>CM040240.1:294247536-294847536 GCA_022545495.1 Chrysanthemum lavandulifolium
ATGTGTTTGAAGATTCTATGTGTTCGATTAGCTACGACAGCGATTTGGCGGACTTGATCAGAAAAACAAAACTAATTATATGGGATGAGGCACCGATGATTCACGTGCATTGTTTGAAGCTCTTGAGAGGACCATGGTGATATATGCGTAAACGCGGATGGAGCACAATCGATAATGTATTTGGTGGGAAAGTTGTTGTATTCGGTGGTGATTTTAGACAGATACTACCAGTCATACCGTGTGGTTCCAGACAAGATGTTGTGCATGCCTCCATCAACTCATCACATCTTTGGCGTCATTGTACAGTTATGCGTTTAACAGTCAACATGAGGCTTGGCTTAGGTGTCACTTCAGTTGAAAAGGCAGAAATAAAAGAATTCGCCGATTGGATATTAGATATTGGCGACGGTAAATTAGGTGGTAGGAATGATGGCGAGGCTGTTGTGGAATTTCCAGATGACGTGCTTATACCAGATTCTAACGATCATGTTGCATCAATAGTTGAAGAAACATACCCGGAACTATTACCAAACCTTTGGAACCCAAGCTTCTTTCAAGAAAGAGCTATCCTTGCTCCGACACACGAGCTGGTTGATGTTGTCAACAAGCACATGATAACTATGATACCTGGAGATGAGAAGACTTACCATAGTTCAGACACGGTATCCGCATGTGACGATGATACCAGTTTCGATGAGTCGGTTTACACTACAGACTTTCTCAATAGCATCAAAATGTCAGGTTTACCTCACCATGAGTTATGTTTAAAGATTGGTGCACCTATAATGTGCATGCGGAACATCGACCAGAAAGCCGGTTTGTGCAATGGAACACGGTTGCAGGTCCTTAGGATGGGAGTGAATATAATAGAAGCAAAAATAATATCCGGAGGTAAGATTGGTAACATATGTGCAATACCCAGAATGCAAATTACGCCGTCCGACTCAAAGATGCCTTTTAGGATTAACAGAAGGCAGTTTCCGGTTTCCGTATGTTTTGCTATGACAATTAATAAAAGCCAAGGACAAACGCTATCCAAGGTTGGTTTATTTTTACAGCGTCCAGTTTTCTCACACGGACAACTCTATGTAGCGGTATCAAGAGTTAAAAGCAGAAACGGATTGAAGGTGCTTTGTTGTGACGAAGACGGTTCATACACCAACAAAACAACAAACGTAGTTTATAAAGAAGTTCTACGTAGGATTTGAAACTATCGTTGTTTTTATTTTCATTTTTGTTCTTCATACATTTGTTCAAGCAAATTTTTAATATTTTAAGTTATTCACTTTCTTTTTAAATTTATTGTTCAAAACTTTCGTTTTAATGTACTAAACTGTTTTTTACTAACAAATATTATGAAAGTATCAGCAGAATGTTTGACTGCAATTGTCCGCCACTTGCTGTACTGTAACTTGGTGTACCTCATACCTGCTTCACTGATTTCTCAGTGCCTGATGTTTCACGCTCGCGAAAGGTAATCTTCATTATTTATATCTTAAAATGTTACGTTACGAATAGTAGAGTTATATATTTGAACCGATGTTAGCTTAGTATTTTACTCCTCGAAGAGTATTTGACCCAAGTTACCTGATATTATCCATTATTCAGCCCGCGCACGCAGCTATTATCCATTTTGACCCATACTCAATGTCAAACTTTATCTCCTACATGTGACGTAAGCATCAAATCAGATGTATTGAGAGTAGTATAATAGTCGATCCTCATTAGATGCATAAAAGTTAAAAGTATTGCTTCTTATTGAGGATTTTAAGGTGTACCTGCACATGTATCTGATCTCCTAAACTATCTATATATCAACATAGGATGGACCCTTGAACTTCCTAAGCTTATATTCATATGTTGCTAATTCATAAAGTAAGGTTATATTTTATCATCCAAAACGATGTATGATTGTGTAACGATATATTAATACCTTCTTTTATCACCAATGGTTAAAGAGTTTCCTAACCGATTCTTTGTTGTGGAGAGTAGGATGGATTATTCGATTATCTTGAAGGAATTGATTGTTCCGATGTTGAAGTATATGCTATTCCTGAGGGGTCAGTAGTCTTTCCTAAAATACCTTTGATGAGGGTTGAAGGCCCTGTGGCTGTGAGTAATTATAACTGCTTCATTCTGCAATATCTGAAACACATTAAAACGAAAGTTCTTTAATATCAGTAATATTTTGTTTCGTGCAGGTGGTTCAATTATTGGAAACTCCTTATGTGAATCTTATAAATTATGCATCATTAGTCACTACAAATGCTGCAAGGCACCGTTTTGTTGCTGGAAAATCCAAGCTTCTTCTTGAGTTTGGGTTACGGCGTGCACAGGTTATATAGTATTTCTTTACCGTATCACTACGGGGTCCCTTTTTTAAAGAAACATTTATATGCTGACATTTCTTTCATTTCTAGGGCCAAGATGGTGGTATTAGTGCATCAAGGTATTGCTACATGGGAGGATTCGATGCAACAAAGGTGATCCCTTTTGGCCATATATGTTCCACCTTATATGGACTTTTGTTTTATTTTATCTTTTTACTTGACAATAACATCGTCATAATGTTGTTCCATACCAAGGCGGCTCATTTTTCTCTTATTTTGTGTTTTGACAGCAATTGTGCAGCAGGCAAAATATTTGGAATACCGCTGCGCGGAACACATTCACATGCTTTTGTTAGTTCATTCATGGTTGGTATAAAAGATAACCTCTTTTTAGAATTTAGTTGATGTTGTTTTGATTTCGTGATGAGTCATTTGTTTGAGGTCTTAAATGCTGTTTTGTTAATTAGTTAACTCCATCTTAGATTTTTGGTCATGAGCCATTTCCTTGATCATGTTCACAAGTTACTGTTTATAGTATTTTGCTGAAGAGCCAACAACACCAACGGCTGCAGACGAAGTAGAACCAAAGAAAGAAGCTCCGCCTAAATGACGCAGATAAATTATAAGTTTTAATTTTTTTGTTCACAGCTATCTATGTCACTAAACTGTTTTTACTGACGAATATTATGAAAGTAGCCCGCCCATCGGGGCGGGTTAAGCAACTAGTTCTATATATATTTCATGTAATTCTACATTTAAGATATGAATTTCTATGTATATATAATTCCAAAACAATTAACTTCTTTATACTTAGTTTTCTGAGTTTCTCGAGCCTCACATTGGTACCTCCTTTTGGATATCATCATATCAATCTTTTCATCTATCACATATTTAATTTTTATAATCTATTAAAATAAAATTAAACAACAATGATACTTTGAACAAATGATCCTTCCCATTTGATATCAATATTTTCATCAACCACACAACCACCGACTAACTCCTTTTCTTTTCTCCTTTTCCGATTGCCGTCGATCTATATCATACAACAGGAAACTTTTTTCTTCCTTTTTAATGGTTTAGTTTGTTGGTTTTCACTTTTTACAACCAATTAATGACACTACTTTAGCATTGAATAATTCCTTAAGCTATTGAAAAATTCTATATTGTTTAGTAATGTGTGCACATATTGATCTTTGTTGCTGCGGTATGCACATATTGATATTGTTCCATTGATTTAGTTTGTTGGTTTTTCACTTTTTTTTTTTATAATATGGCTATAACTAGTATATATTTATTTGCTCATAAAATTGTTCATAGATGTTAAAAAAAATGTATATACTACTATCTATTCATCTAGAATATTGAGTATCACTGTATTTTCTTAATAGTTTGGTTCATTTAAGTAAGTGATGCAAGCACTTTATGATGAACTTTATATACGCTTTCATTTGATTAGTTAAGATCTAACTGAAGGTATATATCATATGTCATCTTTTTATTCTTCATTCTAGCGTCATATTATCTTTTTATTCTTCATTCTAGCCTGCTTTGAAGAGGCTTAGTATTTGTAGTTTTGACGTGAAACAACAAAGCATAATATTGCCATATCTAACTTGACTTGTTGGTTCACATATAATAATCAAATCCCTTAAGTCCTTATTTATAACTACTTAGCTAAAAAAAAAAATATACCATAAAGTCTATAAGAGATTTCATGAAGTACATCAGGTGGTTTCTTGTAAAATAATTTATGTAACAATGCCATTTTCAACTCATCCTAAATATAAGAGTTGCTTCTTATGAGATTGGACGATGTTATTATTTGCGGTGGTTTGAATTTTTGATCATAAACGTGGACTTATAACCACGACACGTGTTGATTTTATGTGCTCGGATATTTGCTTTTACGAAGTGAAAACATCAAAATATAAGTTTAAACATATACAATGAGAGTATCTTTAGCTTGTCTAATAATCTGTCATCGTATATTTGCTTGTTGTCATCAACACGGTTGCATATGTTCCATTCATTTTCATGGGTTATTTTGTGGTATCTTATCCTTGTAATCAAGAAGAATCTGATGTAGATGCAAATGTCTCATATGATCAAGAAGAACACGGTTGCATATGTTCCATTCGAGCTCGAGCTTTCTAAAATATAAGCGAGCCGAGCTCGAGCTCTGGCAGGCTCGGCTCGGCTCGGCTCGGCTCGGCTCGGCTCATTTTCACCCCTAGCTATTTCACCAAAACCTTATTAATGTCGTGTGATTTAATTGCATAAATCATCTCTGAACTTTGGTCAAATTGTATGTTTCCTCTCAACCGTTTCAAAATGCAGAAATCGTCCCTTTTACGAGTGAAAATATCAAAATATAAGTTTAAACATATACAATGAGAGTATCTTTAGCTTGTCTAATAATCTGTCCTCGTATATTTGCTTGTTGTCATCAACACGGTGTGTGTTTTCGGTTCAGTTCATAACCTTATATATGCATATATAATGTCTAAACCATTTGAACATCACTAACAGTTTTATATTTTAACTTGTAGGTGGTGGTTGCATATGTTCCATTCATTTTCATGGGTTATTTTGTGGTATCTTATCCTTGTAATCAAGAAGAATCTGATGTAGATGCAAATGTCTCATATGATCAAGTTAATATTTTGTTGGTCTATAGAACTTTTGTTAGATCTTTTGATGCATATGACACATGACATCTTTTTTTGTAATCACTAATCAACAATGGATACTAATTTGCTATATTTTGTATGTACTGTTTTGGTTTTGTTTAAATTCCATTTGTTTATATTTCTTTACTTTTTAATTTGGCTTCAGTAAATGAGCTCATTAACGAGCTCAAAACCAAATAAACGAGCTCTAGATAAACGAGCTTTAGACAAATGAGCCGAGCTCGAGCTTTATATATTATAATACGAGCTGAGATCGAGCTCAATTCTTAAGGCTCGGAACGAGCCGAGCTCGAGCTCGAGCTTTCTAAAATATAAACGAGCCGAGCTCGAGCTCTGGCAGGCTCGGGCTCGGCTCGGCTCGGCTCATTTTCACCCCTAGCTATTTCACCAAAACCTTATTAATGTCATTTGATTTAATTGCATAAATCATCTCTGAACTTTGGTCAAATTGTATGTTTCATCTCAACCGTTTGAATGCGAAATCGTCCTTTGACAAACCTTTGAGTAAATTTTCGTCCATGATTAGGACGAAACATGCAATTTGGCCAAACTTTCCTAGAGGGACGATTACTCAAGTGTGGTTTCCCACAAGGACGATTTTGTTGGTGGTGTGTTCCCAGAACAGGGTAAGATAATCAACTTCAGCGCAGAAACAAGCAACTATTCATCAGAAACCAAATACCACTAGGTGGTTACCGGATATCACTTGGAATCATGTGATCACTTTCCAAAGAAAACTATTCGACCCTAATGCATGGGTTACACGAATATCTACTTGGGATAAGACCAAATGTAGTTATAGAATTAGGCACAATTCAATAACCCTTGCGCTTATAAGTGTTTAGTGTTTTCGTGTCTCCTTCATGCATAATCGGATCTCCTATTTATAGGAGGTTACTCTTGAGCTAGTCCAATGTAATTATGAGTATTAATCGGCCATTAATAGCCTCATAATTATCCCCATTATAGCCGTTAGTTGTTACATGACCAATTAAGCGTGGTCATTATGCGTTATATCGCCACTTGAATAGGTCAAAGCCCGTTACAAGCAATACTTTCATCAAGACTTTCATAGCACTATCGGTGGATACCTTTGCTCGATTATCGCTCTTTGCTTGATCTTTGCTTGATGAAACACCACTTGAAGAAACACCGCTTATCGGTGGAAACCACAAACGTACTTTCCACTAGCGATGCTTTCTACTAGCACTACCAATACAAACCACTATTAGAGTCGAGGTGTTCATGGACCTTATGGGTGTACACTCATTACCTCTAACCTATTACAAGGTGTGAACTAATCCCACAAGTGCACTAAATTTTCCAACAATCCTCCCAAATTTAGTTCACTTCCTTTGCATGAAAAAATAAACATCAAGCAAAACATGTGCATAAGCGAAAATGTCACGAGGATTGAATTTTCATCTTAGTAAATTACACGTTCAAATATTCGAGAATCGGGTGTTCTAAGAATTGAACCCTTCAACCCATTTGAATACATGAAGATAAAATACACAAGTTTTCAAACACTTGTCGACTCGACACTATACAAACCATGTGTCCATATCCAAATTCACAAATGTTGTAAAAGCTAAAGTCCAAAAGCTTCCTGAGCGGCAAAACTTCAACATTTACATAGGTGGTTCCTCTTTATTCATGCTCCTGCCAAGCACTTTTCAAAGATAAATTAACCATTAAGTAAAGACTTCATCCTCCTTTCAAAGAGTTTCGAGCACAACCTTGGGATGTATATAAAACATGTGCTCCAGTCCATCGATAGTTCGACTTTCCACATTGAACTCGGCTCCTAAGTTTCCTCGGGAGGAGTTGGGTGTCCTAGCATTCGATGACTAAGTTGGACTTAAACCTATCCCTTTAGCGACTTTATAACCAAGTCTCTAGCCAAACCCTTCGTCAAGTGATCGCCTAAATTCGTTGAGATCTAACAAACTCTATAGATACCACCCATTCATGATAAGCTCACGAATCATGCTATGCACGACACCTAAGTGTCTAGACTTACCATTGTACATCTTGCTATAAGCCTTAGCCAATGTAGCTGCACTATCACACCGGATAGAAATAGGTGCTATAGGTTTAGGCCACAATGGAATCTCAAGAAGCAAGTTTTCAACCATTCGACTTCTTTACGATGGTCGCTAAAGCCACAAATTGATTCCATTATTGAGCGGTGATGCAAGTTTGCTTCTTGGATGCCCAAGAAATTGCACCTCCACCAGTAGGAATACCCGACCACTGGAAGACAAATTGTCTTCATCATTCTCGATCCAACTTGCATAAGTGTAACCTTCCAACATCGATGGGTAACCGTATATGAGACTATAATCCATAGTTCTCTTCAAATACTTGATGCCCTTTGAATTGCTTGCGATGATGAGCACTAGGATTACTAGTATACCGCTCAATTTTCCCACCGCAAAACCAATATCGGGCCTTGTACAAGTCATGGCATACATCGAGTGACCAATTACCTAGAATACTCAAGTTGAGATCTGACCTTGCCAAGATTAGGCATCGACTTCTCACAAGTATCCATAGGTGTACTCATTGGAGTACAATCAAAGTAATTGAATTTCCTCGGCACCTTCTCAATATAATGAGACTAAGAGATAGAAATTTTATTACTTTCATGTTTAATCCTTATACCAAGGATAACATCGGCCTCCCCATGTATTTCATGGAGAACCTTGATGACAAAAATTCTTTTGTCGGTCAACTTGATTTTGGTCGGTGCTAAAGATCAACATGTCATCAACATATAGACAAATGATGACTCCTTTACAGATTCATCAAATTTGCTATACACATTTTCGACTTGGTTAAGAACATAACCACTAGACAAAACCACTTCATCAAATTTTGATGCCATTGCTTAGGTGCCCGCTTGATCCATAAAGAGACTTAATCGGTTTACACCTTGTTTTCATTGCGAGCAAGATGAATCCACGAGGTTGGTTCATATAAACCTCCTCTTCCAATTCACCATTCAAGAAAGCCGTCTTCACATCCATCGATGAATCACTAGATTGTGAATAGATGCCGGGCAATCGCCAGTCTTATGGTCTTGTCTGAGCCACATGGTCATAAGTATCAAAATAGTCTATTCGACTTTTGTTTAAAGCCACGAATGACTAGTCTAGCCTTGAACTTTCAATAGTTCCATTGATAACGCTACTGCCGTCGTTCGGGGTCAAGGAAACTTCCTTTTCTTGAGCAAGTTTTATAACACCCTAGGCAGTGAACCTAATCGTTGTAGTGTAGTAATTAGGGTAAGCCACGGGTATTGATATCGTTTTCTAGGGGAATAGGAATGCTAGTGAGAAGTTACTACGCTAAGGTTGAGGTTGAGGAAGATTATTTTTTGTATTTTTATATTTTATGAAATTGAAAGGTACAAATCTCGGGTATTGGATTTGGGGGGTTGGTATTTCTACCGATTACTCTACTATTATCTAATTATCTAAACTAAGGTTGTGGGAGTCTATGTCTAATTTATGTGTACTCATATGATAGTTTAAAGATGTGTTTACTTAGGTTTTACTACTCCTTAATTATCTCCTATTGATGGTTGAGTTGTCACGTCCTTATTCCTAGTTGCGTTGTGTGTCTAAAGTTGTAGGGTGTGCGTTTCTCCCAACTCTTTGAACTTACCAAAGGGTCTCGTCTACAAAACCCACTAGGGATGATAAACTCTTACTCTAAGGCACTCTTCGGATGGTTTAGCCTACAATTACTCGGTAATCATATTCTAAGGTTCACAAAGATGAATCAAGCATTAACTACACAACGAATGACCTATTGCACTACTAGATCATTAATCAACTAAGATAAGAAACAACCAATCAATATTCAATAATTAAGTTTCATACTTCTAAGCAAACACACAAATAAATTAGCGGACATGGAGAACATGCAAGCATACACACAAATAATCAAAGACATAATTGAATTGATGAAGTAAATACTTATCTTGATGTAAAATAGGGTTTAGAACCTAAAATCTGTAAAGACACCTTAGGTTCGGTTTTAGGTTTTACTCCAAAAGACTCTCCTAAAATTGAAAAATTCGGATTCTATATATAAGATTACATATGCGACGGCGTCACCTTATGTTTTGTGGCCTTGCCGTGTCGCCGTCATTAGGGTTTCGTCTTGGCCACGTTAAACTTGCGGCGGCGTCACCTTATGCTGTGTGCGCCGTCCTCTTGACTTCCGGCCGTCTGGGTCACATCTAGGCCGTGCGAGTTGCGACGGTCTACTCCTTTAAAGCCCGCGCGTCTCTTGAAAATCGAGTTTTGTCTTGACCAGTCACAAAATCCTCGACGGCATCGCGATTAGCGATGGCGTCGCGCTTCTATTTTCAAAGACTTTGAGTGTCTCGATTTTGACTTTGGCCATTTTCTTCGTATATTCGCGCTTTTCGTCCAAATAAGTGCCATTCCAGCATTTTGCCTTCAAGAGACCTAAAAGTGAAAAGGAACGATATTAAGCAATAACGGATACAAAGTGATCAAATAAGGGCTAAACGACCCCTCAAAATGGTACCTTTTAAAACCTTATCATCCATCTACCTTCATTTTCCTTTTAAAAATCCATTTGCAACCCGAGGTTTGCAACACGGTGGTAGATCAACCAACACCCAAGTGTTGTTGCCCATGATGGAATCCATCTCATCATTGATTGCTTCTTTCCGAAGCAATATCACGGACTTCATTGCTTCTTCAAATGTTTTGGGATCATCCTCAACAATGAAGCAATAGGAGTATTGATGCGAGACCTCATCCACGGTGCCTTCAACTAAGTAAAGTTGAAACTCGGGTCCAAATGACTTTGGAGTCTGACCCTTTTGCTCTTCCCGAACACGAGTTCGGTTGTTGAACCACAACCTCATCGGGGACCACCGATGGTTCATCATCGAGGACCTCGATACACCGGTGTCATGAGTTCCATTAGGAATCCTCGGACTTGGTCTAGGGACCGATGAGAATCTATTCTCATCAAAGTTTGCATCCCTTGATTCAATTATAGAGTTAAGCGAAACATGTTCATTAGGTTCAATAACATAGAACCTAAAAGCCTTGGAATGCTCGGCATATCCAACAAAGATGCGATCAATGCCTCTTTCACGAAAGTCTTTGCTTTGGATCGTGAGTCTTACAATGACCCTACAACCCGGACCACGAGATAGTTTAGATTGGGTTTCATTTTAGTCTAGAGTTCATAAGGGGTAACCTTGTTCCTTTGTTGGGAACTCTATTTAATAAATAACAAGTTATTAACATAGCTTGACCCGGAACCCTTGACTAAGTCTGAATAGGACAACATGGAATTAACATCTCCTTGACACCCTGCTTTTCCTTTCGAAATACCATTGTCTTTGAGGAGTATAAAGCGATCGTTTCATGGATTATTCCAACAGATGAAAATCTGAGTATCCATGTACTCACCTCCCTATCGGTCCTTAATCTTTTGATCAAAGACCCAGTTGTAATTCAACTTGATTTTAAACACTTTGAATTTATCTAATGCTTCATCCTTGGTATGTAACAAATAAACATAACAGAACCTAGAAGCATCATCAATAAATGTCACAAAGTACTTCTTATTTCCCAAAGAGGGAGTGGCATGCAAATCACACAGGTCACTGTGTACAAGCTCCAAGAGCTTAGTCTCACGACTAACACCTTGAAAAGGTTTCTTGGTAATCTTGGTCAACATGCAAGTTTTACACTTTTCAGTGTCCATGTCAAAGGCTGAGATCAACCCTTCCTTAGACATATCTTGCAACCTTTTATAATGAACATGACCAAGTCTAGCATGCCAAAGGGTAGAGTCAGTCTGGTCAGAGGTGGTCACACAGGCTGAATTTACACTATCAGTGGAAATAAATACACTATCAGTGGAAATATTAAGCCTGCACATTTGATTACATAAATAACCAAAACCAATAAAAACACCATACTTAGAAAGCACAAACTTATCAGACTTAATAACTTGTTTATATCCATGATTATTCAAAACACTACTTGAAACCAAGTTCTTCCTTATATCAGGAACATGAATAACATTAAACAAAGTTACAATCTTTCGAAACTAAATCTAAGATCTACACAACCATGACCATGCACCAAGGTGTTGACTCATTTCCCATGTGAAGAATAGAACCATCATTCGGTGACTCATAAGTCTTGAACCAACTTCTATCTTTACACATGAACTGTTGCACGAGTCAACCCACCACGCAACATCATCATCCTTTCGGTGAGTTGGTGAACCACCACTCCACTGAACCATTTGTGCTGATCCATTGGCTTTACCACCAATTTTAACACCTTTGCGGTCCCTTTTAATGTGACCAATCTTGCCACATTTCCAACAAGTAGGTGTTGCCATCTTGTTAGGATATGCCCTTGTGTTGTCATGATATTTGTGTTTGCCTTTGTTGTCATTGTACACGGTGGAGTTGTTATGCTCCACCATATTGACAACAGATGGTCGATAACATTGCTACTCTTTGGCTTGTCATTATCCTGCTCCCGAGAGAATCCTCAATCGTAGATGACGCCCAACTCAACGAGTTAGTTCCTCTTTCTTATGTTTCAAGATATGCTTGAAATCTTTCCAAGAAGGAGGAAGTTTATCAATAACACAAGAGGCGAAATACCCTCATCCATGTTCATATTGTGTTGTGTAAACCTTCAAGTATTCCAAGAAGTTCATTGTATTGTTCCATAACGGTCTTGAATCGGTCATTTTGTAATTTGTGAAATTGCGATAAGGAACTTCTTACTTGATGCATCCTCGACCATATATTTGGCATCCAAGGAATCCAGCAGTTCTTTGGAAGATTTAGAGTTCGATAAATATCAAGCAGAGAATAAGACATACCATTCGAATAAGACCTCTGCATATGTAGTCATCATTCTCCCACTTGCTCCTCCTCCCGATCCGCTCAACCGTAGCATCATCCCCATCATCGAGAATTGGAGTAGTCGGCACATAAACCACACTCATGCTTGTGACAAAAATGCATCTTCTTCGCCACCTCCTAAAGTCCACCCTTCAAACTTGTCCGACTTAGCAAAGTTTGAAGCCATGTGTTTCATTGCGCAGATTGCCATTGATTATCACAAAATAGTTTACTTTATTTGTTGGTGGTGTGTTCCCGAGCGGTAAGATAATCAACTTCGGTGAAACAAGCAACTATTCAGCATAAACCAAATACCACTAGGTGGTTACCGGATATTACTTGGAATCGTGTGATCACTTTCCAAAGTAAACTATTCGACCCTAATGCCTGGGTTATACGAATATCTACTTGGGATAAGACCAAATGTAGTTATAGAATTAGGCACAATTCAATAACCCTTGCGCTTATAAGTGTTTAGTGTTTTCTGTGTCTCCTTCATGCATAATCAGATCTCTATTTATAGGAGGTTACTCTTGAGCTAGTCAAGTAGAATTATGAGTATTAATCGGCCCATTAATAGCCTCATAATTATCCCGTTATAGTAGTTAATGGTTACATGACCAATTAAGCGTGGTCATTATGCGATGGTAATCGCCACTTGAATAGGTCAAAGCCCGTTACAAGCAATACTTTCATCAAGACTTTCATAGCACTATCGGTGGATACCTTTCTCGATGGAAACACCGCTTGATGGAAACACCCTTCAAGAGAAACATCGCTTATCGGTGGAAACCACAAACAATACTTTCCACTAGCGATTACTTTCTACTAGCACTACCAATACAAACCACTATTAGAGTCAGGGTGTTCATGGACCTTATGGGTGTACACTCCGTACCTCCTAACCCATTACAAGGTGTGAACTAATCCCACAAGTGCACTAAATTTTCCAACATATTTTTGCACTTTAGTAATGGTTGGAACAAAACATGCAGTTTGGCCAAAGTTCAAGGACAATTTATGCAATTTACTCATTTTCTTATAAAACCACATACTCGATACTCGTATCTGTTTTCCGTAATTATATAAAATGAGGTGGTTGCAAGCTGCGCATTCTTGTGTTTTCTTCTAGTTTTTATGTTTCTGTGTTGTGTTTGGTAATATATGTTTGATGCCTAAATTGTGTGAAAAATCCTTATGTAAATGTGATTGTACTTTTTGCTTATTGCTTGTATCTATACATATGTGGTTTATATTTTAAATAGATGTCACGTTGCGGTGGGCTTATATTAAATAGATTCTACTAGTGTTCATATTACCATTTCGAGTACTCGTACTTGATTATCCGCTTATTGTGTTTTTTTGAGCGGATGCATAATTTTGACTATGCTTATCTACTTAGTAAGTCGTTTGATTGTTTAGTTTGAGCTGGTTATTGTTAGTGGAATTAGTATGTAAGTTTAACCTTAGGAGTTAAATAAGTTTGTTTTGGATAAGTTCATGTTATGAGCATAAGTTGTTTAACTTAGTAATGCCAAACACTCCTTGTTGCGTTTTGATACGGTACATCAATAGCAATAAGTGTTTGGATATGATAATAGGCTCATTTGATGGTGAACTAGCGGCAACTATAAGTAACAATTTCGAGTTGCCTATTCAAACAACATATCGGATTACGATTATTTACGTCTTAAATCCCTAATTAGGCGATTGCGAAAACTTAAACAAATGCGATATCTGATTATCTGGTTTCGTTACTGTAGAAGCCTATCTATACACTTTTTCGGCATTGCCTTACATTATAGTACAAAATTATTTTACCGGTAACCTTTTACATTAAAAAAAAAAAAAAAAAAAAAAAAGTTAAGTACAAAATCATCTACTTTTTTTTTTAAATATTCAAGAAATGTGACTTAATAATTTTAATAAAAAAATCCCATAAAAATGAGTTTTTTTTTAAAAGTTCAAAATATATACACATAAACCTCTCCAAAGAGTTGCGATCCTTTGAAAAGGGAAAAGTTTAAAAGTCTCAAAAAGCCAATAAAATAGAGCCACTTATTCCCTACCCACTCCATCCCTTTTTCCTTTAGTATTTTCGGTTAGAGGGTATAATGGTCTTTTGACCCGTTTTTGTTTTTCTACCTTAAATTTCAAACGCACATATCTTTTAAATGACAAACTTTTATAAAAAACCAATTTAATCATAATTTTTAAAATTTGATTCTCTTTAATTTGGTATGCATTTTGATATGTGAATTGCAACTCTTTTTTTAGTTTTTTAAGTGGCGTTGATTTTCTTGAAATTTTCGGCATTTTCGGCTCTAATTTTGTCTAGTTTAAAGGCGAATTATACAAAACTTGAAATCTGAAATTTGTAGCTTTTGGCCATTCTTTACCCAAAAGTTGAATCACTCAAATCGATATGATATGGTGAGATATCATGCGTTAAAAATAGCGTCTTAGTCATACATAATGCACAAAGTGTTTGATGAATGCCTAAAAGATATTTATCTTAGGGCAAATAACATATTAAAGCATAATACTTGTCACAAAAAGCAGTTCGACGTAGCGAATAAAAAAATTAGCCCTTTTGGCTACTAAACCCGACTAGTTTGTCCTTTATTGGTCATTTTACCTCCACCTCAACCGGTTAGTGCCACTTGGCCACGTCATTTTCCCACCTATTAAATATATTAACTTTTTTTTCCCTCTTTCCACCTCACTATACCCAAATCTTTACCTCTTCCACTTATATCCCAAATCCTCCCCAATAATAAGAACCACTAAAAATCCGCCTTATATCCCAAATCCTCCCCGATAACACATCTAAGCGTACCTTCATGCCTCGGAATCATTCACGGGACGTAAAGACTAACAACATTCTCATTGATCACAATTTTTGTGTGAAGGTAGCAGATTTTGGGCTATCAAGACTTGTACCAAATAATGTCACTCACGTGTCATCACTCCACAAGGTACCCGGGATCGTGGACCCTCAATATCACCAACGCTATCGGTTAACGGATAAGAGTGATGTTTACTGACTTTGGAGTGGTCTTGGTAGGCTGATATCATCCATGACGGTTGTCGATTTAAATAGGTCTCAAGATGAGATATGTTTGGCTAACCTTGCTTTAAACAGAATCCATAGATGTGAACTTGATCAACTGATTGACCGAGCTTTAGTATCTGATTCGAAAGGTGAAATGATGGCAATGATCACATCAGTAGTAGAGTTGGCTTTTGGGTGTTTGCAATATCATTCAGAAATGAGGCTTACCATAAACGAAGTGCTAGATGTGTTAATGGAAATTCAAGGACAAACTAGTAAGTGGAAGGATTTGGATATAGTGAGGTGGAAAGAGAAAAAAAAAGTTAATATATTTAATAGGTGGAAAAATGACGTGGCCAAGTAACTGACAAAGTGGCACTAACCGGTTGAGGTGGAGGTAAAATGACCAATAAAGGACAAACTAGTCGCCAGTCGGGTTTAGTAGCCAAAAGGGCTAATTTTTTTATTCGCTACGTCGAACTGCTTTTTGTGACAAGTATGATGCTTTAATAGGTTATTTTCCCTTTATCTTATAAAAGTACCTTTAAATGCACCAATTGGTGTACTACAATACATCTTTTGTTATTTTTGTTACATTTACCTTTTTTTTTTTAATTAATAAACAAAGACTAGAACCTGTTTGGCAGTGGCTTTTTGGAGGAGATGTTAGCTTTTTGTTACAAAATAATCTCATATAAAATAAGTAGCTTCGTTTGGATGCATTAACTACAAGCTTTTATTTCAAACAAATAGCTCCAAAATGAAAAGCTGATTCAAGAAGCTTTTTAAATATCTTGGAGCTGTTAAAACTTTAAATTACTGATATACCTCCAAATAATTATTTACAATTATAGATTTTTCCTTTTATGTCATTTACATCTTATAATTATATTTAACGACTAATTTACCAAACACTTTTATTGAAAAAGGAATACGACTTGTAGCTCATGTTATGACTTTGCGACTTCTGACATACAACTTCTGACTAGTTTTGCCAAAATGATGAACAGACTAACTTATGAACAAACTACCAACTTTTGACTAAAGAACACTGTAACCTTAATTGATGAACATTGTGATTTTATTAGACAACTGATGAACACTATGATTTTGTTTTGGAAAAATGATGAACAATATAATTTTGATGAACAAAATTTTTATTGATAACAACACTTGTATTAATGACCAAATTATACGATAAACTATGTTTTTTATTGATAAACATTGTGATTTAACTGATGAACAAAATTAAGGAGAATTGATGAACAATTATTTTTATTGGTGAACAAAGACTAACTGATGAACAAAATGTACATTTAAAAAAAATAACTATTAAAAAATATCACATTTTGAATCTTGCATTAATGAAATGATTAATAATGCGTTATGTTACAAAAATTAGAGCTAGTAACGCAACTTTAACATTAAAAATCTAAGCTAGACATTACGTCAAACACCTTTTGTGCAACACATATAATTAAAACGTCATCTTTAACGGGTGATATCTTATTCATATGACATCGGATTTGAGTGATTCAAAAACATGTGTAAAGAGTGAAACAAAGTCTACAACTTTCGTGTTTTAAGCATTTTATGATTCGATAATTTTGAAGGTTAAAATAGGGTCGAAAATGGCAAGACACATCAAGACTAAATGAATATTAAAAAAGTTTCAAATAATAAAAAATTTATGCCAAATTAAAGAGAATCAAATTTTAAAAATTGTGATGAAAGCAGTTTATTTATTTTATTTTATTTTTTTCTAAAATTATGTCATTTAGGAGATGTGCATCTGAAATTTGAGTTGGAAAAGCAAAAAAGGGTGAAAATACCATTATACCCCTGGAGGGTTTTTTTTAATAAAATAGAGTGGGGGACACGTGTCGCTCTATGAATGGCTTTTTACACTTTTTAAATATATCCACTTTGCAATAAATCCCCACCAAACCAATGTAACTGCCCCTTTTAGACTAGTCGGCAAGGATGGTAACTCGGTCACCTTAGCCTACCAGTCACATGCCATTCCCTTGCCATCCATACTGAGTCACGCGCGAGTTTGGCTTCCCAAGAAGAAATAAGGTGACTCGTTCACCTTAGTTTTCCGCCTTATTATTATAATTATTATTATCATTATTTTTTTACTTGTAACGTTTACAAATTGTGTATTGTAATGTTAATTTGTTTTTAAAAGAGGGTTTTTGTGAGGTTCGAAGTATTAACAGAAGCGTTCTTATTGAGTTCAACGGTTCAATATATTGTCAAAATTGCAAAGCTTCAAAAAAAAGTCAACAAAAAGTTTACAGGGGCAGGGTTTTGCATGCGGGGCTATTTCACCAAAACCTTATTACTGTCATGTGATTTAATTGCATAGATCATCTCTGAACTTTGGTCAAATTGTATGTTTCATCACAACCGTTTGGAAAATGCGAAATCGTCCTTTGACAAACCTTTGAGTAAATTTTAGTCCATGATTAGGACAAAACATACAATTTGGCCAAAGTTTCCCGGAGGGACGATTACTCGGTGGTTTCCCACAAGGACGATTTCGCACTTTCGTAATGGTTGGGACGAAACATGCAATTTGGCCAAAGTTCAAGGACAATTTATGCAATTTACTCATTTTCTTATAAAACCACATACGATACTCCGTATCCATTTTCCGTAATTATATAAAATGAGGTGGTTGCACTGCGCATTGCGGCGTGTTTTTCTTCTAGTGTTTATGTTGCATGTGTTGTGTTTGGTAATATATGTTTGATGCCTAAATTGTGTGCGAAAATCCTTATGTAAATGTGAGTGTACTTTTTTTGCTTATTGCTTGTGTCTATACATATGTGGGTTATATTTTAAATAGATGTCACGTTGCGGCTGGGCTTATTTTAAATAGATTCTACTAGTGTTCATATTACCATTCCGAGTACTCGTACTTGATTATCCGCTTATTGTGTATTTTTGAGCAGATGCATAATTTTGACTATGCTTATCTACTTAGTAAGACGTTTCAGATTGTTTAGTTTGAACTGGTTATTGTTAGTGGAATTAGTATCGTAAGTTTAACCTTAGGAGTGAAATAAGCTGTTTTGGATAAGTTGATCCCATATCCAATATCCGCACATTTGGATTCATACTTGATGCGCTTACGTTTGGCGGCATCAATCACCACACGACCTGGCACAAAATCAATCATACCAGTTTGCGTGAGGGGAGACGACCCCGTCAAATCGACACATATGTCTTGCCCTCCATCCCAGGAATAAAGCAATATATCTGTTGGCCGCAAGACTTGCTCCCTTTCTCCACCCAACCCGATGTCGACCTCTTTACGAGCCGAGATCCCAGATCGAGAACATATATCAACCAAAGTATCGCGCACCATGTTGTGCCGATGTTTAATATCAATAGTGCCAGCACATGATACAAAGATGGTCCCCGTAAATATCCCTGTGGAAACCTTGGTTGTTGTTATTATTATTATTATTATTATTATTATTATTATTATTATTATTATTATTATTATTATTATTATTATTATTATTATTTTATAAAAACATCACTTCATTAGAAAATCATAGGAAATTACAAGAAATTAGTGGGGAGCCAAGAAACTAACGAGCTCCCATTCCTCTAACAATAGCAAAACAAACCCTACTAAAAATATAGTTAGCACTACGGCGTAATATCATTAGAAACAAAACCAAAGGGATTACAAGAAATTAGTGGCGAGCCTCGAAACAATCTGGCTCCCACACCTTTAGCAATAGCAAAACTAATCCTCATCAAGATGTGAAAGCGAGCCAAGGCATCCAATGTCTTGAGATATAGAGAACTTCGGATCCGCTTAAGTAAGGTCACCGCGTCGACCTCAAGTTCTCCTAAGGAGGAAAATGAGAAAGGGTGAACCCATATCCAATGTCTCGTACATTTGGCTCCGTGTTTGATGCGCTTACGTTTGGCGGCGTCAATCACCGCACGACACGGAACAAAATCCATCATACCGGTTTGTGTGAGGGAGACGACCCGTCAAATCGACACATCGTCCTACCCTCCATCCAAGGAATAGAGCAAGATATCTGCGGCCATAAGACTTGCTCCTTTCTCCACCCAATCCGATGTCAACCTCTTTCTGAGCCGAGACCCGGATCGAGAACAGATATCAATCAAAGTGTCACGCACTATGTTGTGCCGATGTTTAATACCAATAGTGCCAAGACTGCGATACAAAGATGGTCCCGAAAATATCCCTGTGAAAACCTTGGAGCAAGTGAACACGGCATCCGAGGCGAGAAGAGGGAACGCCTAGCCGATAACATAGTACACATCCGTAAGTTCGGCATTCATAGTCATCCCGGCCCGGCTATCGGGACCAATCGAGCCAGTCAAGTATGGTCTTCCATTTGCGATCTCCATAGGGCCATCTTTCTAGCGGATAAGCGAGAAGGTGGATTCACCTCTTTGGTGACACGTCACGAAATATAATCATAATTTCTTCATGAGTTTGGGGCGACAATTTCACAAGAGCTACCCAAAAGGTCGGTCTCCATTTTCTCGTTAAAAACATGCGGGCATCATCAAAGAAAGATCGATGCACCAACACCGGGCGCGAAGAAGTTCGGTCGTAGGGTGGCGATTGCGATCTAGAAGCAAGGAAGGCATATTATTATTATTGTTGTTATTATTATTATTATTTTATTAAACATCACTTCATTAGAAAAACAAAAGGAATTACATCACTTTATTATTATTATTATTATTATTATTATTATTATTATTATTATTATTATTATTATTATTATTATTATTATTATTATTATTATTATTATTATTATTATTATTATTATTATTATTATTATTATTATACTTGTAATGTTTTACAAATTGTGTATTGTAATGTTAATTTGTTTTTAAATGAATGGAAACTTACTTTCGAGTACGAAGAAACTAAGTAGAAGGCGAACGTTTATTTATTACAGAAACAAAGCAGAGTACTACTGTAACACCCCGACCCGGCAAGGGTAAAGATATTACAATACGGTTTCATATCAGAACTTAAAATACTATACAATAGCGGAAGCCTTACAAAAATACTCAAGAGAAAAACATAAATAACTAAACTTCAAAATAAATCTAAGATCTCTATAATAGAATCTCGCTCGCCTCTACTCTCAACCCGGATCGGCTATCCCATAAGCTTATCTTGAATGCTTAATACCGCCGCATGAAAAGAAAAGTGCGGAGCTTACAAAGCCCAAAGTGAGCGGATATAACGAAACAAAAGCTAAACAAAATATACAAATGACGAAATTAAAATAAAATAATGACAAGGGATCTTTTAGGATTCTGCGGAAACACAAATATACAGAAATCCAAACAACCACATAACAAGTTAAACATCTCATAACACATAAATGACACAAACGCAAACACATCAGAACAACCAAACACTTAGCATATCAAGAGCAAATAGATTACATATAACCCAAACGAAAAGTCTAAGACTAACAGAAACACTTTCTAGAAAATAATCATGGCATTCAACAAATTAATTAACCTTCACTTAACACATTTAAAACATTAAAGCGTGACGGAAAATAGCAATCAAAACATGGCGATCTCACAAACAAATAAAACACTAATGTATAAGCAAAGTTCCCAAAATTAACTGATCAAATTATACATACTAAACTTATAGAATACTCACCTTCATACTAGCACATTCACCTCACAGATTAACGAATCCATATAGCGATAACTAACATAATATCAGATGACAGCATGCGAATCATATTTAAACATATTAATCATATCTTAGCATAGCAGACGGTAGTCACATAAACATACAAAAGCATAAGCACATATAATAGCATATAATAAGCCTTGCACATAATCATAAACATTGAACATACCAAATCATATCAGAATACTTATCATAGAAATAACAGATAAAGATTTAGTTAACTACCTCGAGCCCAGAACATATCATATCAAAATCATCATAACTATATAAAATAATCTTAGAAAATCATTTGGAGTAGCTAGCTCCCGAAGTTTTGTGAAGACGCGTATTGCACGACATCATTCACCGAACAAATCATATCGGATAACGGATCGGATCTAGGATGCATCCATACGCCCCGAGACGCAGATATTGGCCATAACATATAATTGAGCTCATAACGGATAACGAGATAAGGGCGCGGGCGAACATCACTCTCGCCTAGAGTCATGTCAGAGGTGCATCACTGACACGGACATGGAACCCCCATGACTAGTTATTATTTGGCTCGGGTGTCAAACTAGCTTAGGTCATACAAAAGTTCAATCATAACATAAGGCTTACTCAAACACAAGGTTTAGCAGATAACATATCAATATCTCATATCATAAGGTTCATATTCAGACATAATAAGGTTCATCAGTTACACATATCAAAGTCTTCCTAACAAAAGGTTAAGTCAGATATCTCATAGTTCCATAAAACATAAATTCAGATAAGCAACGAATCACACAATCAGGAAAGGGTTCATAGCAATGGCATTGGAAACCCTAGTAAGTAAAATGGAAAGACTAACGAAAGAACATCATAAGAACCTTTACTGAAAAGGTCAAAATGTATGTACGATAACATAAGTGTCTTAAAGTAAGACAGAATATCCGTACCTTAAAGCAGTTTAGAGAAAAGTAACGAATGAATGAATATGAAGATGTAACGTCGCGTCTCCTCCAACGAATCTACACGGATTATGATTTATTTAATATTTATTAGCATCATTAATATTATAACGGTTTCGCGTTAATACTTTTAGAGTTGTCGAATATTCTCATTTTAGTGACGGATGAAATTACAACATTTTAGGATATTCCTCATTAATTCACCAACTTCCTATTCGGGTTCTAGGGTTTCCCATACTCTTTAAATATTACTAAATCGCATTAAATTCACATATTACTTCTTTTAATGATTTCCCAATTTAACCTAGAACGTAAATGATAACAAACCGAAATTAACTTAACTCATGCGTGTCTCTACAAAAATCAATTTACACTTGTTGAACCCATAATTACTCAGAATTACTAATTACACCCTTGACATCTTTAAGTTCACAATCTCACCTTACTTTATCAGTTTTACACTTTTAACCCAAAGGTTTTAGAATTTACAAAGCGTACCTAATAAATTAAATACAATTGAATGGCCCTTTGAATATCCAAAATTACATGTTTAACCCCCACACTTATTTTTATACGTTTAGTACCCTTATTTTACTGTTTACAAAAATAACCCTTAAGTTTCATAATTTACAAAACCAACCCAAAACTTTTGTTTAAAACCGAATAAGTATAATTCAAATACAAACCCTAAACCTAGGATTAACCAATCATTAACTTATCATTACTACTTCATTAATTACTTTTAATGATTACAATGAAACCTAGTTCATGCAAAACCCTAATCGTTCCTTTTAAAAACCTTCCTTTTCCCATGTTTAATCGAACCATAAAACTCAAAACAATTCACACAAGCTTCGAATCCATAGATATGTATTTTATTCAGGTCTTATTACATGTAATAGCTTCTGGAAAAATCAATTCGTGATCTCTAAAAATATTATACGCCCATTCGTTATTTGTATACGCTTTCTAGGGTTTTAGATTTCAAATAATTCCATACAACTTATTAAACATGCATGACTAATTTTTATGTGTTCCATATGACTTATAGGACTGAAATCAACATTAGAAACATACCCTTGATGAGCTTGGATCATTAGAACAAAAGAAGCACAAAAACCCTTCTCGCCGAAACCCTAATTCACTCAAAAACTCACCACGCTTAAACCAGTGCTTTGGAACTCGATCACTATTTTTCCCACTTTGTTTACCTTCAAACTTGTCCAAGAAAATTGGTCTCAAGCTCTGGAAACTAGAAGTCGATTTGATTAGGGTTTTGAAGTCGGTTTATGTAAATCGGTATTTAGGATAAATGTGAACCGAATATATGTATATATATACTTTTCAATTTTTCTTGTGGGCTTTATAATGTATTGGACTTAAAATAAATGGTCTCTTAATAATATAAATTTATATTGGGCTTTTACTAATTAAATTCTTTTTATAAAACTATTAATATATTCGGCTAATTATTAATATACATAATTGATCTTATAAAATTATAATCTATAAAAATTAACTTTACAAAGTCATTCAAGATTCATTTGGATCATATGTGATTTTTCTTATAAGTTTTCTGAATTTACATAGCTCATTTGGTATTCTGTTTATTTAATTATTCTTACTTTTGATCATAAGGGTATTTTGGTCTTTTTGTGAATTTTAGAAATTCAGGTATTACAATTTCTTCCCCTCTAAAAAGAAATTTCGTCCTCGAAATTGAGCAAGACGGAATAGTACGGCGACAAGTGTGGATTTCGAAACTTCATGAAATATATGACGAATGCTAATAGTATACTTATTAAAGTATTAGTAGTAAAAGATGAGATAAGGAAAATTCAAAAACACGCTCTAACTTACACAGGTATCTAATGATGAAAACTATCACATGCATAGATGGAACGAATCCTAACGGTTTACTAATCGCAGGAGTATGTGGAGACATACAGATCTAAGGCAGGCATAACAATCTATAGGTTAACACAAATAGTAACAACTTCGGATCCCACTGGTACAAAACTTATATGCAACATATACCGACGAAAATCTCATAATCAGATACAGAATCTCAACCCAATATGAAAAGTACCAAATAACGGATACCAGGCAAATATCCATACATATACCAATCACAGGCATTTCCCAGACGTTGTATACTTTCAATAAGTTCAGATTATATGATCTCGGTATTATTACGTTGATCAGGCGTCATAATACTTGCATCACATAACAAGTTCTTATTGTCACTATACTTGGTCTCGGTCATGACACAACACATAACGAATATCATAGCAAAACACACCATATAGAGAATATCTGATAACAAGTAATCCTACTATAACAGCCAAAACCACATGAGTATACCATCATAATGGTCATACATAATCAAGCGACAATAAAACAACATCATATAGAAAATAAATAGCGGACGAAACTTATGAGGACTAATGGAAACTCAACGAATCTATCAGAAAGAAAACAACGAACAGGAATTATACTATCAAGTTTGATTTATTCCATTAATCAAACAAAATTTTCAAAATCGTCAAAAGATGTACTCCCAAGAATTTCAATAACCTAAGATTCAATCGTCGAGCGAAACAAAAGGACTTAACCCAAAATCAATGTCAAAGCTTCTCATAACGAAGGCAACTAATCAGGAGAGAAATTCCTATTCTTGTGTCGGATTGAACCTACTAGTAGCCGTAGACTCCAATTCCGACTCCACCTCGTACTCTTCCTCGGGTTCCTCTTCTTCCTCTTCCTCCTCGCTTATCCATCAATTCTTGTTTCCTTCATACTGTGGTAGTAAGTTACTAGCAAAGCCACCTTTCCGCTTCCTCTCTTCCTCCTCCGGCACACGATCCACAAAAGCATACAGATCGCGACTCTCAGCCTGTCCTACTCCTTCATCCTCAACGAACTTGGGACACCTATCATGATATGTAGTGGTGAAACCTTGGTTGTCCACAACCTTAGTTTCATAATCCTCTACTACTTTTCCATCCACTTCTTTCAAGGTCAGCTTCTCTTCGATCGTGCATGGCCACATATATGCCGGAACTCGTACCCTCTTATTGGTTCGCTTCACCCTACCAAACCTCGTACAGCCCTTAGCAACAACAACAGCCCACCTCGTCTTCTCCTTAGGTTGTCTAGCGGGTCCTTGATTGCTCCTATCAGATGAACTAGAGCGACGGGGATAACCATCTAAAAGGACAATCAACTATTAGCAAAGTCCGAGTGCGGTGGGGCCGAAAGAAAGTATGCAGAAGGGAAATCCTAAATCTACCCAATCCTCACAGGTCATAGCCTAAGCTCTAAGGGTCCTAAAACCTAGAGCTCTGATACCATAAATTGTAACACCCCGACCCGGCAAGGGTAAAGATATTACAATACGGTTTCATATCAGAACTTAAAATACTATACAATAGCGGAAGCCTTACAAAAATACTCAAGAGAAAAACATAAATAACTAAACTTCAAAATAAATCTAAGATCTCTATAATAGAATCTCGCTCTCGTCTCTACTCTCAACCCAGATCAGCTATCCCATAAGCTTATCTTGAATGCTTAATACCTGCCGCATGAAAAGAAAAGTGCGGCTGAGCTTACAAAGCCCAGTGAACGGATATAACGAAACAAAAGCTAAACAAAATATACAAATGACGAAATTAAAATAAAATAATGACAAGGGATCTTTTAGGATTCTGCGGAAACACAAATATACAGAAATCCAAACAACCACATAACAAGTTAAACATCTCATAACACATAAATGACACAAACGCAAACACATCAGAACAACCAAACACTTAGCATATCAAGAGCAAATAGATTACATATAACCCAAACGAAAAGTCTAAGACTAACAGAAACACTTTCTAGAAAATAATCATGGCATTCAACAAATTAATTAACCTTCACTTAACACATTTAAAACATTAAAGCGGAATGAAAATAGCAATCAAAACATGGCGCCTCACAAACAAATAAAACACTAATGTATAAGCAAAGTTCCCAAAATTAATCGATCAAATTATACATACTAAACTTATAGAATACTCACCTTCATACTAGCACATTCACCTCACAGATTAACGAATCCATATAGCGATAACTAACATAATATCGGATGACGACATGCGAATCATATTTAAACATATTAATCATATCTTAGCATAGCGACGGTAGTCACATAAACATACAAAAGCATAAGCACATATAATAGCATATAATAAGCCTTGCACATAATCATAAACATTGAACATACCAAATCATATCAGAATACTTATCATAGAAATAACAGATAAAGATTTAGTTAACTACCTCGAGCCCAGAACATATCATATCAAAATCATCATAACTATATAAAAATAATCTTAGAAAATCATTTGGAGTAGCTAGCTCCCAGAAGTTTTGTGAAGACGCGTATTGCACACGACATCATTCACCGACAAATCATATCGGATAACGGATCAGATCTAGGATGCATCCATACGGCCCCACAGACAGATATTGGCCATAACATATAATTGAGCTCATAACAGATAACAGATAAGGGACGTGGCGGAACATCACTCTCGCCTAGAGTCATGTCGAGGTGCATCATCGACACGGACATGGAACCCCATGACTAGTTATTATTTGGCTCGGGTGTCAAACTAGCTTAGGTCATACAAAAGTTCAATCATAACATAAGGCTTACTCAAACACAAGGTTTAGCAGATAACATATCAATATCTCATATCATAAGGTTCATATTCAGACATAATAAGGTTCATCAGTTACACATATCAAAGTCTTCCTAACATAAGGTTAAGTCAGATATCTCATAGTTCCATAAAACATAAATTCAGATAAGCAACGAATCACACAATCAGGAAAGGGTTCATAGCAATGGCATTGGAAACCCTAATAAGTAAAATGGAAAGACTAACGAAAGAACATCATAAGAACCTTTACTGAAAAGGTCAAAATGTATGTACGATAACATAAGTGTCTTAAAGTAAGACGAATATCCGTACCTTAAAGCGGTTTAGAGAAAATAACGAATGAATGAATATGAAGATGTAACGTCGCGTCTCCTCCAACGAATCTACACGGATTATGATTTATTTAATATTTATTAGCATCATTAATATTATAACGGTTTCGCGTTAATACTTTTAGAGTTGTCGAATATTCTCATTTTAGTGACAAATGAAATTACAACATTTTAGGATATTCCTCATTAATTCACCAACTTCCTATTCGGGTTCTAGGGTTTCTCATACTCTTTAAATATTACTAAATACGCATTAAATTCACATATTACTTCTTTTAATGATTTCCCAATTTAACCTAGAACGTAAATGATAACAAACCGAAATTAACTTAACTCATGCGTGTCTCTACAAAAAATCAATTTACACTTGTTGAACCCATAATTACTCAGAATTACTAATTACACCCTTGACATCTTTAAGTTCACAATCTCACCTTACTTTATCAGATTTTACACTTTTAACCCAAAGGTTTTAGAATTTACAAAACGTACCCTAATAAATTAAATACAATTCGAATGGCCCTTTGAATATCCAAAATTACATGTTTAACCCCCACACTTATTTTTATACGTTTAGTACCCTTATTTTACTGTTTACAAAAATAACCCTTAAGTTTCATAATTTACAAAACCAACCCAAAACTTTTGTTTAAAACCGAATAAGTATAATTCAAATACAAACCCTAAACCTAGGTTTAACCAATCATTAACTTATCATTACTACTTAATTAATTACTTTTAATGATTACAATGAAACCCTAGTTCATGCAAAACCCTAATCGTTCCTTTTAAAAACCTTCCTTTTCCCATGTTTAATCGAACCATAAAACTCAAAACAATTCACACAAGCTTCGAATCCATAGATATGTATTTTATTCAGGTCTTATTACATGTAATAGCTTCTGGAAAAATCAATTCGTGATCTCTAAAAATATTATACGCCCATTCGTTATTTGTATACGCTTTCTAGGGTTTTAGATTTCAAATAATTCCATACAACTTATTAAACATGCATGACTAATTTTTATGTGTTCCATATGACTTATAGGAAAGAAATCAACATTAGAAACATACCCTTGATGAGATTGGATTGTTAGAACAAAAGAAGCACAAAAACCATACCATGAAACCCTAATTCACTCAAAACTCACCACGCTTAAACCGGCTTTGGAACTCGATCACTATTTTCCCACCTTTTTACCTTCAAACTTGTCCAAGAAAATTGGTCTCAAGCTCTGGAAACGGAAGTCGATTTGATTAGGGTTTTGAAGTCGGTTTGGTGTAAATCGGTATTTAGGGATAAATGTGAACCGAATATATGTATATATATAATTTTCCATTTTTTCTTGTGGGCTTTATAATGTATTGGACTTAAAATAAATGGTCTCTTAATAATATAAATTTATATTGGGCTTTTACTAATTAAATTCTTTTTATAAAACTATTAATATATTCGGCTAATTATTAATATACATAATTGATCTTATAAAATTATAATCTATAAAAATTAACTTTACAAAGTCATTCAAGATTCATTTGGATCATATGTGATTTTTCTTATAAGTTTTCGAATTTACATAGCTCATTTGGTATTACATTTATTTAATTATTCTTACTTTTGATCATAAGGGTATTTTGGTCTTTTGTGAATTTTAGAAATTCAGTATTACAACTACATTGCAAAGAAAATAAAGCGTGATACGAAAATAAAACACATAGTTTAAAATAGGTAAAGTTAATCCAGTGATTCCAATTTTCGAGTTGTGTGAGTCATAACCATCGTCGTAAGGTGACCGTTCATGAAACACTTTCTTCCCACTCGTGCCAAATGTTAAACAAGTTGTCCTTACGCTCTTGTTCTTCCCTTGCTTCCTGCTCCCTACGAGCTGCTTCCTCACGTCTTCTTCTTCTTCCATTCTCTCAATGATTCTTAATCTTGGAGAAATAGTCGTTGTTGTTCCTCGATAAAAGTGAAATGGATTTTGTTCTTGTTCCTCAATCGGTTCCTCTTCCGTTGGGATTAACAGGAAGATATCTCTTGGTGGAGTGTTAACCGTGTATTCATGAGACATTCTTGAGAGAGTTTGATTAAGTTTTGTGTGTGAGATGTTTTTTTTGGTTGAAAATATAGTGGGTATATATAGGGGAAAACGATAGGGTTTATTTAATTTTGCATTTGAATTTGAATTTTAAATTCGTACTTTAACTGTACTATTTGAATTTGAATTTGAATTTTGAAATTGAATTTTGAATTCATACTGTAGTTTCGTTTTTATTTTCGTTTATTTACGTTTTATATTTCTCAGTATTAAAAATGAAACTTAAGGTAACCAAGTGACTAACCTTGTCCAAAAAGTGAGTGGAAGTGAGGGAAGTGAGAGGAGAGAAAAAGTGACATGACACAACCTTATAAACACATTTTGGTAAAGAGAGTCGGGATTGAAACATACGGTAAAATTCCTATTTTCATCTTTTCATTTCACCTCTTTCACCATCCGGTGAAAATAACTTTTGATTTTCATCTTTTACACACATTTTAGTTGAAACTATACCCAACTTGGGTTATTGTTACTATTTATTTAGTTATCGTTACATCCTCGATTACTTTCTTTACAATGAAGATAAAGTTAAGGGTTTATTTGTTTAAGTAAGTGCACAAAATTCAACTAGTAACCTATTTATTTATTTATTATTATTTTTGTTTTTCTTTTAACTAGTGAAATGCAACGGTTGTTTAGGTCACTTCATTTATAGGGTGTTTGGGATTGCTTATTTTCACCTTAAAGGTAACTAATTACTATAAAATAAGTACTTTTGAGACTAGTGTATATGTTGGCTTAATAAAAAGCGTAAGCTCATTGAGGTGTTTAGATAAGATTTTAAGGGATGTTAGTTTAACTTTATTTGTTTAGCTTAATAAAGATTTAACGTTTGAGGTCACGTGTGTAGTTACTTTAAGTCAATATTCCACATTAGCTTTCGAGGTTTTTGTTTTTATCCAGCGGATAGTACTTCCATGGTACCCAAACAAATTGTATTTTCAATTTCATAGGTGATAGTGTAAGGGAGGAGGTGGTGTAAGAAAGGTATGGAAAATGTGTCACATTATCAACGGGTGGAAAAAGGCGGTGGCATGGAAGTGAAGCTCGGTGGATTTTATAACATCAAATAGTCCACGATTATTAAGTGTCAATTTCCCCGATAATGCTTGTAATTTATATAATTTATATGGATTTACGCTTGTTTTCCATTGTTTTCCACTTTCGGGTAAATTACGAGCATTGGAGCTTAAGAGGCGCGGAATTGAAGAATTATCTAAAAGATTTATCATAGTATGTTGATTTTGAAGAAGTTACGGCGTAACTCATCTCTCACATTACGCCATAACTATTGCGTGGCTCAAAACCAACTCATCGAATTTTACGGCGTAACTCTCCCCGAAGGTTCTGACGTAACTCTATTAGGTCAAATGAGGTTCCACGCGGCGATAATTACGTCGTAACTACTCCATCAACTATGACGTAATCATGTTTTAGTGAAGACTACGGCGTAACCACTCCTAAGGTTAAGCCGTAACTAGCAGATCTAGAGCAAATTACGAAGAAATTGAAGGTTACGGCGTAACTCTTATATTAGTTACGCCGTAACTCAGATCTGGCCTATAAATACCCCACGAATTCCAGCATTTCTAATCATCCCATTCCACACACAACTATCATAGAACGTGGGAAAAAGCTAAAGGAAGGTCCAGAGGAGCATACGGAGCTGTCTTCAAGGGAGAAATCACTCCCCTACGATAAGCATTAGCGTTTTATATTTTCTTTACTTTCAATTCATGTATTTCGTACCTTTGAATATTGAATTGGTTTGTATGATTAATATATGCGGCTAAGCACCTCTTGGTGTTGGCCTAGTTATGATTCCTTAATTGTTTTGTTTGCGTTTACTTTACTTCCATACAATTATTTCTAAGTGTATGCATGCATAGTTTATTAGTAGCCACCCTTAGTTCGGTAGTTTTGAATGGCGGTAGAGGCCAGTTGCCTAGGAGATATAACCAACTGACCCTAGCTAGGTGAGCGGATTGAGACGGGAATGGTAAGATATGACCAACTGTCCACCCTTTCTACTTGTGCAATTTGACCAACTGATCACCTATCGGTTGGATGAACTTAAGAATTGGGGTGAGTGTCTAAGTTCTAACGGCCGAGCACTCACTATTATAAGTCTAGCATGTAGCGGTACTTAATGACTCGGCTTAGGGATGGGAACAACAGGACATATGAGGAGACACTTGACTTCTCCTGTGGTGGCATCTTTCTTGATAGGTTAGGGCGAATTGACCAAATGATGTCCTCTCGACTTTGACTCCACAGAAGTAATTGGAAGTAAGTGAGCGTAGACATAACTAGCTAGGAGGATTAACTAGGTTAGCACCACTCTCCTCTATTGATTTTCCCTTTATCTTTATTTGCTTTATTACGCTTTAGTAGTTTAATTAGTAATTCCTAATCGAAACCATTATTAATTACGTGACACTTAGACTTAGTAATAATCCAACACATAGCTTTTGGGACGACCTCGGTTTCTTGATTACTACGCTACACGACCGGGTACATTGTCCGTTAGTGCATTAGGGTAGACCATAGGTATAACGAGACTTTATAAATATTAAAACACAGTCAATAAACACTGCATCAAGTTTTTGGCGCTTGCTGGGAGTTATTTTAGGATTGCTATTAAGTCTTTTATTTTGTTTTAAACTTTTCTACTATTCTCACGATCATTATTCGAGTTTTCGGTACCATGGAAGTTGTTAACATTGATGACCTCACCCTTGAGGAGTATTTGGCATTAACAAGGCGAGCAAGGACCGGAATTGTTAGGCCGGCTATCGCAGAAGATGCTCAATTCAAATCAAACACGAATTCATGGGGAATTACGTGCAAATCCCTTCTCCGGAAGCATCACCGATGATGCCAATGAACATATAGACAACGTCGGTACATTGTCGACCTATTCAAAATTCCCGAGTCTCACACGATGTTATCTTGTTAAGAGTATTCCTATTTCCTTACGGGGCTGCTAAAAGATGGGTGGATCGATTACTGCGAGGCTGTCAACACTTGGCCTATCTTAAAAAGTGTTTCATTCGAGATACATCTTCCATCAAAGGCGGCTAAGCAATTAGAAGAAATCCATAACTTCAAGCAAGAGGGTGATGAAACGTTAAACCAAGCTTGGGAAAGGTATAGCAATTATTATACAAATGCCCTACTAATGACCTCAACAACAAACAAAAGGTGAGCGTTTTCTACAAAGGTTTGAATATCTCTTCAAGACAAATGATCGACTCTCAGGGGCCGATTCCTGGTATGACACCCACTTTTGCTCTACAAACTATTCAAAAGATGGCAGACCACTCTCATAAATGGCACAATGGAGGGAGTAACCAAAGTAAGAATGAAGATATGGAAGGCCTCGCAGCAATAAACAACAAATTAGAAAGTCTCGGAAGAGACATGAAGAAGCTCAAGGAAAATGTGCATTCCATTCAAGTTGAGCGAAATGGAACTCCACCTACTAAAGAATGTTCCTCCAATGAAGAAGTTAAAAGGATCGGAGAAGTTAAATATGGAAGAGAACCCTTTAACAATTACAATAATAACGGGCCCAGATATCGAGAAAATCCCGAGTTCTACAAAAGAATCAACAACAATCCTCCTAAACCAAGCCTTGAAGAAATAATGCAGTGCACATCGAAGAATCTACAAAAAGGGAGATAAACTCAAAGAATGGATGGTCAAGGTGAAATAAGACACTAATATGAACTGCGAAACCAAGATCTGCGATTAAAACCTCGAAACACAAATTGGGCAATTAGCTAAAAACACGGAGACAAGTAATGCTAAAGCTATTGCACGTAAGGCCATATTGCACAAGATAAAGCAAAGAGAGAAAGCAAGACACATCCTCTATCACAAATGATCTCGGGGATTAACTACCTTCGGGAAGAAGATAAATCGAGAAGGCAGCGAGGTCTGTCAAGCCAACTTCATGAGCGGCAATACCGGAAAGTTTTCTTCTTCCATGCACTATTGGTAGTATTAAGATTCCCTCATTAGGCGATTTAGGGTAGGGTAAACCTTATCTCTACAACTTTGTTTGATAAATTAAAACTTACCAATTTTAAAAGAAACAACAATAATGATAGAAATGGCGGATTCCTCTAAAGCTGTACCTAGGGGAATAGTAAATAATGTGCTTCTAAAAATTGAAAAGTTCTTTTTTCCCACTGATTTTGTGGTAATTGACATGGGGAAACGGGATACTTACAACTTAATTGTTGGAAGACCTTTTCGGGCCACTTGTAGGACACAAATCAGGGTTTTTGAAAAACAAATTTCTTTGGGAACTGAGAATGAACGAATAACTTTTAGTATGAAAGAACATATAAAACCTAAGGTTGAGATTTCTAATGATGATGTTGTTAATGTTCGAACACTTGATCCCCCTCTACATTTTGATAGTATTAGCGAAGAGAGTATTGATAATTGCAAGCAGGAACAGGATAAGATAATCAAGGGCATTGAGGAACCTCCAATTCCAAACAAACATTTCCACAACCCTATATTAACCAAGGCCATCAAATCGGTTAGAACATGGCCCCGTATAGCCCTTTCATGAAAGAAAGTGTTGGAGTTTGCTCGTGTCATAATAAATAATTATATGGCTAGTCATATGTGAGCCTAAGGTCACACACATATACACTTAGACACCATTATCAAAATGTATTTATCGTATTTACATTATGTATAACCTTTGTTACATAAGGGAGTTAAGTGGAGTATTTGGACTTTGAAGGGCTTAAAGTGTAACTTAAGATTTGACATCAATTAGCATTAATGCTAATTGATTATTATTGATGATCATTGATGTTGATTGAAGGTTACATTAGGACTTGATAATCCCTCCTCTCTCTCTCTTTGAGCGTCCAAACCACACACACACTAGGGTTTGGTTTTGGTTTAAATAGGAACAAATTTCCCCCAGGTTGGGGGGGAAAGGGGTTTTTTCTTTAATTTTTTTAAGGGTTTCCCTCTTTGGGATTTTTTTTTATTTTTAATTTTTTCATTTCCCTAAGGAGGGTGTGAAATTTGGGGAAAAAAGGGGAAATTATTTTAAATTTAAAAACCCTTGAGGGAAAAGATTTTTTAAAAAACTTTTTTGGGTTAAAAACGTTCCCCCTTTTGGAAAATAAAAGGTTTCCCCCAAAAAATTCGGATTATATTTAACCAATGTACCTTTGGAGGTTTATCCCTAAATTTAAAAAATTTAATTAAAAATTTAAAAAAATAACTCCCTTTGAATTTTGGGTTTTTAAACAATTAAAAAAAAACAATAATAAATTAAAAATCATTTTAAAAAAAAGGGTAAATTGGGTTTTAAAACCCTTAAATTTAACCCTTTAATTTAAAAATTTTAAATTTTTAAAAAATTTTTGGTTAATTTATTTTGGCCCAAAATTTTTGAAAAAGGCCGTTTTAATTTAAAAATTTTAAATCCGGGAAAAAACTGGGAAAACTAAAGGAAAAAATAAGAACCCAAACCCAAACCTTTAAAGAAAACCTTTTTGGGCAAAACCCCTTTTTTAAAAACTTTTAAACCCAAGTTTGGGCGGGCTCGATAAACCCAAGTTTAGCAAATTTAAATTTAAAAAAAATTTACATTAAATTGGGTTTTAAAAAACCCAACGACCCAAAAATTGGCGGAAACCCGTCCCTTTAAAATTCCTTTTTGATTAAATTTGGGGTTTTAAATTTGGGGTTTTGTGGGTGTTTGATTTGGTTGGGTTTTTTTGGGGCCGTTATTGGCGGGCCAAAGGCCCTTTTCAAAAAAGGTTTTTAAACCCTTTTCCAAATTTGCCAAAAAAAAACTTTTCCTTTCCCCAAACCCTTCTGTTTATTATTCTGAGGGCATTTTTTTAAATTTGCTTTTCTAAATTGGTAAAAATTCCCCCAAAAATTTTGAAAAGAAGGGGAATTTGAAAATCAGGGTTTGTCGGGGGGGTTAAATTTCCTTTCCCCTTTCCTTTTGGGGTTTGTTTTTCAAGAATTTGTTAGGGGTTAGGAAATTTGGGGTTTTTTTTCCCGCTTGTTTAAAAGAAATTTGGATTTTTTGAAATTTTGGGGAATTTTTTCTTTGTTTTCTTGACCCTTCGTTTTGGTTTCTTGGGGGCCCTGTTGGGTTTCCCAATTTTTTTAGAAGGCGGGTTACCCAAAGGGTTTTCAATTTTGCCTTTCCCTCTTGAAAGGGGAAAAATTCGGGTTTTAAAGGGTTTTCTTCCCTTTTTTAAGGAATTTCCCTTTTGGGTTTTTTTTGAAAAGGGGTTTTTTGGGCTCAAAAATTAGAACCAATGGGTTTTCCCAAAATGAGGGGTTTTTTCCCCCTCTTTGGTTGGATAGAATTTTGGTCTCGAGGGAGGGTTTTTGGGGGTGGAATCCCCGGGATTAAAAATTTTTTTAAAGGCCGAAATCTTTTTTTCCTTTTATTTTGCTTGGGGTTTCCCTTTTCCTGGGGCTTTTTTTCCCAATTTCCCTTTTTGGTTTGTTTTCATTTTGAAATTTTTGACAAAGTTAAAAAATTTTGCACAAAGAAAACAAAAAGGAAAATTATTGATTTTAATACATTTTTACCAATTTAAATTTGGAAATTCCGGTAAAAACAACCCTTTAACCGGGACGGTTCGGGGGGAACCCTTTTGGTTTTTCCCCCCCTTTTAATTTTTGGATATTTTAAATTTCCCCTTTGGGTTTTCTTGGAAAAAAAGGGGTTTTAAATTTTTTATTTTTTTTTTTTTGGGTTTCTTTTTTTTGGGGGTTAAACCTTTTCCCTTTTTTTTTTTTGGGGGATTAAAGTAAAGGGGTTTTTAAATTTTTGGGGTTTTTTCCTTTTTTTAAGGGGGAAAAAGCTTTATTTTTGGTTTTCCCTTATTTTAAGGGTTTTCCTTTTTCGGTTCCCAAAAGTTTTTAATCCCAAACCCTTTCTTTTCGGGGTTTTGGCCCCTGGGTTTTCCCAGGGTTCCCTTTTTCCTTAACCCTCCCGGGGAATTGATAATTAAATTACCCTTTCTTTTTTTCTTTGTTTTTTTCCCAAAAAGGTTCCAATTTTATTAAAAAGGGGGGGTTTTTTTTTTTGGTTTGAAAGTTTTAAACCCCCCCAAACACGGTTTTTCAACACCCTAAAATTTTCGGTTTTTTATTTTTGGGGAATTTTTCCTCAAAAATTTTTCCTGAATTTCCTTTTCCCAAAACCCCCTTTCTTGTTTTGTTTAATTTTAAAATTTGCAAAGGGAGTTAAGTGGAGTATTTGGACTTTGAAGGGCTTAAAGTGTAACTTAAGATTTGACATCAATTAGCATTAATGCTAATTGATTATTAATGATGATCATTGATGTTGATTGAAGGTTACATTAGGACTTGATAATCCTCCCATCCTCTCTCTGAACCTCCAAAACCACACACACTAGGGGTTTGGTTTTGGTTTTCCTTCCTACATAATTCTAAAGGTAGTCTTGGGCAAGGATCGATACAAGGGTTTAGACTAGCATCAAAGGGTGTTCGTTAGGCGTGTAGTGTGTTTCACACATTGGGAAAGACCAACCTTATTGGTCTTTTGGTTTCTTAGTTCCATTCGTGGAGGTGATTGGTGTCTAGTTACGGAATCACGCTACAAAGGTATAAACCTTATCTATGTTTTATTTGATTGATCATATGGCAATATGGATCCGTTGTTGGTGATGATTCATTGCGTTTATTTGATATATATATGTTTATTATATTCATCATCACCTATAGAAAGGCGAATGAATGGATATACCCTCAGCAAGTGAAAGGCATGATATTGAATTAGCATTTGAAGATTGGGACTTAAAGATCAATAAAGGGCTGGTCAAGCGGTACAAATACAATCATCTTCTTGACATAATGGTGACGGTGAAAGATCAAGCATAAGTATAACAAGTAGTCTCATTGCTAAAAATGATGATCGGGAAAATCATGTGATGAATGGCTTTCACAGAATTTGAAGCAGTGCCATCCATAATCTTGCAAGGAAAAAGGGTTTTAAGAAATGGATGAATGTGTATCAGCAGTGGTGGTGGAAATCGGGCAAGTCCAAGGCCCCATGGTGGCCACGGCCACGAGTCTAACAAAAACTCGTAAATAAAAAGAAAAGTGCTCTTCGGAGACAACCCAAATTATCCCTTTCTTTTGTTTTATTTCCATTTCGTGAGGGTTTGTGTTTTCTAACCATTTTTCGTGAAGCGAGGAAGTAATTGCTGCTGCGGTTCTTGATCGACTTCAGTGGCGTAACTCATCTATGCGATTACGCCGTAACCAACTTTTTGCGCAGAATTCGGACGTATTACTAATTACGGTGTAATACCATCTACGTGGTTATGTCGTAACCACTCGCTGCGACTTATGCGGGTTTTGCGATTCTGGTAGTAACTCCCTCAAAAGAGTTACGGCGAACCTTCCTCCTTTAATTCTTTCATTTTAAAACAAAGTAACCTTGTATTAGTATTTTAAATGAACTTTGTGGGTGTGTTCACAGTAAACCCTCACGAGACTTCACTCGGCCACTTGAGAACACCAAGTGGTTTAAAACTTGTTGCATATGCTAAATGCAACCGTGATTCCTAAGAAAGTGAGTTAGGTTTGTTTTCATTTTCATTTTCATTTTTTTCTTTTAGAATTATGCTTGTCGGTAGTGTGATTTCGGGGAGGAAGTTTGCTCAAGGATGCTTAAGCGAAGGAACGTCTCTTTTCATGGGCCCTCTTTCTTTTGTGAAAGCAAATTTGAGGTAGTTCTCGCTCTAATTCTACTTTTCTCTTCACCTTTTGTTAGGTTCTCATATTCATAACACAAGCATCAATATAAGAAATAGAGAAGAAGTGATCGGATGAACAATACCAAACACACACGTATGATACTAAGAAAGGTTATGCGTAGAGTGAATGTATGAATTGAACAACCAACCCTCAAGTGAGGATTTACAAGCATTATTTATAGGAAGAAACTAGGGCAACATGCAAGTTCCCTTCCTTTCCTTTATGGGTTGGGCCAAGGCTCATGGGCTTTCTACATAAGCCTTGGCATGATTACTAACATAAAAGCCATATTAAGCTAACTATTACATATTAATTACTAACACTTAAAATATAGTTTAGGAGTGATTCCAACAATCTCCCCTAAGTGTTAGTGATTGATAATATAAACGTTGAAGGTGCGGATGTAATTAGCTTTGGCGTCTTCGACATTCTTCTTTCTTGTGAGAAGAATTGCCTTGATTTGAACAATCTCCCGGTGTAGAGAAATTGTTTCCTTTGAAAAGTTTTGCTTTAGACGTCATCATTTTCTTTGTTCTTTGATCTTTGTTCTTTGTGATGGTAGTGATAGTATGTTGTTGTTATGCGCTTCGAGTCAGCTTGTTGCTCCGGTGTCTCACGTCTTTCTCCAACATGCTCACACGCCTTAACATTGGATTTCAAGATCGATGTAGTTCTCTTTAGTCTTTAAACTTTGTAGATTCTTTGAATTCGATGAAGAATCATTCTCGACTTTGTGTTGCCTTTGAGAGAACTTCCATTAGTGATGTTGTTGGTATGAGCATGTGAAGAATCAACATCACCCACCCGTAGCTTCCATAAGAAGAAACATAAGAATGGTTAGTGATAAACGGATTCCAACACTTACAAGTTTGAACTTCGAGAATGTTCCTGAATCGAGTCCCACAAGTGAGATAACGCTGATGTAAATCGGCACACCTACAGCTTTAGATGAGTCAAGTACAAGTACAGCCAAGCACCTCACGATCAGAACCGCTTGAGACACACTATGTAATCCACGAGGAGTTACCGTGACCCGCCGCCGTGGGTCGTTGATGTTGACCCCGGCAGAGTTTCCGTTCAATAACCGAGATCATATGTGAACCTCTCATAAATGTTCTCGACAGATTGCTAAGATCCGGCGACATTAGAATGTATCACTATGCCCTTATTGTTGAAATCCATAGTGATAAAATGTCAAGTGTACCTAAGAGATCTTTTGATGAATCTCGTGGCTCTAGACTCAATAGTGCGCTTGGTTTTCCGAAAGGAGATTGGGGAGAGGGTCTCCTTCTTCAATACCAAAGCAATCTCTAAGAGAAAGCCGATAGTTTACGAGGGTCCCCGTGAGAATGAAACAAGCCTCGCTGAGAGAAACTTGAGGATAAGAAGGTTTATGCATGCGCCATCGGGTCCATGACTTACTTTGATCTTCAACATGTGTCATCAAGTGACAACCAAGTAGATATATGAATTGAACCCCAAGGTCTCATTTAAGTTGAATAATTTGAGGGCTATTTTTTTCACCCTTTTCTTTGCTTTTCTTTAATTCTTCAACTCCTTCTTTTCTCCAATTCTCATTTTCTCCTTTATAATCATACCTAAGGACTCTAATTCTAACTATTGGTGGTGTCCTTGGGTAGATCCTCCCGGCCTCAAGTGATCATAGGACTCGCTATTCCTAACCTTAATCACCTTATAACTCCATTGACATAAACCGATTTCTTGAAACTTTCTCAAGTGTTTATAAATAAGAAACATTTTGAAACACTTTGAGAGTTTTATTTTGTAAATAATCCTCCACACATGCTTAAGTGTTTTGACAAATTTTCACCGTGTAGGAGGAGCGCACTTTTCGAATTGATCAACTCAAGATAGACAATCCCGCGAGACACGATTACGCTGCATATTTAAAGAGTTACATTGTCGCCTTTTAGGTGACAACTAGCTCTAATAACTATCTTGAAGGTGTGGACAAGCCTCGAAGGTTGTCAAACCCACAAAGTTCATGTCTACCAAGAGTTTCTAATGGTACATTCTACTCTGACAAGTCCTTTCATAGACACGCTTATATTACTAGCTAAGTAGCTTGAAATTATTACCGTCCCCGACAAGTCTTTTCGAAAGTTACTAACATTTAAGATCTCGCCAATTCATTGGTTAAGTCTATAGCCCAAAGATTCATTTGCAATTTCACAACATATTTCTTATCATATAATTTTTCCCCTCAAAAATGGCATATAAATGTTATTTTGATGAAATTTTGATATCGAATATGACCATTTCGAGTTTTGTGGAAGATTATCATAAGAACAATTTGTTGAACAAAGTTTTAACTAAATACTCCCTCAACAAGTGATATTAACTTTTGAGGTTTTGAAAATCATAAGGGAAGTACTTGTCTTTTGAGCAAAACCTTTTAAAAGTGAAAGGTTTGATAAGTTTTACACAAAAGTAAGAAGCTTTTACCCTTTTTTAATGATTGTGGCAATCAAGCGCACTCATGTGGTCCTTTCATTACAAGTAACGGTTGTACATCGTTATATGCGCATGCCATTGTCAATAAATAATCACACATCCAAATCAATATTGAAAATGAAACAATTTATGGGTACCAGGGATCTGTGTAGTCCAAAGAATATCTCCGTGAATGCGAAATCATGCTGATAGCCTGTGAGAGTAATCCCGGACCACTCACTCATTTAAGCTTTCCAAAGTTCTCGAATCGGTCCTTCTCGAACAACCTTTCATCAATCCGCTGATGATTCTCTTCACATCCCGCTCTCCCGAGAATTCCATCTCTTTGCGACCCAATGCCTTGTTGTATTGCCTTTAACCGATAAGCTAAGCCGCCCCGACTTTCTTCGGGCAGTGATCTCCAAACTTATGAAGATCTTCTACACGCCATCATAGCTGTAATGTAGTTCACTACCAGAAACTACTCCAAACGGTTTGTACGATGAGAGTGTATCGAGAAAGATGATTTATGCTCCGGGAGTTCGAGCTAAGGTCAAAAGTGAGGTTGACACGTGTCCGATAATTATCTAATGGCAAGTTGTAAGTCTTCGCGACGCTCTCGGATCACTAAGCTTCGGCGAAGATTAGCAAGGACTTGATGTATTCACGCTGGATTGCCGGAATTGTCACATTCGCCCCTTTACCTTGGCAAGATACGATCTTCAATGTCGCTGAGAGACAAATTCGAAAGTCCGCTTCACGTAAATCATAGTCCCTTTCGCCTGTCTTTTGACCACGATTTTCGAGGAAAGTGTAATCCCATTTAGACTAGAGAGAGACATGCTTAACAAAGAACGATCCCTTTATCATCAGACACTTCATGTTTAGACCTTCAACTCGGCATTTTGTAGTAGATTCTTCATGCCCGCCAATGGTGAATCCCATACATTGCATCAATGTCATTGATACGCTTACATAGCGCCTCGGGGTCAAAGGAACTTCCTTTCGTCGAGCAAGTTTTTCAAACCCCAGCGTTGAATCTAATCGGTGTAGTGTAGTATTAGGGTAAGCCACGGAATTGATATCGCTTCTCTGGGGAATAGGAATGCTAGCGAGAGGTTACTACGCTAAGGTTGGGGCCGAGGAAGATTATTTTATCTTTTTTATATTTTTGGAAATGGAAAGGTACGAATCTCGGGTTTGATTTGGGGGTTGGTATTTCACCGATTACTTCTACTATCTAATTATCTAATTAACTATGCGGAGGTAGTCTATGTCTAATTATTGTGCGTCAGATGATAGTTTAAAGATGTGCTTACTTAGGTTTTATTACTCCTTAATTATCTCCTATTGATGGTTGAATTGTCACGCCCTTATACTTAATCGCGCAGTGCCTAGGTCGAGGGTATGCGCTTGTCCCTAACTCTTGAAACTACCAAAGGTTATCGCCACAAAGTCTCTAGGATTTATAAACTTTAACTCTAAGGTACTCTTCGGATGGTAAAGCCTACAACAACTCTAGGTGCTATAAACTAAGATTCACAAAGATTAATCAAGCATTAACTACACAACGGATGACCCATCGCATTACTAGATCAACAATTAAGATAAGAGACAACCAATCAATATTCAATAATTAAGTTTCTATTCCCTAAGCAAACACACAAGTAAATTAGCTTGGACATGGAGAACATGCAAGCATACACACAAGTAATTGAAGACATAATTAAATTAATGAAGTAAAACACTTATCTTGATGTAAGATAGGGTTTGAACCCTAAAATACCTGCATGACAGACAGCCTTGGTTGGTAGGTTTTACTCCAAAAGACTACACTGAAAACTAAAAATTGGATTCTATATATAAGATTACATTCAGCGACTTGCCACCCTTTAATTTGTGACGCCGCTGGTCGCCGCCATTAGGGTTTCGCCTTGGCCACGTTAGTCTTGGTGGACGGGCCACCTTATGCTTGTGACGCCGTCTCCTTCGCCTCCCGACGCCGCCTCGATCAAATCTAGGCCGCCCAGTCATGCACGACCTACTCTTTTAAAACCCGACACCGCCACTTGTAAATAAGCAATTTGGCTACCGAGTCATTAAAGTGATGCGACGGCGCCGCAGATAACACCGACGCCGTCCCTTCGGGCCCATCACCCCGAGTGGCTCGATTCTTGACTTTGGCCATTTTCTTCGATATTCGCGCTTTTCGTCCGAATAAGTGTCATTCCAGATTTTGCCTTCAAGATACCTAAAAAGTGAAAAGGAACGATATTAAGTAATAACGAATACAAAAGTGATCAAATAATGGCTTGAACGACCCTCAAAAAGGTACATTTTAAAACCTTATCAAATATCCCTACACTTGGTATTTGCTTGTCCTCACAAATGTGCTTTTAGCCAATTAATTTCAAAGTTGTGGGTCATGAAGCATTGGTTTAAAACAATCCACAACACATATAAGCCCCGCAAAAGTCATAACAAGCACGAAATTATATACTAGCACCTCACATGGGGTGTTTGATACTCACATCTCTCTGTATATGAAATATAACAAGTTGGTAATGGAAGATAAACACTCATTAACCGTCCTAGTACATAGATTACCATAGGCTTGAGACTAGATCAAACCTCCATCGCTTACGTGAAGCACCTAGGAAAGACTATCAAAGAGGTCTTTAAAGGGTTGTAATGTTAGGCTTACGGTGAGGGAAACAAAGGGTTTCAAGGATAGGCTATTTAGCGGTGGCAAGTCAAAAATCTTTTATTACAAGCATGCGAAGAATGGCGTGCTAAGTGCCAAGACTCGACACTCTAGACTCTAGATAACCGAAACAAACAAACATAAATTAAAGATAGATGCGTGATGGTAGCTGCTTTTTTTTTTTTTTTTAATGAACACTCTAATTTTTTTTCTTTTTTCACTTTTTCTATTTTTTTCATTTTTTTTTCGCTTTACTCTACCATCCTCTACGTAATATCAAAATGATAGGGATTTATAGGCACATCCTCACACTTGAGTTTTATTACTCTAACACTAATTTGACCCGAATTGAAAAGATCAAAACACTTGGAGTACATTATTACGCAAATAAAGGAAATTTGAATTTAACGCTCCATTCCGCCATTTCATAAACTTTAACTTTTCCCATGAGTCCCAATCGTCCCAAAACTGTACACAAATGATATGACTCGACTTAGCAACCTATGCAAGCAACTAGATAATTGAACTAAGGGTTTTAGGGTGATAAATATAATGCACTATAAGTGAGTGCATACAAGGTAGGCTAAGGCGATTTGTGTACATTCAGCGGGTGTAAACAATGTTTTCATTGATATTCCGAAACCCGAAACATCACGAGAACCACGAAAAGGATAGGCTATGAGGGGTTAACAAGGGGTATCGGTACTAAAGATGAGTACAACGCAAAGGTGTGGGGAATTACTCAACCGATGCGAAGAAGTAATTATATTACGGTATCAAACAAGTGGTTATCCTAATGCTCTTATCATTTAGTTATTCCTAACTACACAAGTGTAGTCTTACTAGCGATCTCTGGATGCATATCAAAACAAGTTCTAGAATCTAATATACTACCGGCTCACACACTAAGCATTAAAGATGAATGCTTTAATTCCTACTAATCTAAGGGCGATCCTCACATTTCGGGTGGAATTTAAGTGGTAAAGGGTTTTTGTGTTAGTCATATAACTTCCTATCCGTGAGACGCTTTATTAAGACTAATGGCCCACCCTATATGTCCCGAAAATTTTAAATTTGGTGCCAAAATTACCCTAACCGACATTCTCTCATGGTTTATTACATAAATGCACTGACAAAGCAAATAATCATGATAAGCATAGTTTCAAAGTTCCCTGCTTTATTTTCCTCCCCACACTTAAACCGAACATTGTCCCCAATGTTCCCTAAAGTATCAAAGTTATGATAATGGAAGGTAATAAAAGATGAAAGAAACTAGTACCCCTTATTAGCCTTTCAGAGATCCGTAAAGTGGTGGTTATATTTTTCTTCAAAGAACGTCATGAAAAGCTCCTTCTCATCTTGTGTATCTCCTTCTTGATAAATTAAACCCGCACACTTGAAGAAAACAAACGAAACCTTCGCAGAAAATCGCGTAATAATATATAAGTAGTTATAATTTGTTCCTGTTGTTGAATTGCGTAAATGTCCAGCTTTGATGATGCGCCCTGGTTTACAATCTATGGATTTTGAACCTCGTCTGTACGGTTACAGCAGGCACCGTTATCCTTCGTTAGTGCTGCAAGTTGCGCATCAGTCCTATGTTTTAAATGCAGTTTTCCCACCGTCCCTCCGCTACTATAGTTATCGCCCGATTTTACGCTTGTCCGCTTCCCTCGCTGTTATCCGCTTTCCTCGCTTTCGTCGCTTTTTACGCTTTTATCCCTTTCGCTTTTTACGCAGTCCGTTTATCCACTCGACCGCTTTTATTGCTATTCGCTAGCCGTTGTCCGCTTTGTTCCGCCGCCCGCCGCTTTACGCTTTTTCTTACATTTTGTCCGCTTTTCTTTCGCTTTTAAAAAATTTCCAAAAAATTGGAAAAAATATTTCCAAAAAAAATTGAAAAAGAATATCAAATTAAAAAAAATTGAATAAAAATTTCAAAAAAAAAATTTGAACAAAAATATTTTTTTCAAATATTTTTTTCAAATATTTTGAAAAAAAACTATATATTTAAAAAAAACATATTTGAAAAAATAATTTTTATTCAAAATTTTTTTGAAACGGACAAAACGTAAGAACAATGTATAAAACATAAGAAAACGGACAAATGTAAGAAAAATGTATAAAAACGAAACAACAAAGTAAAACGAAAAAACTGACAAAACGTAAAAACCCAAGAACGAATAAAAGTGTAAAAACTAATAAATCCTGACAAAAATGTGATAAAAACGGATAAAAACGGACAAAAGCGTAAAAATGTATTTAAAGCATAAAAAATGTATTTAAATGGATAAAACGTAAAAACTATTTAAAACGAAAAACGGGGAAAACGGATAAAACGAATGAAACGGATAAAACGACAAAAACGTAAAAATCTCAAGCGATAACTATTATTAACTGAGGGACTAATCGAAAAACTACATTTTAAAAATAATGACTAACGGTGCAAAACACTTAACGAATCGCACTAACGAAGGACTAACGTGCAAAACACTTAACGGACATTTTTGGACGAGGGACAAAATCCAAGATTTGTAAACCACAGGACGTAAACGCTGGCCAAAAAAAAAAAAGCTAGTGGACATTTTCTCGTAATTTTCAACAAACCACAAGGACCAATTATGTAATTTACTCTAATATATAAGACTCTACTAAACTAGGATATAATGCTTGTGGAATGGATGTTTACGCACTTCGAAAATTAAGACCGAAAATTCCAAAAATTATAAGTAGCTTTAAAACGAGAAAAGTAATCGCTATTTTTGCTCCTTCCCACGCCGTCTGTCATGATCCCGACGTCAGTTATCATGACAAAACCTGGTTCTGCGATTTTCCGAAAATTTACATCTTTAGAATGGAGAAATTTTCTCAAAACATCCATTATGACTCGACACAAGCATTTGACTCGAACAAAACACATGTATATCTTTTAATTAATTGAAATTTCTATGTTTACGCTTTTCAAAGCGTGCAGTAACTCCCTACACTTATCCTTTATGTAAAATACCTTTATATGTATTAAGACGAGGTTAAAAACAAAATAAAGCATTTTACAAATCTAAACATGAGAATAAGCAATCAATAAAAGATATATGACACTAACAAGATAATCCAATCACCCAAAGTTATAGATAACTGCTCACATGCTAATATACATACGCCATAAATTAAAGTTCACCATAGTCAAGATAACCTAAACTATTACATGCCCAAATCAAATCGCCTCAACAACCAAGCATACGAATCAATAAACAACAAAAACAAATACATAAGTCATCGGGAGGAGGTCCATGACAGAGTCATAACCGTGGGGAGTAGGGCCCAAATACCCATAAGGCGGGTAATCCTCCTCCCGCCTCGGAATGGATCGACCGCAATGCGGGTCAAGTCGATCACGCGCGACGATGTCGATCCGTTCGACGGATGATCGAGGTCCGCCTAGCCCACCGATCCCGCTGTACATCTACGTGTCCATGCGGCCATCCACGCCTCTAGTAGGCCCGCCAGCCTCCACCGGACATGTGCCGCAGCGCGCCGCATGAGCTCCTCGCCCATCTCCCCGCCTGTGTGCTAGTATCCGTGGTCGTCGTCACCATCGCCATCATCACCACCTCAATGTTGGGCCGAGCACTAAACCACGCTGAGCCCCTACCATAGTCCATGATGACCTCCATAGCTTTTAGGATTTGGCTTGACGACCCTCTGGTGCCAACACATTAAGGTACGCGGGTGCCTCCCCGCCAAAATGCCAAAGGACCGCCAACCGGGTGATAAACATGCTCCATACACCTTATCCTCAACCTCATCCCACTAGCGCCCTCGTGTAACCCACAACTGTAATGGGATGTTACAAAGGCACACCGCCAACATGTAGTAGATAGAATAGATCGTGTAAAGTGACACGATGACTCGTGCCCCGCGCCTGTGATAGAGAAAGTGAGGCAACTGCACGAGCCTATACCGTGGATCCCAGATCCGAGATGCGAGTACTCCCAAGAATGTACTCCCATTAGCTATCAGTTCCGTAATCGAATACCCAAAGATGTCGCCCCTATGGGTAATCCCAACCGCCAATCTACCCTTAAAAACATCACTCTCTACATTCCCAAAGAAGATACAACCCTAATTCCATCCAAACTCAAGTACCAACATAGCCTCCAATCTCCACCTAACCTAAATCGGATCCCCTAAAACTCAATGTTATCTCGACATGAATTAATATCCATCGATAAGATGCATGAAATTCACGCACCAACTCACATACACGGGCTCACGATCCTAAACACCTTTCCCTGCTGGTGATCGTGAACTTGTCCTTCCTAAACTGCTTGAGAACTCTAGCCGATCATGCCCTCAAGGAACCCCGCCTACAAAAGCGCTAATCAATAGTTTCATGAAGCAAATCATTGTAATGAGTTTGGCATCCTTCTCGACAAATACTCCCCACTCAAAGAATCGTGTCCGCAATATTTTCGGGCATTAGAAGACTGCCCCTAGTTCTCTTCGCTTCTACCATCTCAAACACAAAATCAAATAGATGGGGAACAAATGAGTAACATTCGTGATGCGAAGGACTATCGCTCGATTCGCCGTCACATTGCACAACATAAACCTCGACGCCACCCCGACCAAAATTCAAACCGACTCATGCGAGGGAAACCTGTGTTTTTAACCATAGCCTTGACCCAAACACCCTTGTTGCAAAGAACAATGGATATAGCTAGTGGTTTTAGTTACTAAGCCATCAAGGCTTCTCGTAGTTAACCTCATATGATAATACTACCATTCACTTAATCTTAAGCCTAATTAACAAGATTCATGGGCAACATTTAACATAGATTAACCAATTAGGGTTTTCGGATGAAAAAGGAAAACCGAATCGAGCCCTGAATTGAGCAATTGATTAGACAAAGATCAATGTATATCACTTACCTTGTGGAGATTGACGTGGCAAAATGATGAATTTGAGGTGGGAAACGCAAAAGGGGGCAAGTGATAAAATTGTGTAGGGTAAAGAATGAAAGGGATGGTGATGTATTTATTTGTTCGATATGGTTTAGTGACTGGGCCACACTTTATATAGACTGCCAGCCACGCCCAATTTTTGCAAAAGAAAATGGTTTTGTTAATCCTACTCGATCAAAAATCAAGTTACTATTTTTGACAAAGATTTTGGTTTTATTTTAAGATCAACTTGGTTAATACACCAATAATCTCCACGACGGTAAGTAATGCATATGCCAAATTGTCTTTTAATTGTGATTCCGTAAACTCAAGTATTGGGGTCGAGGGTTCTTGACCCCGTTTAAAATCGAAAGAACTCTTCCTAACATTGGGAAGTGGAAGTGACACGCACCATTCCAATAAATGTATTCCTGTGAACATGCGGAACGCTGAGACAGAATTTAAACAAGAATATGATTCTTCGAGGGGTTTGTCCCACTTAATGAAATTGAGAAGGTTTAGAGTCATCCCAACATGTTCCCAAGATCGCATACACCTCTCTATCTTTTAGGTATATTGTTCTTTGTGATTTCGCACGGATGTTCAAAGATGAAGTTGTCACTAGTCCCAAGAAAGTGTCATGAGTCAACCGTATTTGAGCTTCGAGGCATTTTATTTTCTGTTTGTGGACAAATGTCAACATTATGTCCTCGAATTTATCTTGTTTGGACTTTCTTGGGAGCAAATTTCGATCATGCTTATATGCTTATCGCACTGGGTAGTTACTTCCATTAACGCATTCACTTGCGCCCATACTCACAATCGCTCGCTTGGGATGCCGGCCTGCCTCCTCGACTCACCGAATTTCCCAACCTTCTTCTTCATATTGAGTTAGGTCCCGATGACCTCCCAACATGCTTTATCATTGAGGTCACTTAGCCTTCCTCCCACGGGCTCGATCAATGGATCGCTTGTGATGAAATCGTATGGTCATAGAAGATTTGGATTTGAAGCCAAAGATCAATACCATGATGGGGACTTATGAAGTAAGTCCTGAATCGAGTCCATGCTTGTAGAGAGACCTTGAAGTTGTTGAAACGCCAAGATGTCTCGCCTTAATTTAGTGGTTCTCCCGCTGGAAAAATTGAGCAAGGAAGCGAGAGGTGAGATCATCCCAACTTGAGATGGAGCTGGAAGTCGCCAAGCCAATTACTAGCTTGGTCCCGAGAGAGAATTGGAAGAGACGATGCGCTGGTCTCCCGAGTAGTAGCATCGAGGTCGATGGAATCGATAATTTTAAGGAAATCCTCAAGATGTCGATTAGATCTTGAACGAAGTCCATGGAACACACATCCATTTTGCACCAACCGGATGGTGTCTGGATCGCAAGGCCATAGTTTGGGCTTGATCGAAGCTCAATGGTGTTCCTTTAGCCTAGGTGGCTTGGTCTCGAGTATTCACCAAGAGTACGTTCTCTCGGGTCATTTGCGGTAGGTTGATGAATGGTGGTTGGTTATCACCTTCCATGATGAAAAGTGATGGGGTTACTAACAAAGGTCACTAAAAAGGGATAGACTACGAGGAAGCTAAAAATGAGAAAAATTTACTTGATAGGAATCAAGCAAATAAACCTAAACGAGGTGGACTCCTAACTAGCTATTCTATTCCCCAAGCAAGCGCCAAAACTTGATACGCTTACACAAAGACGCTCGGGTCAAAGGAACTTCCTTTCGTCAAGCAAGTTTTTCAACACCCCAGTGCAAGGAACCTAATCGCTGTAGTGTAGTATTAGGGTAAGCCACGGAATTGATACCATTCTCAGGGAATAGGAATGCTAGAGAGGTTACTACGCTAAGGTCAGTCGAGGAAGATTATTTTTATCTTTTATATTTTTTTGAAATGGAAAGGTACTAATCTCGGGTTTGGATTGGGGTTGGTATTTCACCGATTACTTCTACTATCTAATTATCTAATTAACTAAGGTGAGGGTAGTCTATGTCTAATTATTGTGTCGATGATGGTTTAAAGATGTGTTTACTTAGGTTTTATTACTCCTTAATTATCTCCTATTGATGGTTGAATTGTCACGCCCTTATTCTTAATCGTTGTGTGTCTAAGGTCGTAGGGTATGCGTTTGTCCCTAACTCTTTGAAACTACCAAAGGTTATCGCCTACAAAGTCTCTAGGATTTATCAACTTTAACTCTAATGTACTCTTCGGATGGTTTAGCCTGCAACAACTCTAGGTTCTATAAACTAAGGTTCACAAAGATTAATCAAGCATTAACTACACAACGGATGACCTATCGACATTAGATCATTAACAATTAAGATAAGAGACAACCAATCAATATTCAATAATTAAGTTTCATATTCCCTAAGCAAACACACAAGTAAATTAGCCGGACATGGAGAACATGCAAGCATACACACAAGTAATTGAAGACATAATTAAATTAATGAAGTAAAACACTTATCTTGATGTAAGATAGGTTTTGAACCCTAAAATATCAGATAAGACAGCCTTTGGTTCATTTAGGTTTTTACTCCAAAAGACTACACTAAAACTAAAAATTCGGATTCTATATATAAGATTACATTCATGATTGCGCCACCCTTGACTTGGACGCTGGTCGGGTCGCCGCGTTAGGGTTTCGCCTGCCACGAAGTCTTGGCGACGCAAGGCCACCTTATGCTTGTGACGCCGCCCCTCGGCCTCGGGCCGTCTCGATCAAATCTAGGCCGCCCGAGTCATGACGACCTACTTTTAAAGCCCGACACCGCCACTTGTAAATAAGCAATTTACTACCGAGCCATCACAAAAGTGATGCAACGGCGTCAGATAACACCGACGCCGCCCCCGCGGGCCCAAAGCAATCGAGTGGCTCGATTCTTGACTTTGGCCATTTTCTTCAGATATTCTCGCTTTTCGTCTCAATAAGTGTCATTCCAAGATTTTGCCTTCAAGATACCTAAAAATGAAAAGGAACGATATTAAGTAATAACGAGTACAAAAGTGATCAAATAAGGGCTTAAACGACCTCAAAAGGTACATTTTAAAACCTTATCACCATAATTGCTCCACTGTTGAAAACATGCGAGTAGCCTTTTCCTCAATGGCTATGCAGCTTGAGTATATGGTCACGGAGTCAAGTGTAAGTGATGTAGCGATTTTTTGAACCATCGCTACCGTGTAGAAGAAATTCCGTGTCATTGTTGAAGAAGTAGCGGAATGGAATCTTAGGTTGATCTTGTCACAATCGTTGGTTGAGGTCCGGGTCCACCGGTAGTATGGAGCCTTGTCTTTTCGTGTGAAGTCAATGTTAGCTTGTGGTCGAGCTAATCGATGTTGTTAGACATGGCTCGTGCTATGTTTTCAAGATGGTTTTCAACTCGATAGCACTTTCCGAAATGCCTTTGAGCAATTGAAAAGCTTCATTCTTGATGCTTTAACTCGACTTGGTCATCTTCTTCAATTCGAAACTTTTCTTGAAGTAACTTAGCATGCTCCAATGTTCGACCTTCTACCATATCTTGATCATCGCTAGGGCGGAGTAGCATCAACAAGTGTAGAGAACCATTCATACTGGTGTCATCTTCGCTCAGCCATGAGACGACATCGCCCTTAAGCGCTTTCTTCTTCTTCGCCTAGATGAAGATGTCGGTTTGTCAATCGGAGAGGTGGGTTGTTGTTGGGCTCGGAATTCCTCATCGTCACCACCAAGGTATTCAAAATGATCACCGGTTTTCCGTCTGGGTGGTAACTCGTAGTCCCGAGGTTTGTCACAGAGCTTGATGGAGATCTTCGTGGTTGGAATTCGGTAGCGGAGGGCATCGAGGATGATTCACCGCTTTATTCGTGCGCTTAGGCTCTTTATCTTTATCTTTATCCTTATCATCATCGCCTCTTGACGCTTAGGCCTTTCACCTCATGCCTTGCATGAAGTCTTGAGTTGATATTCCAAGAATGCCTCAAATAGTTTACTGGCCGAAGTGAAAGTTGCGCATCGCTTAGACATTTGTAGCACCAATTTTAGAAATCAACTATGCATCAAAGAGAACCGCAGCTCCATTGGATTGATTGTCATTGTTACCAGAGTGGATTGCATTGTTTGCTTGACCAATTTCATGAGATTTGGATAGAGTCGTCTGTAAACATATCCCTTGTAACCCGTGAATGTTGTCGAGTAGGAACTCGCGAGTATAGCCCCAATCATTTCGCTTATTTCCCTTGGACGCCACGCTGCATAATTTTTGACATACTCCTTTCACTAGACATCTTGTCTATCTCGGCCATGAAGAAGAATGATACCGCCGCCTAGTTGATTAAGCTTTTTGTTGATCACGCCTTTCTTCCTTACTTGCTTGATGCCTTTTGCAATCTTTGTTTTAGCCCGGGATATCCAAGAGTCTCTGGTTTCTTCACCGATTTAGATGTGGATCCGTTGTTCCTTCGATGGTGGAGTGAAGAGAGAAGACGAGTCGATGATGCGGAGACGCCGAGGTGGCTCCGGTCCTTCTATGGCTCAAGTTTCCTCCTTGAGCGCATGGACCTGCTTAGAAGAAAGTTATCATAATCAAGATCATTATCATTTCCGCACTTAGCCTTCATCACCTTAGTATCTTCACCAGAGTTTTCTCAATCTTTTCCATGTCCGGTTCCTCTATGTCAAAGTTGATGGAATCCTCAATCGCTTTTGCCGTTGTTCGGGTGATTGTGGTACGAGTTCCCTTATCGGTTGATTAACCGTGATCGAAACCGTGTGGCTTCGAGTTCCACCACTGACCCTCCGAGGCCACGAGTTTGATCCAAGATTAATTCATCGGAAGGTATTTGAGTCTTAGGTTCTTCAACTTTTTGATATTCTCTTTCCTCATCAAATGGTTCTTCTTCAACTTTCCTTATCATGCCTGCTACCGGAGTTTTCCTTTTCCTTTATCGCCTTTTGACCGGAAGGTTTAGCCACCGCTTGAGTGTCATCGATTGCGCTTGTGAGTAGGTGACCCTTCTGCCCCATTCTGGCCTCGAGCTTATCCAATAGCTTTTGTTGCGGTTCGCTTGGGAATAGGAATGGCTTCCTTAGAGGAACTTTCCTTCGAGAGTATGCACCTCTTAGGAAACTTTCTTTGACTCTCGCTTGTAACACTTCCGATTGCCACTCCTTGTTTTCCTAGTAGGTGTACCTGAGGACTTTTCATCAAGAAAACCTACTTTGCCTTCATCAACCGCTACCGACACCTTTTGTACGAATAAAGTTGTTTGACGCATCGCTAGAAGGTGATTTGGCAACACCGCACCTTGTTTCTTTGTTGTTGATTCCTTAAACCGATCGTTAGTGTAGGCTCATACAACATGGAGTGATTGTTGGGTCATTGAGTCTCAAGGGATATCATGATTATACCCTAGATCTCTTTGGATCAACAATTTGGTATATCTCGATATATGGGATCTTGGAGCCAAGATTTTGAGGAAAGACATCATGTCGTCCCATATCGTAGCTTCAATTTCAATGTGTTTCATGTTGACCAAAGCCCAAAATATCTCAGTAGTTCCATGAGCTTAGGATGCTCATAACCACTATCACGCCCGTAAATGGATTTGGTAATGATGATGTGTAGGGTTCTCCATGGTCGGGAATATTCTTAAGATCCACGTATGAATGCTTTGTGATTACTCCCAAGCTTCGCTATAACCAATGTCGATCATGAATGCGTAACGGCCTCTTCAACAGTGTGGCATTGTATTCAGAGGCTCAATGACAAGAATGAGAAGAATAGCCCTTAAGTCTCGGTGGTGTGATGGTGACTTGTTTGTGGTCGAACACCACCACACAACATTTTGACCTTTGATCTTTTGCATCAGTATGCCGTAATTGGTGAATGTAGATCTTCGACCGTGAAAGCGTAGTTGGTGAGCATGTTTCGATAAGGGTGATTCTTCGTAATGTCCACAAGAATCGACAAGAAGACTCGAAAGGTGAGACTATCAAAATCAACTCAAGGTTATTCTTTCTCGATCTTCATGGATAACCATGAGGAAGATATCTTCAACCTGTGAGAACGCTTTGGTGCTTCCACATTTTGCATTCAGCCCATGTCGTGATCTCGAAAGATATTTAGCCAAAAGAACCAACATATCGAAATACATTACGTTAGTCATCAGTTGTTTTTATTGTCTATTATTTGAATGTGATATGTCGATGATTGTTACGAGTCCAATGTCACTTGTTAGTCCAATAGTCCAAAGACGCCGTGATAAGTTTCGTGAGTTGGTTAACTTTGAATTTTAAAGTCCAAGTTTTCACTTATTTTCACAACTTATTAAACGCTAAGCTTATTAGTGACATTTTGGTTTCGTATGCTATGATTTATTTATTTACAAGTTTGCACGCCAGAACAATTCATAATTTTGGTTAAAACTAGGCTTAGGCGAGATTTTGCAAGCTTGCGCGTAAACAATTGGTTATACGCGAAACGTAAGCTTGCGAGAGCTTGACTTACGCGTAAGAGATATTACGCAAGAGAAAAGAGGGCCTTATGCGTAAACTTACGCTGCAAGCCGTGATATGGAACCCACGCGTAAGGCTTATCAGAAGAGTGAACCTCACGCGTAAGGCTTACTCGTAAGAGCGAACCTTGCGCGTAGAGGTTATCACACGATATCCTTCACTGTGATACGCCAGAGTCCCCATTATAGAACCTTACGCGTAAAGGTTACGCCAGAAGATTTCGCTACGATAATATTCTACGATAAGGTGATCCTTATGCGAGATGTTCAAGTAACCTTGATTCTCGAATTTTCACGCCAGAAATCCTCGAAATAAGTTCATCATAACACCAATATTAACACATACATTCAATCTTATCACCAAACATGAATACTCATTAAACAGCTTATGTAGAAATGGTTTACGCTAGAGACCTTAAACCCTAAAGTTCAATTTCTACGAGTAAGATATCTAACCATGGAATTAACACCAACCTTTTTCTGGGTTGTCTAAGAAGCCTTATGAGTTGTTTTATCCAAGTTTTAACATCAAAATCTAAGCAGATTAAAAATACCCAAATACTAAGAACATAAACCCTAGTTCTCAATTTTAACACAATTGGTGTTTCTGGGTAAGTTCTGAGCCTAGATATGATCAATTCAACATGAAAACAACATCAAACAACTATCTTTTAACCGTAAACACTCATATGAAAATACCCAAACTTACGATAAACCCTAACTTTCAAAATCAAACAATTTTAGTTTCGGGTGAGTATAGATGATAGAAATGGTATTATTTTGGGTAAAGGGAGTAATCCCGCACTCGTAAATATATTAACCAAAGAAACGTTGAGCACAATGGATATGAGTGAAACTCATATCTCACCTTCACATACGCATAAAGCTTACATAACAAGATACTTCTTATTTTCTAAACAAGAAAACAAACCACTACTCAAATGAGAACATAGGACATAACGAAGAAAATTACTTCCTAGGACCTTGAAGCTTGGTGCCATACATGGCATTAAAGGCATCCAAATTCCGTGAAGATCATAAACCTTCTTCGCATAGTCATCGTAATCATAGTCATCATACTCACCTTCAAACTCTTGGCCACCACCACCGAATAGATTAGCGAGTGCTCATCAAATGGGTTAGCAACCACCTCATCATCGTAATCGAAACCATGATCTCTCCCACTTTAGAAAAAGGATTAACCTCTTAGTAAAAGAGGCGGGCGACATAAGAATCACTAGTATTAGGAGCCACACCCGACTCCATCTCTTTTCAAATCACTCACAAGGGGTTCTTGTGATGTAGTACCGCCTTAGTAGACTTATCTTCATTAACTTCCATTGTACGACCGTAATCCACATCCTCGTTGGTGTCATTAGAAGGAATACCAAACGACCAGATATTCCATATTAAGAGCATCAAACTTGTTAGATGTAGATATCTTTGTTCCACTCGAACTAGCCACATCGAAGCATTATTCTTAGTGACTTCCACTTTCTTAGGATCGTGAGGAGTCTTTTGGGTTGATATCAAATCGCTACCCACAACAAAGTTTACTAAACCCACCTTGACCCGGAATAGTAGACCCACCTTCTTTCCTTCTTCTTGTAATTAACCATCTTGAAACCATCATTAACGCGCTTAGTAGGAGGAGGATCAACAACATTAGGACATTCAATAAGAGTATGACCAAAATCTTACATTTATCACAATGAGGTGGTTTCCACTCATTCAACCCGATCTTCTCAATAGTCGAACCCGATCAAGTAACGGTATCTCAACAAGAAGGTCGTCCCTAAGCACCTCATCCGACTTCACTTCAATCATGCATCTAGCAAAACTACTACGGCCCCACGAGTCCTTGCACATTTGGCTAGTGAAAGCATCTAACCTTTGGGCATGCCTATCAATGTGGCAAGGAGACTAAGGCCATCATCGTAAAAACATAGCAAAAGGAACATCATGGAATTTAACCCACACCGGATGTTGGTCAAATCCTCTTTAAGTAAGTTGGTGTTCAATGTCCATGGTTTAAGAGTAAGGTACATTTCTAATCAACCAAGGACCGCTTTCAAGCACATCATCAACACCTTTCTTTGAATTGAACTTAAAAAGAAGAACCCTTTGCATTCATCATTACCTTTGTATACCAAACTTAGCCCACGATTATGCATAAAGTAATCAACAACAGAAAAGCAAGTCGTTGACCAAGGAAATACCCATACAAAGTATTCTTAAACCTAGAGTTCACCTCTTCAACCACTTTCATCGGGATGTAAAGATCCACACCATTAGCTTTCTTATTACACCCAACCCACGAAAGTTTGACGGTGTTTTTAGGTTCAAGAGAAGTAACACCAAAGAATGATGTATAAGGTTGTTTCAAAGCATACACACCAACCTTCTCAATACCAACAGCCCCATGTGCATTCAGATCAACCTTATCATTAACATTATTAGGACTACTAGTAGCATTAACATTAGAAGCCATAGGAACACTCGTATCATGAGGAGGTTTCGAATAATAACCAATAGCAGTAAGCATCTCCTCTAGCTCCTTCTGTGACTGCGGCACCTTAAGATGCTCAAATGAATTAGCCCCAGAAGTAGTAGCATCCACTGTCACAGCTGGTTTTAATGGTTGCCCATCGTCACCCACAAGAACAATTTTTCCCTCAAATATTTGTTCTTCAATAGCACGAATTTTCAATAAAGTATCATTACCCTCAGGCGTGTCATGACTAGGGCTCGAACCAAGTGAAATCGGCTCCACTTGTCCATCAGTACAAGAACTACTCCCCTCGTTAGTGTCCATGCTAAGACTCTCAACTCCAGAAGTAACGACACCTGGAGCCTTTTCCGAGTAGTCTTATTCAATGATGCGAGTTATCAAGACCACCAAGATCATGTTCCAACGCCCCCACCTTTATCCCTCTCTCGTAAGCCCCATCATGAATAAATCAAACCCTAAAAAACGACATTAAAAAATAACCGTGAAATCCACGCCAATCTTCCAAGTCAAGGCATGAATTATAGCACTAATAACCAAAACCCATGATGCAATTCACATAACATAATAATAATCAAACCATGCATGCATGAACACCGCCAACTAATAATAAAAGAACCAATCAAGTATGCAAGGATCGTGTCAGAGCTAGAAATGGTATTATTGTGATACTAAAACGCTTTGACACAACCATTATAACCAACAACACTCAACTGATGATTATGTGTTCATACGCATATGCGTAGAACACAAAATCACTTCTAGACAAAAATCTAACCGTTAGTTTTAAAAAAGATTGAAAACCCATGTTTAGATTATTACAAAGAACGTTTAACCACTTACAAATTGATGATCAAGACCAAGGTTTTGAAGATTGATTTTAGGCATAGGATTTTATGTTGGTGGATAATAAATGAGTGTAGTAAATGTGTTTTTGAAAGTTAGGTGAGGTATTTTTGTTAAAAAATACTTTGATCTTTTGACACATTTAGTCCCTGCACCTTTTCCATTTACATCCAATGTCCATAACTTCCGTTTTGGTTACCAAACGAGAGATATTTGGAAAGAAATTTGATGACACTCCCCCTCGACTTAAGAAATAATAAAATTTTATAAATTTTAGTCCGAGGAGTGTTAGTAAACCAGAAATGTGACCACCATAATTAAAGAAACAACCGGGATGAGGTAACATGCAAGTACAAGGTTTTATAAAATCGAAAAATATTTGCTTTTCCCCTCAACACTTGATCGAATAAATACCAATTTTGAAAGATTAAAGTGTTGACTAAGATTTGTACTTGCCATGTTAAAGGAAATATAGATAGAAGAATATTTTGTTGTTTTATCATATTTTATAATTTTGTATTTTGTTTTTGAAAATATTTACAAAAGAGGTTTTGTGTTCGATCGGTTTTAAGAATGTTTTAAAAGTTCATCCAGCTCCTCTAGAAGTCAAACACCTCATACCAATCCGTGGACCAACTCATTAAACCTAGCAGGAGCTAAGGCTTTGGTGAGAAGATCCGCCAATTGGTATTCGCACCACAAAGTATAATTCAACCGCACTGCTCCACGCGCTCCTTGATGAAATGATATCAAGATCGATGTGCTCGATTTCAATGTTGAATGTAATTGCACGAGATCGCAATAGCACCGATTGTCGAGTACATCTGGATTCTTGCTCAACACGTAACCATAGTCTTTGAGTTGTGTTCTCATCCAAATGACTTGAGCACAACACGACATGGCTACATATTCTCGCTTCTGGAGGACAATGATGTACAATCCTACTTCTTCGATTGCCATGACACCGCTTATCACCAAGAAATTGTAATGCTCTCAAGTACTTTTTCGTGAATCTAAGCATCCCGCGTGATCGCCCTAAAAAGCAATTAGTTCAAAACCGTAATCCTTCTGATACCGTGATCCCCAAGTTAATGGTTCCATTGATGTATCTGAGATTCTTTTAGCCTCGTAGAGGTGGGTTTCAGCTGGTCTCGATCGATAACGGAGCAAAGATATACTAAAAAAATAATGTCAGTCTGCTAGTCGTTAGATACATGAGAGACCCAATGATACTACGGTATTTGGTAGGGTCCACCAATTTCCCATGTAAATCGTGGCTAGCTTCTTGGTATGAGCCATTGGTGTGGCATAGGTCAAGGCTTTGCATTCCAAATTTGTTAATAAGTTCAAGGGCATATTTGACCGACTCAAGAAAATACCACGGAGTGATTGATAAACTGGCAAGTCCTAGAAAGAACGTAGTTCACCTATCATGGAAATTTCAAAATGTTTTTCATTAGTTTTGCAAAAGCGATTGAGTACTTTTTATGTGTTGACCCAAAATGATGTCATCCACGTAAATTTGAACAATTAAGATGTGTGCCCGTGATATTGTATGAAAAGAGTTGGGTCGACCGAACCTTTGGTGAAATTATTGGCAATGGGGAAGGATGATAACTTATCGCATCACGCCCGAGGAGCTTGTTTGAGTCCGCCCAAAGCTTTGTTCGCTTTGTAGACATGGTTCGGGAACTCGGATCAACGAATCCTTCTACCGGCCGACATAAACCATTTCTTTTAGTCACCATTCAAAAGCAGCTTTGACGTCCATCCGTAAAGACCGCTATATTCATATGAGCGCGAACGCAGAAAGATCCGAACAACCAAGACGAGCAACCGAGCGAATGATTCTTCAAAGTCAATACCCTCTTCCCGTTTATAACCCTTAGCCACCGAAGTGACTTGTTTCGATTACGCCCTTCACCATCCAATTTGTTCTTCCAAATCCATTTGAGACCAATGACGAGACCCCGCTGGTCTTTCAACCGCCCCATACTTCAAGACGCTTTGAATTGATTGAGTTCTTCTTGCATGGATTCAATCCATTGTCTTTGTCATTGCATCTTTAATGTTTTAGGTTCGATTGGCGTGACAGGTGAGTGCATAAATGCAATGTTCACCATCCGTGTGTAGACGTTGTCTCGCTACGACCGGTTAATTCGGGTTACCAATAATGTTTTCGCGGATGGTCTTTTTCCAACGATGTGTAGGGGTTGATGTTGGTATACATTGTGCGATTTTGAGGATTCAAATGGCGGTAGATGATTCTCGCAACATCGTGCAGCTTCATTAGCAAACCAAGTTAAAGAACGATTGGATCAAAATCGCAGTGGGGTACTTCATTGTTTAGAACATCATCACCGGTTCAATGTCGTTGGATGCGCTTTGTTCAACTGTTGTTGTAGAGTCAACTGTGGTGCTTCTTTAATAGTAGTAGGTGGTAGCAGTGTATCGTGTATTGAATATGATCGAGTTGAGTAGCGGAAACATCTGATACACCGAGCATGTTCATCAATGTCATCACTAAACAAAGGAGCAAATAGTTTTCCATTTGTTGACGAGTAAGTTGGGGCTTGGTTCAAATGATGATGGGTTTGAGGAAGTTTAAACGGTTGTGACCGGTTCCAAGTCATATGCTCGTAAGCCATATCCGCAAGCTCATCGAATTTGCATGAATCGCTTCCATAACCTCGCTTTGTACGACTATTCCGATCCGGCTCCTTTAGAATTCTCACAATATCTAATAAAGACTCCAATATCGCTTTGGCTTTGAGCTTTCCAAAGTCATCACGATCATTATTTGGGTAGCAAAGGATCCAAATACATGAAAGTGTTTGAGATTCGGTTTTCTTTTTGGATAAGCTCAAAAGGTGTTTTGTTGTGGCGCTTAGTAATCATTGAGCGATATCGAGTGTAGCATGCGCTGATACGGCTTCACCTCACAAGTAATCTGGAAGTTTAGCATTGATTAACATTGTTCTCGCAGCTTCCACTAACGCATTTCCCGCCTTTAACAACTCCGCTTTGTTCGTGTAAGTGCAATAGAAGTTTGATGTTCAATACCCACTTTCTCATAAAATTCCGAAGAGTTTGATTCACAAATTCAGCCTTTGTCTGCTCGATTTGTCTCGACCGTTCGGAGTCGAACTTGAATTTTCGTGAGAAGGTGATGATCATCTGTGGAGCTTGATCTTTGCTTTGAAGAAAGTAGACCAAAGTCCATCTTGAGTAGTCATCTACAATTACCAAGATTTAGCATTTTCCATTAATCGCTTGCACACGACGGGCCACACAAATCTATGTGAAGAAGATGAAGCATATGTCGAGAGTCGTGTTCCACCTTTGAAGGAAAATGAGCACGAGTGTTTTTCCCTTGTTCACAAGTCAAGCAAAGGTGATCTTTAGAATACCGGAATCTCGGAGACCTTCAACAAGTTTGTATCGAGCAAGGTTGGTTATGGTTTGAAAGTTTAAATGTGAGACGCCGATGCCATAGCCAAGATTTTGTTGATGTTGCCTTTGAAAGTAGACAAATGGGAGATGAAACAACCATGTCTTGTATTGAGATTGTGTATGCACTAGAATTGCGAGCCGACATAAGATCGCTTCCTTGTAGATCACTTAATGAAACAAGTTTTCCCGAGAAGCAACTTCCAAATCTCCATCACAGTAATTGACCAATGAAAACAGACAGCGATCGAGACCTTCCACATAATAAACCCCGCTAATTTCGATGTTTCCATTGATGTAATCAGTAGCCCATGATAGTGTGAAGTGATCATTCTTAACTGACAAAGTGCAATGAACTTTTCAATAAAGTTTGATAACGCTTGAGATTGCTCGTCATGTGTCGGGAACATCTCTATCAACAATCCAAAGGATGATCTCAGATCACCGTGACACACACTGCATTTACACGTATGAATAGAAGTAGATGTGGAACCCAAGAGTTAGAGGGTTCAAGTAGTTATAGTAGAAATACACACATCAATGATTTTAGGCATCCATTTAAATCCTAGTGTATTATGTATCCATTTCTACCATCTCCAACTAGTATTTGCTTTAGTCTTAGTGAATGCACTAGGTGGTACTACATTCCTTCGAGGTGATATCGAGCTACAGGACATCAATGCGTTTAGAATCTAAAGATGGCGGTTTACTGCTACGACTTAGAAGCATTAGTGGCCTAGAGATATTTCGCTTTTTAGGATTCCGTAAACGACAGATAGCTTTAGCAACACATTTATCATGACAATCGAAGCATACTTTACGACAAATAACACAAGAAGCTTCGGACTTAATATCAAAAGTACTTAAAGGTTCAAAGATTCGTTACATCACTTTTTCTATTTCATTTGTCAGACGCAATGTCTAAAGTGGGTGCAACTTGAGTCTTATTCAAAGTCCTAGGGTGTTCTTCTATTTCAAAGATTCTTTATTTTTCTTTTCTTAGGTCGCAACTTCCTATTCTTCCTTGTATTGCTCCTAGGCCGTGAAGTGCGGACGCTTGGAAAAGAGGCAACTATTCCTGCTTCAAAGAGAGGAAAGAACATTTGTATCTTGTGGTTTGTCAAGAGGCATTATGGGGTCACGCTTGCTAAGTGTTACAGTGCAAGTTTCTTAATGTTGCTAAGATGAACTTGTTCATACTTTCCTAACTTTTCCTTTAACTCAATGATAGTGTGCAACAAATCTTGATTTTCGTAATGAAGATTTCCGTAAAAATTCGTGACTTCTTTAGTGTGTGCAAGATAATGATCAAGTTCGTTTGATGCTTCATCACGAGTCTGTTTGAGTAAATCAAATATGACACCATATTCTTTTTAACTTTTGCAAGTTCTTGTTCATATTTTGAGATTTGACATTCCAAAGATCGCTTTTGATCATCCAATTGCTCAAATTTTGGATTAAAAGTTTTGGAATGCAACTGGTTGATTTTGTTTTGCAAAGCAAGTTCACGATTTTGACAATCTTTTGAAACCATTGAAGACGACGCTTTGCATTTGAAAGCTCGCTTAATACTGCTCATTTTCAACTTTTAAAGACTCGATCCGAGGCATATTATCGTGATTCTCAACAATTTCAATGTAATCAACAGAATCGCAGAGAGATAATCGATGCATATGGCAAAGAATGCAATAACACAACATTATGGATATCAAAGACATATAACATCTTCCAAGAGTAGATAACATCTTTTCGTAACATTTTCTTTTACGCTTTGTATTAGAAATAGATGTTTCGCTTTCTAAAACAATTTTAATCAATCCAAGTTCCTTATGAAATTCCTTTCCCAAGATAATGCACAATTTTTCAAAATTTTAACATGGGGTAAAATTTTCTCTAAAAATATCTCTTTGTTCTCGCTACCGAGGCGATTGAAAATGTTCAACTTTTATTTCATAATTAAATTCAATATCACGCTCTAAAAGTTTGAGGTCATAAGTGAAAATATCAAAATATCTAAGAATTAGACGATTTTTTGTTTTGATTTTACTTCATCGAGCGAAGGTAAAGGACCATAAATTTGTGCATAATTTGGTTGGGAGCAACATTAGAAGACTCGTATGTATTTGTGATAATCATGGGTGTGTTAGAAGAATCTTTGGTGTGACGTAAAGTGACGGCTTTTGAATAGTTAAATGGTTTGTTATAAACAACATTTTCTAATTTTGATCGACTCTCGCCTTCGCATCTAATTCCTCTTGACGATGATATTCAACAACACTCATAATGTAATCATTAATTTTGTATTCTCGTGACCGGAAACTTCGTGATTTGGTTTGAATGCTTTGGTTGAAAGCTTTGGTTTGTAATCGCAATATTCGTCCATATCCATTTGGATTGGGTTTTAAAGTAAACTTTGAATAGTTGTGATTGACTCACCATGTTTGTAAACAACATTTCAAACTCTTTGAGTTTGTTTTGTGTCGACAATTTCTTCAAGATGGTCATCTATTCGCTTCATTGAATGCTTTTGTACGCAGAGAACTGTTTTGACAAGTTAACAACTCACCTTGGCTTTTGAGTTTCAAAGTAAGAGCGTTGTTGTTTTTTTATGTTCATGTTTCATTGTTCTATTTGAGACAACAAAGCATTCTTCGATGCGCTAGATCACGAACTGTCGCTCTAAAGATTTTTCGCTTTGGTGTGATTTAGCAAAAGCGACTTCAAAACCTTTTTCACGCTTTTCTTGAGTTTTGAAAAATTGAGTTGCCGCTTTAAGCATTCAATATCCCCGTTAATGCAGGCATTTTTACCGTAATTGCTGATTTAATGAATGACATTCATCCATTTGGGATTGATAATCTTTAAGTAAGAGGTCAATATCTCGATTAGGCAAGGTTCACAGGTTCAACATGAGTCATAACATGATCACTATTCGTATCCTCAAGTATAACCACGGAGTCAATTTGAGTATCAAAGGTAACCATAAGATCATCTTGATCATCAAATGTAACTACGAGGTCTAGTTGAGAATCGCAAAATGAGATGTGGATGACTCATGTTGAACATTCCGAGCCTCGCGGATTCAAATGTTGGTCGACATAGTAGATCGTAGATGACTATGGTTTGTTCGGCACTGAGACAAGCCATCGTTGTCATACATTGGCCTCAGTGTCACTCATGTGGAGTTCGTGCATATTAGCCATCAACATAATCGCTGCATTAGCCTCGCAAGTCCTCCATATCATCATCCGAGTCCGTGACCGCCATAAAGCTTTGTTCTTTGTCCGTGAGAGTTCCACCACCATCCTTAAGAGCTAAAAGTAAAGCCTCCTGTGGATAAGCATCGCCCCTAGTCCTCGGCTTGGGCATGCATTAGCCAGTGACCTTCTCATTACACTTATAGCAACGAAGACCATTAATCCCATTATGAGCATTACCCTATTCAACCACTTGAGCTCTCTCGTTGTGGAGCACCCATGTTATTCCTTCCCATAGTATTAAACCCTTGACACCGCCCATCCGACGACCATAACCACGATTTTGAACTTCAACTCATCCATTGTTCACAACAAATGATTCCTTGTGTTTGATGAGGAACGACGCGATTGTTGGATTTGTTTGTATAACGCCAAAAGCTTTAGCAATCATAACAAATCCTTGTTGCAATGCATTGAAAGCATCCGAGTCCTCATTAGCTTCACTGTAGTGCTTGATCATTGGTGTTGTTGTATGGAACCAATTGAGTTTGCCGAGATTGTTGCCGTGATGCATCATATGGTGTAATTGTGGCGCTTGGTTGAGGAGTCGGGTTGAGGAGGATAACTAGTTTGAGCCCACAAAGCAAGTTGTTGATTGTCCTAAGTAACGGTGGAGCCGGAGTCCACGGATAGCCCTTTCTTTGTCAACTTTTTGTGAGGCTTCAAATAGTCGACAACAACCGTATGTAGCATGATGAAGATTCTTAGCTTGACGGATAAAAATGACATACTTCTCCCAATCAGACCAAGACTACTTAGAACTTAGTATTGACTGCAATTCTTGGCATGATGATGTGTGGTTTATCCAAATCATTGATGATGTCCGAGAATCGATGATGATAAGACTCTAATGTCTCTCCCGGTTCAATCATGAAGTGTTCATAAGCCAAGTAAATTTTGGATTCCATATCCTCTTGATTGAGTTCAGCCTTCCATGAGAAGATGAATATGTTCCCACATTGCTTTTGCGCCTTTTGAGCATCAACATCAAGGATTGATTGGGTAATCCTAAAAGGATATATTGCATTGCTAGCTCATCGCTCGAAATGTAGAAGTTCATCACCGTAAAGGTTAGTAACAGCTTGCAATGTTTGTGAGGTCATCTCTTGTAGTAGAATAGCATTAGGATCTCCTGTAACGACAATAGGCATCCGGAATGGACCTTCCAATATAACCTTGTTTAAGAACTTTCCATGTGGCTTCTTTAGATCACAAAACCTAAAGAACCCAATTACCCATTGATCATAGTTTTCGTGAGTGAGCATTGGAGGTCTATCATGATCCCGCTCATGAATTGATTGTCATTACTTAAAGCTTCACACATCTTTGCAAACCAATACGGTTCCTTCATAGTGTTCCTGGTTGGATGTTGATTGTAAACGTTTGTGTAAGGTTGTAATTGAAGACTAGGTGGTGGTTGAACCATTTGAGGTTGAATTGCCCCATGTTGTGGATAATGTAGTTGATTAAATTGTTGTTGATAAATTTGTTGTTGTTGATTAAATTGTTGATGTTGTGGACTTAGTTGTTGTTGTTGTTGTTGATTATACGTGTAAGGAAAGTAGTTAGAGTATAGAGGTTGAGACATGTTGAAAACTTGTGTTGTAAAATGGATCTTTGTAGTCGAATGAAACGTTGTTGATGAAGTATCCTTAGCGAAGAAACCACGTTAAGGCAAATTAATGCTTATGCGTAAAACACCAAACTTACGTAAAAGTGATATTTACGCCAGAGGATTAGCTTACGCGTAAGAATTGAGAAACACTAAGATTAGCGCGAAATCGAAAGTTAGGCATAGAAAACTTATGCGTGAGGATTAGCTTATGGTAAGACAAGGCTTAGGCGAAGAAAATCTTATGCAGAAAGAGTTCTACACGCGAAGTTTAAGCTTTATGTGTAAAATTAGGTTTTGTCTAAAAATCCTTTACACTATCACAAAGGTAAACGATATCCAAAGTCAAGTGTTTTCAGCTTATCCAAGCAAGAAAACACCGAGTAAACCACTAAAATCAAGATCAAACCAGGATGACTTACGCGAAGATTAGGGTGTTCTGACGTAGAAATTAACCAAAACTGATTTACCCCAAAGATGTTTCTAAACCAGATTTTTGTGATGAAACAGCTTCAATATCACCAAAATAACACAAACGTGTGAAACTTGATGATCCAAAATGTCTAAACACCTTATGCGTAGAGATTATCCCACGTATGAAACCAAGCTTAAAAACGAAGAATTACACATGAAGCTTGAAACTTTTTGCCAAAAACATATATTTTAACACCTAAAACCGTTGAAAGTACAAAATCTTGGATTGAAAAGTGTAAAATGAGTTTTTAAGCGTGACAAAGTTTGTTAACCAAAAGTTACGCCAGAAGACCAAAACTAACTTAAAAACAAACCTTTTCACCCAACTATTTGGCGAATGATACCAATCGTTAGGTTCCCATATTCATAACACAAGCATCAATATAAGAAATAGAGAAGAAGTGATCGGATGAACAATACCAAACACACACACGTATGATACTAAGAAAGGTTATGCGAGAGTGAATGTATGAATTGAACAACCAACCCTCGCTGAGGGTTTACAAGCATTATTTATAGGAAGGAACTAGAGCAACATGCAAGTTCCCTTCCTTTCCTTTATGGGCTTGGGCCAAGGCTCATGGGCTTTCTACATAAGCCTTGGCATGATTACTAACATAAAAGCCATATTAAGCTAACTATTACATATTAATTACTAACACTTAAAATATAGTTTAGGAGTGATTCCAACACCTTTATTTAATGCTTAGTACAAAAGGGACTTTGTACAACCTCAAGGGGGATGGGAGTAGAATTATCTCTTGAACATTACTTTTCCCTCGTTTTCTAGTTTATTTTGAAAAATTATGCCATTTTTAAAATTTTGACACGCTTTTTCTTAACCTAAATAGATTAGACCTTAGCCGAGCACATACAACCCTTGACATTATATGGTGAGATTAGCCTTATCCATTTCCAATATTTTACCCCAAATCCACTAAATTATGAGTGTGCCGGTAGCTTGTAAACTTTAGAACTTGGCCTTTGCATCATTTTGAGACCATAGATGAGGTATGTTGAGTTAACTCGATGTATTTGGACTTTTCGCTTTTAAGGCAATATTATAGGATTATCACCCAAATGCCTTTACCACTGTGTGTCTATCGATTAGTCACCTCGACTTCTCGAACCCCATGTGAAACCCTTTTGTTGCACTCACCTTTAGTGCAAGATACCCTAGATACACCCTCCGAGCCATTCCTTTCATCTTGTCAACCCAATATATTGTTTCACATACACCTATACACCTTAGCCTACCTTGTAGTCTCTATTTGTGATTGGGAAGTCATTATTTGCCTAAGTTCAAGGTTCATGGAAAGGTTCGAAATCACGCTTTCATCGACATCATATTCATGAAGATCATTGCCCGAATTCCCATTGTTCATCTCAAGTGGGGATATTATGTTTAGTTATTATTGTTATGACAAAAAAAAAAAAAAAAAAAAAAAAAAAAAATTGTTATGTTATTTAGTTATTGTAAAGTGCGATGTTATAAGCACTATGTTGTGAGCTTTATAGATTTAGTATCGAGGAGGCCACCTCGGTCACATTCAAGATTGGAGTTGGTGAATTTGCCAACAGTTGGAGAAAAGGTAGTGTGCCCATCACGATGTCCTCTAATGACACATCTACCTAGTATTTCATGATCCGGTTTCTTGACGCCAAAGCTTGAACTTTGGGCGGACGGAAGTGGTGATGACTTGGTTATAGATTTAGACTACCGCTGATTTTTTTATTTTACACCATTTATATATCCCATGTCTTATCCTACCCTTTAAGTCATGAAGCGTGTCTCAGTGATGCAATGAGCAATCTTTGGTGTCTTGGCCATGATTTGGTCATGTACCACTGTTTTGTCCACTTCACGTGACATGTTAGTAATGACGAGTCACCCTTAACCTTTTCGTGTTCACCCATATTGCCTTCGAGAATTGTTTAGCCCTTAACTCTAGTGGTGGAGATTTGTGTAACCGCCAAGCTTATGATAGAATACATGCTATGACTCTAGATTGAGTGATCACCCCAAATTGACACTTAGAATAGAGAGATTTGAGTGTTTTGTTCCCTTCGTGAGGTGTTCGGCTTTGTTTTATTCTAGCATGAGGATTTGTAAACTTATATTTTCCGTGCTATGGAGATATCTTTTAGGAATCTTTCTAATAAGGTCTACTGAGGGCAAGTAGAGTTCATGGGGGATATTTGATAATATCAAATAGTCCTCATTATTAAGTGTCAATTTCCATAATGCTTGTAATTTATATCATTTATATGGATTTACGCTTGTTTTCCATTGTTTTCCACTTTCGTAAATTACGAGCATCGAGCTAAGAGACGCGGAATTGAAGAATTATCTAAAAGATTTATCATAGTATGTCGATTTTGAAGAACTTACTGCGTAACTCATCTCTCACATTATGCCGTAACTATTGTGTGGCTCGAAACCAACTCATCAAGGTTACTACGTAACTCTCCCAAAGGTTACGACGTAACTCTATTAGGTCAAATGAGGTTCCACGCACGATAATTACGCCGTAACTACTCCATCAACTACAACAGAACCATGTTTTAGTGAAGACTACTGCGTAACCACTCCTAAGGTTACGCCAGAATCGCGATCTAGTGCAAATTACTTAAGAAATTGAAGGTTACGCTGAACTCTTATATTAGTTACGTCAGAACTCATATCCGCCCAGAAATACCCTACCTAATTCCAAAGATTCTAATCATCCCATTCCACACACAACTATCATAGAACGTGGAAAAACTAAAGGAAGGTCCAGAGGAGCATACTGAGTCTTTCGGGAGAAATCACCCCCACGATAAGCATTAGCGTTTTATATTATCTTTCTTTCAATTCATGTATTTCGTACTCTTTGAATATTGAATTGGTTTGTATGATTAATATGAGCTGCTAAGCACCTCTTGGTGCTGGCCTAGTTTTGATTCCTTAATTGTTTTGTTTATGCTACTTTACTTCCATACAATTATTTCTAAGTGTATGCATGCATAGTTTATTGTTAGCCACCCTGGTCTGTAGTTTTGAATGGCGGTAGAGGCCAATTGCTAGGAGATATGACCAACCGACCCTTGTGTGAGCTGGACCGAGACGGAAGGGTAAGATATGACCAACCGATTAACCCTTTCTACTTGTGCGATTTGACCAACCGATCACCCATCGCTTTGATGAACTTAAGAATTAGGGGTGAGTGTCTAAGTTCCTAACGGCCGGGCACTCACTATTATAAGTCTAGCATGTAGCGTACTTAATGACTCGCTTAGGGACCGTGAACAACAGACTTATGAGGGACACCGACTTCTCCGGTGGCATATTTGCCGATAGGTTAGGCGAATTGACCAAATGTTGTCCTCTCGACTTTGACCCCACCAAGTAATTGGAAGTAAGACGTGAGAAATAACTAGCTAGAGGATTAACTAGGTTAGCACCACTCTCCTCTATTGATTTTCCTTTATATTTTATTTGCTTTATTCGCTTTAGTAGTTTAATTAGTAATTCCTAATCGAAACCATTATTAATTCTGCCGGGCACTCACTATTATAAGTCTAGCATGTAAGGTACTTAATGACTCCTGCTTAGGGACCGGGAACAACCCCTGCATTAGGGTGAACCATAAGACTTATGAGGGACACCGACTTCTCCGTGGTGGCATATTTTGTGATATGCCGTTAAGCGAATTGACCAAATGTTGTCCTCTCGACTTTGACCCCACCAAGTAATTGGAAGTAAGTAGACGAGAAATAACTAGCTAGGAGGATTAACTAGCACCACTCTATAAATATTGATGTTAAAAGATCTAAACCTTTGGGTTTCAAACCCAAAATTTGGCCATTTTGGGAAAAAAACCCCTTTAAAAAACCTTAAAATTTAAACCCCAGGGGTTTCAAAACCTTTTAAATTTTTCAAGAGGAAAGAAAAAATTTTACCCAAAAGGGGTAAAAAATTTAAAATTTTTAAAAAAATTAAAAAAAAACCCTTTTATTTTTTTGGGAAAAACCAAACCCACCCAATTCCTTTAACAAAAAAAAATTTAAAAAAAACCCCCAAAAAATAAAAAAAACCAGGAAAATTCCCCTTTAAAGGAAGGGGAAAAAAGCTTTTAAAAAAATTTTTTCCCCCCAACCAGAAAAATTTTTGTTTTTTAAAAAAAAAAAAAAAAAGGTTTTTTTAAAAAAGGTTTAAAAATTTTAAAATTTTTCCCAAAAAATTTTTATCAATTTAATTAAAAAATTTAAAGGGTGGAAAATTTAAATAGGAAAGTTTTTGAAAGTTGGGAAAATTTTTATTTTCCTTTATATTTTATAGGATGACCTCGGTTTTGATTACTACACTACACACGACCGGGTACATTGCTTAGCACCACTCTCCTCTATTGATTTTCCTTTATATTTTATTTGCTTTATTCTCGCTTTAGTAGTTTAATTCCTAATCGAAACCATTATTAATTCGTGACACTTAGACTCAAGAATAATCCAACACACATAGCTCTTAGGATGACCTCGGTTTTACTGCCACTTTTAGGATGACCTCGGTTTTACCGACATTACACTACACACGATCGGCACATTATCTGCTAGTGAAGCATTAGGGTAGACCATAGATATAATGAGACTTTATAAATATTAAACCTCGGTCAAGAAACCTGCACTGTGGATTTCCAAGATCTAATGGTTTTATAAATATTAAAACCGGTCAATGAAACCCGCAGCATTTTTTTTAACCATAAAATTTTTTTTTTTTTTTTATTCCCGGGGGGGGAAAAAAAGGGGAAAATTTTTAAAGTTCCCTCCCGTCCCTTAAGTTTTCCATTTTTAAATTTGGTTTCCAAATCAAAAAGGGTTTTGGTTTAGCCCATTTTCATTTTTTTATTCCTTTCCCTTTGTTTAAATGTTCGTCTGCCTTTATTTTAAAGGGTTGGCTTCAACCCTGTTCCCTTTTGGGAAAGGGTTTTTTTTACCCTTCCCCATGGAAGTGAATCTCGGGGCATAAATACTTTATGTCGAAAATACGTTGCTTTTTGATGGAATTTGCCCGGTTCCTTTCACTTGCTTATTTAGGATCATAAGTAGTACTAACGAAATCATAAGCAGATACCTCATGTTTACGTGATTAAAAATTTTACCTACTTTCTTGGTCGATTCTAAGATTATGCAATGATGACATAAAATGATCTTGAGGACTATTCGTTTTAGATAAACTCTATAAATGCTTTACTTAATCGGCAGATTTAGAACAATCAATTTCAGTTCTTAAAGAATCAGAAATAAGTCAGAAAACTAGAAGGGGGTTGAATAGTTTATCGATTAAAACTTTGTTTTGAAACTTATAGAAAGATCAATTGATATTGATCTTAAGTATGTTAATGAAATATGCAAGCAATATGTAATAAGTAAATAAGGAAAGAAATGATCAAACCACAACAAGTTGTTTATAGTGGTTCGCCTACAAGGACTCTTTTTCCTTGCCTACTCCACTCCCGAGTCTCACACTCGAGAGTTTAACTTCACTAGTCAACAAGCTCCTTTCACCGGCGGAGAAAACCTTTACACTTCGCTTACACTATTTCCGACACTAAGCTAGATGTCGAGTTCTTTCCAAGGGTACAACAACTCCCACACACAAATGTATTTTGAGGACTAAAATACTAACCACTCACACTCACAAGATTATGATGGTTTGATACAACAATCAAGTATGAATCAACACTAGATCATACAACACTAAACAAACAAGACTTCCAACTTCTCGTTGAAGCTTGAATATGACTTGATCTTCTTTGCTACAAAAGAGATCACTAATATGATATGTAACTGAGTTAGAAAGGTTAGAGAGAAGATATGTATGAGAGTATGTTAGAAAGGGATGAGAAACTACTTGGCTTGGCATTGCTATTTATAGCCAAATGGATGTGAGTTGTCCACGGACGGCGGACCCTTAAAGGGTTCCGCCTGTACCATTTTGGTACCGCGGTCCGACAACAAGATATCAAATCTTGCTTAAAGTCAACTCAATCTAAGAGATTGTGCAAGATATGGAGAGTATAAATCTTCATAAAATATCTAATGGAATCTACAAATGATTCCCATGATGTAATACATGATGTCAAATGTTGTATTACTATTAATAGAAATATGCAAATGCTTAAGTAGTGTTTGGTTTTAGGAACCTAACACATTCTACAAACTACTATCATACATAATGATTAGAGTCATATCAAGATGTTACTAATCATAAATGTAAATGCTTGAATGATGAATATATTGTTTAAGAAAGCTTGTTTTAATATCTAATAAACTTGACAAGCTTTAAGCTTTTATAAATTAAATTTACTTTTGTCGTTAACAAAACTTAGGCAAAGATCAAAATATAAATAACGCTTAATGACTATATTTGTATTAACAATCTCCCTTTTGTTGAGGACAAAATATAAATTTTATTTTATAAAAGAAACAAAGTTTGTACAAGAGTTATAAAAATATTAGTTTTAGAACTTGAAAAGGAAATGATAATGTAAGTGTATGAAATTTGACTTTTATGAAAGTCAAAGAATTCACTAGTTGATGCATGATGTTGACTTTTCGAGAAGTCAGTGCGCTTTGACTTTTAAGAAAAGTCAAGTATTACCAATGAGGGTTCTGTTTGACTTTTAGAAAGTCAATTGTATGCGCTTGACTTTTCGGAAAAGTCAAATAGAAATAATTTCAAAGTTCTATATTTTCTCCCCTTTTGTCTCAACAAAAGAAGAGGTCATGCGGAATGTAATGAGCCTGAGCTATTATCTCCCCTTGTTCAAAGCTCCCCTAAATTGGGTGCTTTAATGGGAAGATACATGGATTGTGAAAATAAAGCTACAAAAAATGTTAGTAATAATGATCATTCACAAGCATTTCCAAACACTATGTAGTGACACCAACAATGTAATAAACAACATTCATTAGTTAAAATTTTCATGAATCAAGATCATGAAAAGAGAACACAATGATGTGTTTTTAGTACAAGAAAAGAAATAAAATTATCCTAAGAAAGCAAATAAAAGAAAGACTATTCTAAAACCAAATTAAAGTGATGGTGGATGGGAAGAGCGTTTAGACGCTCAAGAATGTGGTTGAGGATGAACCTCATTTCGCCGTGGAAGTCATGGACCATAATCCGGTCCGTTCCACGGTTGACCGCTTGCTCACAAGTTGAGCAACCGTGCCTGGAGGGTAGAAAGTTTGCGGAGGTAGTGGTGGTGGAATGGTTGATGTGTGGTGGTGTTGGGATGTTTGAGTGGTCATGATGGATGCAAGCAAAGCACTTTGCATTTGCATTGTCTCACTTAGTGAGAATCCACCATGCCTTTGAATTGGTGGAGGTTGTGGAGTTCGCTTGAATCTCCTATCTAGTGGGATTGTCATCCCACATGCTCTCGGAATGTCCTCAATGTGAGGGACATTGATGATGGAAGTGGATGATCCCGATAAAGGACCATGAATGTCCTTGTGAATGGGGTGGAAAGGAGAGGTCTTGGCCCTAATGGGGCATTTGGGTCAATGGATGACCGAGGTGATTCTTGAGCGATTCGCTCAATGGTGCCAAAGGATGGCAATGGTGGTGGATGACTTGGCCTAGGTGGTAAGTCTTCCAAGTCCTCTAGGAAAGGATTTGGTGATGTTGGTGGAGTAGAAAATAATTCCATGGGAGTGAGAGTGGGAGATCTTGGTGAAGGAGGTGAGGGTGTTTGGATGTTTGGATGGGTGCGGTGGAGGTGAAGTAGGTGCTTTTGATGGTGGTGGAGTGGTGATCACAATGTGTGATGAAGTGGGTGTTGCTAAGGTAGGTATGTATCATCTCTAATGGGAGATGAGATTGTAAGTGGTGAGGAGTCGGATGATGAGCTAAGATGAGTAAGACAACAAGGCCTTACGCTAATTCTAGCGGTTTTCTTGCAAGGTTTTGGTGATGATTTAGTCATTTTAACTTGGTTTTGATTTGCTAGATAGTAATGAGAATGAGAAAGGTGTGAGGATGATCATGGTAAAGCCTTTCAATTTATAGAGGTTTAAAATGTTGAGAGATGTGTTTGATTTGATGTTGAACCATTGAAGAGATGAGGTTCCTCATGATTTGGAAGTGGGTTGAATGCTAGTCATGTCACCCAAGTCAATCCATTCAAAGAAGATGGAGTGAAGAAGAAAAGATATGCAATAAATGTGTTCTAGTGAGTGGAATTTCCTAATATTCAGATTACCACGGATTTGAAGGTACCAAAATTTTGGTTCCTTCCTTTATGCCAAAGGGCTCCTTGGGTGGATTTTTCAAATTTTGAATTTTGTGGAAATGGATTTCTTACATCCCTTAGTGAATAATACTAGTTCTAATAACGGTATAAACTAGTTAAGATTGATTTATGAGTGATGGAAGATAATTTGGAATTACGAAGAGTCGAAATTCGAAAATTACCCGGAGGATCCACGGCACCAAAATCATACACAGACGGAACCCAAAAAGGGTGCGGTGGTCCGCTCAGACAGATATGGCGGTACCAAAATTCATAAAGGACGGTACCAAAAAAGGTGCCGTCGATCCGTGGAGTGTTGAAATTTGGATGAAAGTTTCCTAAAACCTAAATTTCAAATCAAAATTTTCTCAAAACACTTATACTAAACATTTCTAGTTAGGAAAAGTAAATAACACATATGTAAACACAAAGGAGCATAGATTAAGAGCAAGGCTTATTGATTTTCACAATATAGTGAAAATGGGTAAAATTTGATAGCATACTTGTGCTATCCCCCGCATGAGATTGTTAGCATACACCATTGTTTCAAGTTATATTGTCATCCTACATAATAAAAACAACTAAATAGTATCAAACATTAACGATAATGCATTGTTCCAAACACTCCTTAAAGTACCCTTATTTGTCCAACTTCTAAATCTTGTTCATCATCCTACCAAGGCACTTGAACATTCCCTTAGTTTGCTTGAATTACCGATTCATTCTCAATTTCGGGAAGAGATGTAATACTCTTGAGGTGGAAGACGAGAGCTTGGAAGACCATCCTCGGAGCTATTTGATGATGATGATGAAGGAGTTGGAGGTTTAGCTCTCTTGCCTTTAGTCTTAGCAACTCGAGCATCACTCAAGGGCACAAAGATGTGAGGATGAGATCATATTGAAGGTGCATCCCTTTGGGGTTGGTGGAATTGGGCAAGTTTCTATAGACGGGTGAGAAGCATCCCGTATGGAAGAGCAACGGATCCTTGAGTTGGAATATCAATCATTCTCCTAGCTATGTAGTAGGCTAAGTTGAATGGTTGTCGGTGGACAAGTTGTAAAGCATGTGACAAAGACAAGCGCTTATGTGATCCCTATTTCCTATGGTGCTAATGACGTTTGCTCTAAGTAACTCCTCCCATTTCTTAAATTCGTGCTTGAGTTCATTGAGCTCCATTCCATATGGATCTCGGTCACCTCTTTTCCCTTTCGGGTGACTCGGGTTGTATCCGTTTTTGGGTTAAAAAGGTGTTCACGGATGACATCCTTATCGGCTAAACGGGTTATGTAGGGGAGAGAGCGGTCATTGATTGCATCAAGGGCGGTGAGTGACCACTTATCCGTGTAGACACAAGTTCCACGGTTTGGAATTCCTAGTACTCTAGAAAAGTCACTTAAAGTGATGGTGTAATCATTTTGGTTGATTCTAAAGCTAAGACAAAACTCATCATCTTCATCACTAAAACCGGTCACACTAGCATAGAATTCTAAATGCGAACCTAGGACAAATTGGTTCATCAATGTCAAGAAGACAATCGAATTGAATGGCGGCTAGTTCTTCACGAAGATTGGTATGCTCAAGGAAGGATGAGTGAATGGTTCTACCTTCGTGGAAATACCTTGATTCTAGACCCTAAATATTTCTACTTGTTCCTTGGTGAGTCCTTTGGTTTTGTGGTGTTTGGGAATGTAGTTAAGAGTGTCTTTGTGATCATAGAATCTTGCGCTACCATGGTTATTCCTAAGGACAAGAATTAACATGTTAAAATGAAAATGAATTTTTTTAATATTTTTGATTCTAGTGTGTGCCTATATGAAAACAATTTGAGTTATGGTTATCTCGACTCATTTTATGCACAAAATGGTTTTAGTGGAGTGTTTGGCAAATACCATGAGATAACCCAAATGCTCCTAATTCAATGTGGCTACATTTGAATATACCCGGAGTGCATATTAGTTATGCAATACCTTTAGTATTCAAGAGCATGCAAGTGATGAAAATTCTAACGTTTCTATTTGTATTAGCAATGAAAATGTTTTCCTACAAGTGAGAAGCTTTTCAAAACTTTTGACATGGGGTGTTTGGTTGTTTGAATAAGGCCTTATATTTATTATCTATCAATTAGTGGGAAACATGATTTTGTTTATGCAATATGATAATGTAGTACCTAATTTGAATGACTAGTTATGCAATTTGCCAATTGAATTCATATTTGGTATAAAAGCATACATAAAACCCCATGTAATGATTTGTGATAGTTTTGTGCATAAATAAGAATCCTAGACTCGTAATTAAGAGATGAAATGTAGTTAGGATACTTACAATGATGTTATCTTCATGATTAGTGAGTGGGAAGATGACAATAATGAGCTTGGTTTAAGTTTTACACGCTTTGGTAAAGTGGGTTGTGAGGAAGAAGATGTTATGTATAAGGTCGTTTTGTACAGAGACACGGACCGAACGGTACCAAATTTTTGGTTCCGTCCGTGTTGTCGTTTGGTGCCGTGGCTCTGATGAGCGTAAACAAGACAAATTTGTTTTGGTTTGACTATTCTAATGTTTTAGGCTATGTTTATCCTACATGCTTGGTTCCATTAACCCTAAACCAAGTCTAAGAAGATTAAAAGGTTCTCGCTAAGAGGTTTAGTAAGAATGTCGGCAATGTTGTCTTCGAGGATACTTTCGATTGAAATGTTTCCTTTTGAACATTGTCGCGAAGAAAGTGATGACGGATTTCAATGTGCTTAGTACGAGCATGTTGAACGGGATTCTTCTTGAGATCGATGGCTCCTTTGTTGTCGCAAAGTATCACAATGTCGTTGAGATGAATTCAGTAGTTCACGAGAGCTTGCTTCATCCAAAGAGCTTGTTGACATGCTTTCCGCCGAGACGTATTCGCTTGAGAGTAGAGATGGCTAAAGCCGTTTGCTTCTTTGCAAACCATGAGGTGAGACAATGTCCAACAAAAGTGCAAATACCACTTGTACTTTTCTATCGACATAATCACCGCATGATCCGAGTCGGCATACACTATGGTTTCTATACCCGTTCCTTTGGGATACCATAATCCTAAACATGTTGTTCCTTAATATATCTAAAATCCTTTTAATGCTTCTAAGTGTGATGCCTTTGGGTTTTCTTGAAAGCGAGACATAGACAAACACTAAACATAATGTCGGGTCTACTAGCCGTAAGATAGAGTAGCTACCAATCATTCCTCTATATTTAGTGTTATCTACGGATTCACCTTCTTCGTCCTTGGTGAGTTTAGTGTCCAAGACATGGGTGTTTTAGTTGGTTTGGAATCTTCAAGACCAAATTTCTTAAGCATGTCTTTTACATATTTAGATTGGTTAAAGAAAATACCATCTTCTAGTTGTTTAATTTGAAGTCCTAGAAAGAAGTTTAACTCACCCATCATACTCATTTCAAACTCGTCATGCATGATTTTAGAAATCATTACATAGTTCTTGACAAGTTGATCCGAATATAATGTCATCAACATATATTTGAACAATAATAATTTGTGATTCCTTTTCTTAGTAAAAGAGTATTATCTACTAATCCCATAGTATATTTGTTATCAATAAGAAAAGTCTTAAGACGGTCGCACTAAGCTTTAGGTGCTTGTTTAAGGCGATAATGCTTTCTTGAGTTTGAAGACATGATGTGGTTTCTCAAAGTCGGTAAAACCGGGAGGTTGAGCAACATACACTTCTTCGTTAATAAACCCATTAAGAAAAGCACTTTTAACATCCATTTGAAATAATTTGAAATCATAAGCACATGCATAAGCAAGTAATATTCTAATAGATTCAAGTCTAGCTACCGTGCATAAGTTTCATCATAGTCAATTCCTTCTTGTTGATTATAACCTTGTGCAACAAGCCTAGCTTTGTTTCTAGATACTATACCATTTTCGTCCATTTTGTTTCGAAGACCCATTTTGTTCCAATTATAGTTTGATCTTTAGGTTTTGGAACTAGTTTCCAAACATCATTTCTAACGAATTGGTTTAATTCTTCTTGCATGGCCATTACCCATGATTCATCTTTTATTGCTTCATTTATGGTTTTGGTTCAATGGTGGATACAAAACAAAATGATTACTTTGATTTTGAGCTTGTGATCTTAAGGTTCTTTGATTAAGTTTTCCTATGACCTTTTCTAATGGATGACTTTTAGATTCTTTTATGTTGATAATTTCCTTATTTAATGGTTCATCTTCCTTGTTATTATTAATTTGACTTTCAATTATTTGACTTTCAACTAAGTCATCATCTACCAAAGGTGATGTCTTAGAGGGAGGTGGACTTTCGTCAAATGTTATGTTCAACGATTCCTCGACTATCATTGTTTCTTTATTTAGGACAATGTAAGCTTTACTAGTTTGAGAGTAACCAAGAAAAACACCTTCATAAGACTTTGGGTCAAACTTGGTGAGATAATCCTTAGTGTTAAGAATAAAACATTTGCAACCAAAGACTTTAAAATATCCTAATGTTGGCTTTTACCTTTATAAAGTTCATATGGTGTTTTGTTTAGAAAGGACGATTAGGACTCTATATAAAATGTATGTAGAAGTATCAACGGCATTGCACCAAAACTTTTGAGGAATGTTTTGTTCATTGAGCATTGTTCTACTCATTTCTTGAATTGCTCTATTTTACGCTCTACTACTCCATTAGATTGAGGTGTTCGTGGAGCGGAAAAGTTATGTGTTATACCATTTGTATCACAAAAGTTTCCAAATTGAGTTTCGTTGTCAAATTCACGACCATGATCCGCTCGGATCGACACAATTTGACACCTAGAAGATTTTGAATTTTCTTGCTAAGTATTTCAAATTTATCAAAAGCTTCATTTTGGTTTTCAAAATAATGTCCAAGTAAACCTTGAGTAATCATCTACTATGACCAAAGTGTATAAGTTGCCTCCATAGCTTCTTATAGCGGATGGTCCAAACAAATCCATATGTAATAATTCTAGACACTTAGATGTAGATATCATATTTTTAGATTTGTGACTACTATGCTTGTTTACCAATTTTGCAAGCGTCGCAAAAGTGTTGGTCATATTTTAGTTTTGGCAAATTCCTAACTAACTCTTTGAAGATAGGTTTTGTATAAGTCTCATATTAGCATGACCTAAGCGCCTATGCCAAAGAGATGAGCTATCGCTAATGTTGTTAGGCAAAGTTTGTCATTATATGTTTTATCTATTTTCATGACGATATGTTATTTTTCCTAACTCCTTTAGCTATGGTGATACCATCTTTTAGTATTTTACTACCATTTTCATCAAATAGTACTTTATACTTTTATCACATAGTTGACTAATACTAAGTAGATTAAATCCTAACCTATCCACATGAGCAACATTTTCAATGGTTAGAGAGTTATGAGCAATCGTACCTTTGCCAATGATTTTGCTTTTGAGATTGCTACCGAAAGTGACATTACCTCCGCCATACTCTTGGTATGATGAGAAGAGACTTTGTTGCCCGTCATGTGTCGTGAGCATCCACTATCTTTTATCCATTCATCAGTTCCAATCCAACTTTCAAACATACCTAAGAAGCGAATAACTCAAACATTTGGTCCCCAATATCTCATGGGTCCGTTTGGGTTAAACATACCATTTATTTGATTCATGTATGGAAATGATGGATAAGGGTTCCATGGCATGTAACTGGAGTTTGATATGGTCTAGAAAGTTTTGATTCCAACCGTTGTGTTGGTAGTTATGTTGAACGTTGTGGTTGCTCTTAGGAAAGGGCGTTTGGCAAAAGAAGTTTTATGTCGTTGTTGAGTAGTTTTGATCTAAATTCATTTTTAATAAGTCCTACTCCCGATATAATGGCTGGTTTTAGTTTAACATTATCATTGGTTTTCTTTGTTATTTTAACAAATTCAAGACGGTCCGTGATTATAACATTCTGCTCACAAGTACCCATGTACTGCTTTTGCAACGGACGGAACCCTTTTTGGTTCCGTTCGTCCGTCTTGTATGACAGCATTTGGATGTAATGTTCGCCTTTTTCGCCGCTTGTTTTGACTCTTAGGTATTAAAACTTCATTAAACCCTAGCCCATTCATGTCTCCTCGGTGTTTTATGGATTTTAACTATTTCATCGGCAATAGCGATGTTTTTGTTAAACCTTTAAACTTAGAATTATTTTCTATTAAAACTTGTGTGAGCTTTAGTTTTTCTATTTCAAGATTTAGCTCTTGACATGATTTACAATCATTGTCATTTGCTTTTCCTTTTCAAGTCGTTTAGCTTTTTCTTTTAACTCATATACCTCATTTTCCAAAACTCCTTTTAGTTTTTAGAAATTTATTTTTAGTTATGATTTTAGACTTAGCTCACACAATTGATTATATTGTTTTGCAAGGTGTCATCATCTATGGAAGAATAAGAAGAATCGGAAAGTACCTCATTTGACTCATGTGCCATTAGAGCGATCTCTTCCTTGCTTGATTCTTCATCGTCTTCACTATCACTCCAGCACCGCTTACAAAAGCTCGTTGAGTTTTGCTCTTAGGTGGCTTGGGACATTCTCCCATGAGATGACTTGCATCACCACATCTAAAACACTTTCTTTCACCTTTGATCTTCTTATCATCCCGATCTTTTCGAATGGCTTTTTTCTTCTCGAGGTTGTCTTACAAACTTTCCTCTTCTTCTAAAGAACTTTGAAATCTCTAACGGCCATGGCATACTCCTCATCTTCACTATCGAACAAGATTCACCATCATCGCTGATTCCGCTTTGCTTTAAGAGCAACGGATTTGATCTTCTCCTTCTTCCTTTGATGATCTCGAATCTTTCTCCATTACCATTTCGTGAACTTTGAGGTTGCCAATTAGCTCGCCTAGTGACATTATTGAGATCTTTTGATTCTTCAATAGCGGTCACTTTAGCTCCATTTGGGATGGAGTGCTCTAAGAAATTTCCGACAAAGTTCTTACTACGAAAAGATTCGTCAAGTGCTTTAAGTGATGTAATGATAGTGTTAAACGAGCAAAGCCACAATCAATGGTTTCATCTTTCGGGGATAACAAATTGTTCATATTGTTGAACAAGAAGATCAATTTTGTTATCCTTGACTTGTGAATTACCTTGATGTGTAACAATTAAAGATTCCCAAATATCTTTAGCGGTTTCACATAAAAATTCTTTCATATTCTTTTCTAGGTAAAGCATTATAAAGCATCATTTTAGCTTCATTATTTTAGCAACTAATTTCTTTTGTTCATCAACGGAAATATCTTTTGTTGTAGAACTAAAATCTCCTTTAACAATAATAAACCAAAGATCTATATCTTTGATTTTACATATGTTTCAAAACGGTTTTTCCAATAGATAAATCCATTGGTTTCAAAGAGTGGTGGTCTTTGCATAGATTGCCCTTCTTTAAAGTTTTCGAATCCATGGATCGCTTTCAAGTTTATAAAATACAAGTTATTTTAGAAATTCTTGAGCAACGAGGCTCGTACCAATTGTAGAAAACTAGAAGGGGTTGAATAGTTTACCGATTAAAAACTTTGTTTTGAAACTTATAGAAAGATCAATTGATATTGATCTTAAGTATGTTAATGAAATATGCAAGCAATATGTAATAAGTAAATAAGGAAAGAAATGATCAAACCACAACAAGTTGTTTATAGTGGTTCGCCCACAAGGACTCTTTTTCCTTGCCCTACTCCACTCCCCGAGTCTCACACTCGAGAGTTTAACTTCACTAGTCAACAAGCTCCTTTCACCGCGGAGAAAACCTTTACACTTCGCCACACTATTTCCGACACTAAGCTAGATGTCGAGTTCTTTCCAAGGGTACAACAACTCCCACACACAAATGTATTTTGAGGACTAAAATACTAACCACTCACACTCACAAGATTATGATGGTTTGATACAACAATCAAGTATGAATCAACACTAGATCATACAACACTAAACAAACAAGACTTCCAACTTCTCGTTGAAGCTTGAATATGACTTGATCTTCTTTGCTACAAAGAGATCACTAATATGATATGTAACCGAGTTAGAAAGGTTAGAGAAGATATGTATGAGAGTATGTTAGAAAGGGATGAGAAACTACTTGGCTTGGCATTGCTATTTATAGCCAAATGGACAGAGTTGCTCACGGACGGCGGACCCTTAAAGGGTTCCGCCTGTACCATTTTGGTACCGCCGGTCCGACAACAAGATATCAAATCTTGCTTAAAGTCAACTCAATCTAAGAGAGATTGTGCAAGATATGGAGAGTATAAATCTTCACAAAATATCTAATGGAATCTACAAATGATTCCCATGATGTAATACATGATGTCAAATGTTGTATTACTATTAATAGAAATATGCAAATGCTTAAGTAGTGTTTGGTTTTAGGAACCTAACACATTCTACAAACTACTATCATACATAATGATTAGAGTCATATCAAGATGTTACTAATCATAAATGTAAATGCTTGAATGATGAATATATTGTTTAAGAAAGCTTGTTTTAATATCTAATAAACTTGACAAGCTTTAAGCTTTTATAAATTAAATTTACTTTTGTCGTTAACAAAACTTAGGCAAAGATCAAAAATATAAATAACGTTTAATGACGATATTTGTATTAACATAAGCCAATCCAAAATTTTATAAATTTTGAAGTAACAAAAAAGAAAAAGCAAAAAAAGAGCCTAAGCTCTGTAAATAAGCCAATCCAAACACCCACTTAGAGCAATCACACTTAAGACGATACAACCACACATATACGATGTATATATACTTGGACAGGTTAGAAAATGACTCGCAACCCTCCAAACCTCCTCAACTTGTCACTTCAGGTTCTTAAAGAATTTAGAAGTAACGGCATCCATCAACTTTGACTTCAAGCCCGCAATAATAAAAATCACATAGTAAGTCATCAAACTCATAACCGCTTTAGTATGATAAAGTATGCTACATTTTAACACAAATACAATAGAAGCGTTTGTTGATACTCAAATTAAACACATATTTCGAACAGTATGGGAATATATTCTTACACTGGCCGGAACTCGATACCACATATTTCGAACATATGGTGTTTTGTCCCCCAATCATCTCCTTCATCAACCATAACTGAATCACATTTTAGTTGGCCACCAACACCAATACACCGGTATTAAATACATACCCTAAAATTTTAACCATTTAATAACCCTTAACACTTACACTGATAATCACGCCTCTCTCTCTCCCTCATCAAACTACACGCCGTCTCCTTCATCTCTTCATCATCAAAACGGAATCGCAAACCCCATCTCCTTCATATTCCATTACAATAACAACACAAACACAACCTTTATCGTTCTTGCATCATTCCCACTCGTCACATCGGCAAGGATTCGCTTTCAAGATCATTTAAATGGTCTCGGTAGGTGTTATATTGCATGTTATGTTTTGTTTTAGACCGACTAAAAATCTTTAAAAGATTAGACACAAAGTTGAACTATTTGTGAGATCTCTTTGTATTTTCGTATCTTGTTTGTTTGATGCAGTGTTGGAAGGATAGTGAGAGTCTTGGTAGTGTCTAGATGTAGGATTTTTTTTTGTGTGTTTTGGCTTGGCTAAGGTTTCGTCTCATCTTCATCTCTTTAAGTTTTTGTTCTTGGCTTTTGGCTTTTGGACTAATGATGTTAAGGCAGAGATCCATTAGAGTTTGGTATTTGGTTCGTTTGACAGATTTTGTTATGGGTTGCGACTTCAAGATCTTTTAAAAAGGTTGGGTTGGGTGGTGTGGCGTGGTAACCCAAATGAATGGTCTATTTATACATTAGAATGCATAAAACGTTTCTAGAAGATATGTATAGACCCCTTTAATTCGGCAAATTAAAGTGTGAATGATGCCCGAGATGGTAGGTATACTCCCAAACCCCTCATATTCATCTTCTTGGTTAAATTTAGTTCGGCTAAAATAAAGTGTGAATGATGCCCGAGATGGTTGGTATACTCCCAAACCATTCACATGCATCTTCTTGGTTAAATTTAATTCGGCAAAATTAAAGTGTGCATATGCCCTTTCGTTACACACACGAAATAAGTGCATAGTCATTAAGCATGACCACTTAACAATATATATAAAAAACTAAATCTTTTAGTATATAAAATTTTAGTTTATAACACATGAACCATATTATTTTCATTCACAAATTCTTAAACTTTAACTCATAAACTTTTTTTTATCACTACAATCATCTGCCACTATAAAATTTCGTTATTATGCATGGATACTCGTCTATATTATACAATTTGTTCTAATCAAGACATGGTATAATTTTATGTTAAGACATTATTACTTAAGTACTCCTATTAACATTACACAAAGATCATTCTTTCTCTTCCTTACTAGTATAACGTTAAAACAGTTAAAAAATCCCCAAATTAATTCAATTTCCGTCCATTTTACCCCCAAAATCAAAACCCTAACCCTAAGTTTTCAATCGCACAAAATTAACCTTGAATTCACAAAAGTTCACATTTTTATGTTATATCTCCACTTCTTACACTCAACCCATCTTTTAATTTCATCAATTTGAAAAAAAAATAAAAAATAAAAAAAAAATAATTTGTGAGCTTATGAGCTTATATGATTTCGTCTTATTATGAGACTTATGGGCTCATATAAGCTTATTATGATGTAATGACTTAATATAAGCCCATAGGTATCAAAATTAGCTTATATAAAGTGAGCCGAAATATATATAAGCTCATAAGCCCACAAATAAGCTTAAACAAACACCCCATGCTTATTATGAACTTATAAGTTTTTGTGAATTTGATTAACAAATTTTCTGTTAGGGTGAAGTAAGTTGTTTTTGATAAGCTGATCATCTGCTTATTAGCGGCGTAAGTTGTTGATCCCTTATTGCACTTTGATATTGTGGCAACTACAAGTTTCTTAAATGTATATATAGATTTTTGAAATGGGTCAAATAATAGTTAAAAATAAGCACTTCTCAAGACCAAGAGCCAATCTTAATGATTCCTTTAGATTAAGTTTCTTATGTTTTCTTATAACCAATAATATACTATATAACTGTATATGAAATTCGATTTGCTTATGAATAAGCTATAGCTTATTTTTCATGGTGCCTATTAGTATAATACAAAAACACTTATGCCACCAACAAGTAACAATATTTCATTCTCAGAAATATACATTTACAAGGTATACTCCCAAGCTGATCCAAGCAAGAACGCACCAAAAGCTTATCTATTGGCTCACAGTGGATCGGTGGGTGGAATAAAAGGAAGGAAAAAAGAAAATATTAGCCTATCTTTCTTGGCGTGGTCTTGTGAAGGAGATGAATTAGGCAAAAGGATCACTGATTTTGGGAGAAGAGAAACAACAAAGGACATTGAAAATGATGTATCTGCCTTTGACTTGTTTGATGTTAATAGGGTAGGTTTTATTTGTTTTTTATTAATTAGAGTATGATGTGTAACTCGTGTCCCATCGTGCCATAATATAATTACGACATTTTGTATGTATACTATGTAATATCTTAGGCCGTGCTAAGCACGGCCCGGAGAAGTCATTGTTTACTTGTATGGACGGCTATAGGTTGTAAACATACAATTAAAGGAGAATTGAATAGGTTCATTAGTGTATATGCATTTGCTTATAAAAATAACACGAAAACTTTGACCACAAAACATAATAAAGCGTAAAATAGGAGCATAACTCTAATAAAGGAAATACAATTACAAGTCTCAATTACAAGGAGTTGTCATGTACCCATTGCTACTTTGACATATCTTATTCCTACAAGTGTATAACCTGTTTTTCACAATGTTTTGAAACCCGGGTCGACCCGGCCGGGTTAACCGGTTGGACCGGTTTCGGGCAAAAAAAAGGGGTCAAAATAACCGGTTTCTAAAACCGGTTAACGTTAGACCCGCCGGTTTTGAGTGACCCGGTCAACGGGTTTTCAAACCCGGCCGGTTTGTTTTTTTTTTTTTAATTTTTTATAAAACCGATTGACTGGTGGTTGAACCGGTTGACCCGGCGGTCGAACCGGTTGACCCGGTGACCGGTGACTCGACCGGGTCGATTATAAACCCGGGTTTCAAAACATTGGTTTTTCATTAAAGGCCTTTTATTGAAATTCTAGATTTATAGTATATGATAACCTTTCCGACGAAACAACAAATTTCAATTAAAGCTACGTAGTAATACATTAAAAATATGAAGCATGTTGTGCTCAACATGGTTAGATTTTGAATTACAATTCACATCCTATCCTACATGGCTACAAGCAATCAACCATTCTTTTCTTTTTAACCCGATCACTTTTGTACTCCATCTTAACCACTTTGTCTCTTTAACTGTGAGTTATAATTCATGACAATGACAAGTAGGTAAGCAAACCCATGTGACCATGTTTATAAAAAGGGTACAAAGTGTACGATTTATTATCATCTTTCTATTTACTTCTTTGTATTCATTTTTCTTCAAGAGCTTAAAATGTTTGCATCTTTAGCGCCAAAAGTATTAATCATCACTAAACATTCATAGTATTTTATGGTTTTAATGTATTACAAAATTTGTATATATCCATTAGAGTAGGATCGATCCCGATCCGATCACGATCAGTCTCGTCCTGGTAGAAACAACCTTGTCCAACCAAAAGTAAATTACAAAGAATGAAAGATAATGTAACGTCACCGATTATAATATATGATGTCTATAGCTAACGATATCAAATCACCTATTTTAATATTTTGACCGAAAATTTCATCACTAAACGACAAAAATATATCCTACGTGGCACAAAGTCTCGTAGAACTTTTCCGCATATACCATTTCCGAAAATTTCATCGTAACGTGGCGACATGTCGACATGTCGCGGATTCATTTGATTATTTAAAATATGTAATTAGTGTTAATTTTATTACTTTAAAATTTTATTTTAGATGTTTCAAATGACATGTCGCCGGGATTCATTTGATTATTTAAAATATGTAATTAGTGTTACTTTGATTACTTTAAAATTTTATTTTAGACTTTTCCCAAATGACATGTCACCGGGATACCGCTTGACTTCGTTTGACTTTATTAATAATAATAGTAATGGTAATAATAATAATAATAATAATAATAATAATAATAATAATAATAATAATAATAATAATATATACCATAACATAACGACTCATCCGCTCAAAGTCTAATGTCTAACCATAACATATCGACTCATCCGTTGAACGCCTAATGTGTAACCATAACATATCGACTCATCCGCTGAACGCCTAATGTCCAACCCTAACATATCGACTCATCCGCTGAACGCCTAATGTGTAACCATAACATATCGACTCATCCGTTGAACGCCTAATGTGTAACCCTAACATACCGACTCATCCGCTGAACGTCCAATGTGTAACCATAACATATCGACTCATCCGCTGAACGCCTAATGTGTAACCATAACATACCGACTCATCCGTTGAACGTCTAATGTGTAACCATAACATATCGACTCATCCGTTGAACGTCTAATGTGTAACCATAACATATCGACTCATCCGTTGAACGTCCAATGTGTAACCATAACATATCGACTCATCCGTTGAACGTCTAATGTGTAACCATAACATACCGACTCATCCGTTGAACGTCCAATGTGTAACCATAACATACCGACTCATCCGTTGAACGTCTAATGTGTAACCATAACATACCGACTCATCCGTTGAACGCCTAATGTAACCATAACATACCGACTCATCCGCTGAACGCCTAATGTGTAACCATAACATACCGACTCATCCGTTGAACGCCTAATGTGTAACCATAACATACCGACTCATGTTGAACGCCATAATGTAACCCTAACATACGGACTCATCCGTTGAACGCCTAATGTGTAACCATAACATACGGACTCATCCGTTGAACGTCTAATGTGTAACCATAACATACCGACTCATCCGTTGAACGCCTAATGTGTAACCATAACATACCGACTCATCCGTTGAACGTCCAATGTGTAACCATAACATATCGACTCATCCGTTGAACGCCTAATGTGTAACCATAACATACCGACTCATTCGTTGAACGTCCAATGTGTAACCATAACATACCGACTCATCCGCTGAACGCCTAATGTGTAACCATAACATACCGACTCATCCGTTGAACGCCTAATGTGTAACCATAACATACCGACTCATCCGTTGAACGCCTAATGTGTAACCCTAACATACCGACTCATCCGTTGAACGTCCAATGTGTAACCATAACATATCGACTCATCCGTTGAACGCCTAATGTAACCATAACATACCGACTCATTCGTTGAACGCCTAAATTGTAACCATAACATATCGACTCATCCGTTGAACGTCCAATGTGTAACCATAACATATCGACTCATCCGTTGAACGCTCAATGTGTAACCATAACATACCGACTCATCCGTTGAACGTCCAATGTAACCATAACATACCGACTCATCCGCTGAACGCCTAATGTGTAACCATAACATACCGACTCATCCGTTGAACGCCTAATGTGTAACCATAACATACCGACTCATCCGTTGAACGCCTAATGTGTAACCATAACATACCGACTCATCCGTTGAACGCCTAATGTGTAACCATAACATACGGACTCATCCGCTGAACGCCTAATGTGTAACCATAACATACCGACTCATCCGTTGAACGCCTAATGTAACCATAACATACCGACTCATCCGCTGAACGCCTAATGTAACCATAACATACCGACTCATCCGCTGAACGCCCAATGTGTAACCATAACATACCGACTCATCCGTTGAACGCCTAATGTAACCATAACATACCGACTCATTCGTTGAACGTCTAATGTGTAACCATAACATACGGACTCATCCGTTGAACGCCTAATGTGTAACCATAACATACCGACTCATCCGTTGAACGCCTAATGTGTAACCATAACATACCGACTCATCCGCTGAACGCCTAATGTGTAACCATAACATACCGACTCATCCGTTGAACGTCCAATGTGTAACCATAACATATCGACTCATCCGTGAACGCCTAATGTGTAACCATAACATACCGACTCATCCGTTGAACGCCTAATGTGTAACCATAACATACCGACTCATCCGCTGAACGCCTAATGTAACCATAACATACCGACTCATCCGTTGAACGCCTAATGTGTAACCATAACATACCGACTCATCCGCTGAACGCCTAATGTGTAACCATAACATACCGACTCATCCGTTGAACGCCTAATGTGTAACCATAACATACCGACTCATCCGTTGAACGCCTAATGTGTAACCCTAACATACGGACTCATCCGTTGAACGCCTAATGTGTAACCATAACATACCGACTCATCCGTTGAACGCCTAATGTGTAAGCATAACATACCGACTCATCCGTTGAACGCCTAATGTGTAACCATAACATACCGACTCATGTTGAACGCCTAATGTGTAACCATAATTATTCTTCGTGAATCATAGATTTATAAAACACATTCAACTATGCATCGCTTGGCTTCTTGATCCAATTAAATATTGCATGCAACATTTTGATGTAATATGTTCTTGTTCCTCTAGCCCGTTACTAGATTGTAAATCTAACTCTCATATAAGAATATAAAGATGCCGAATGGTAACTTTTTGTTCCCGAGTTTATATTAAAAGAAAGGAAAATATTTAGGATTATAATAAAATAAAAGATAAAATCGTATTCTTTTGAAGTCGTTAACAACATAAAGTAATTAAATTTTACCCATTTTAAAAAAAAAAAAAAAAAAAAAAAGCTTTTCCCGGCGACATGTCACGGGGATTATAATAAAAAAAATTAATTAGTTTTCCCCGGCGACATGTCGCCGGGGATACCTACCCACCAAAATATTCGTTATCGCGCCATTTACGCTAAACGACAAAAACTATATGTTTCCCAATCGACATGTCGCCGGGGATTGTCGCCGGGAAAAGTTTGTAGATAAAGTAGATCTGGTCAGTATTATCTCTTCACAAAACGAAATAAAACATATCTTCTTCTCCACAAGGCGATTTCTGCAACAAAAACGAAATAAACATCATCAACAATCATCAACCATCATCACCACCGCATCCACCATCACCACCACCGCATCCACCATCACCACCACCACACGTATACGGTTTGTTTTACAAATTTTAAATATTATTCAACTAAATTAGTTAATTATATTATGATTTTGGAGATTATTATTGTTGTAAGTTGTTGTAAATTAGATGATAAAGTAAAGTTTTTTTTTTTTTTTTTTTTTTTTTTTTTTTGGCAGAGTTTAGGACCGACGAGGAGCAAGAGCGAGGTATGTTATAATTTTTGCGATTATTATTGTTGTAAGTTGTTAATTAGAAAAGTTAAGTTTTTTTTTTTTTTTTTTTTTTTTTTTTTTTGGCAAGAGGCTTACGGAGCTAGCTAGACAAGGTATGTAATAATTTTTTTTCTCCTTTTGGTATCCCGGTGACATGTCACTGGGAATGTTTATTCATGTCACTGGGAATGTTTATTGTTTAAATTTTGTTAGTTTATAGTTATTATTAGTTCAATTGCCTTGAAATGTGCTCGCTTATAATTATAATAATTAGTTGTTTAAATTTTGTTAGTTTATAGTTATTATTTGGTGAAAAAGTGAAATGGTATGTATGTTAAAATAATGGTATGTATGTTAAAAAGTGAAATGATATGTATGTTAAAAAGTGAAATGGTATGTATGTTAAAAGTGAAATGGTATGTATGTTAAAATAGCAACATACATACCATTTCACTTTTTTCAACTCTTGAGCCGATAATAATTTTGTTAGTTTATAGTTTATAGTTATTATTTGTTGACATGTGCTCGTTTATATTATTTTGTTAGTTTATAGTTATTATTTGTTGATATGAGCCGCTTATAGTTTATAATAATTAGTTGTTTTAGGATTTTAGTGATTAATTTTGGAAAATCCCGCCTAAAATTAATCATCCTATAGAACCCGTCCGAAATTAATTTATTAGAAATTAATTTCGAAAGTCCCCTGCTTGGGACTCTTTTGAATGTTTTGTCTCATTTAGATATGAATGCGATAATTGGATTACTATTTGAGATGATTTCGACAGAGTTTTTCTCCTTTACTCCTACGAATATGTCTTTAAACACATATTTGGGAGTTGAGGGAATGTCACAAATTTTCTTAAATAGTAAATCGTTATACGATTCATATATGAGACAAATTATTCAAAGAGTGGGTTAGGATTGCCTTCCATAGTTGCACTAGGTGAACAAAACATCCGTATTCCTCGCTTGAATGTGTTTAATTAAGTTGCATATAATAACTAAATGTATCGTTAAAACGCAGCTATGGTATTCGATGATAAGACTTGGACAGCTTTTACAACATGAACCATTATTTATTCTCGGTCTTGAAAAATTCACAATCATTGCAAGTCGTTAGTGACTAGTGCCGGAGAATAAGATGTCCATGCAAGTCTTGTCGAAATATATTATGGGTACACATCAAAACCTTTCAAACCACATTATGAGAGAAGGGTGGGACCCACGTTATAAAATATGGGTGGAACACGGTGAACCGGCTCCACCTATGCCACCGCCAAGAATAGATAACACAAGACACCTCGATGAGTGACATGACAAGTTAATTAATGATCTTAGCTATATTCCTCCGAATAATGAACACAATGAACCAACTCAAGGAGATATTGGTGAGACAAGTAACGAACCGACTCAAGCTACACGTAACGAGTTTGAAGAGTTATATGCCGCCAACGAGGAGTCAGACTCGGTTGTGACTATGTGACTCGATTAGACTTTATGGCAAAGTTTACCTATTTTAAGGCTAAAGGTAGATTGACCGATTCTATATTTAATGAAATGTTAGAGTTTTTACAAAATGTATTTCCCATCAAGAAGGATTCAAGCTCCCACCATCATACTATTCAATAAAGAAGACATTTAAAACGATTGGGTTAGGGTACGAGTCGATACATGCTTGTGAACACGATTGTCGCTTATTTCGGGAGACAAGAACAAAGATTTGGATTTTGTCCGTCCGTAATACGAGTAGATGGAAAGACAAGAACACGCGGGAAGAAAGTTCCTAAGAAGGTGTTGCGTTATTTCCGATCATTCCTAGACTACAACGCTTGTACAAGTCTAGTCACACCGCAAAGGATATGATTTGGCATGCTATCGAAAGTGTACGGAGCCCAAGAAGATGCAACACCCGTTGATGGTGGAGCATGGAAGAAATTTGACACAAAGTATCCAGATTTTGCAAAAGAACCAAGAAATGTTCGACTAGGGTTGGTCACGATGGTTTCAACCGCTTGGGAACCTTAGTCGCCTACAAGATGTGGCGGTGATATTGACAACATACAACCGCCTCCGTGGTTATGTATGAAAGAGAGTTCTTTATGCTAACGTTGTTAATTCCTCGGTCCTAAATCCCGGCAAGGACATTGATGTTTACTTGAGGCCTTTGATTGAGGACCAAGGATTTATGGGACAAGAAAGGTATCGAGACTATAGACGCTGCCTCGTGCCGTAAGTTTAATACGAGAGCGATGGTTTTATGGACCATCAATGATTTTCCCGTCAAGTAGTTTGTCCGGGTGGAGTGGGCAAGGTTACAAGGCATGCCCTACATGTAATAAAGACACTCCATCTGCTCGTGTGTTAAGCAAAACAACTTATTTTGGCCACGAAGATTCTTAACGAAGCCCCATAAATGGAGACGCCACTTGAATTCAATGGCCAAACCGATAACGCAGATCCTCCTCAAGAATTTGGTCGGGATGTAATCTCGCTCAACTTGATAGATTGCCAACGCGTGTGAAGGGTAAACATCCGAGTTATGGAGGTGTGAAGATAAACGCAATCTTCTTGTCGAGCATAATCGACTAAACGGTCTATTTTTACGAGCTTGAGTATTGGTCTTTTCTTTCACTAAGACACAATTTAGACATCATGCATATCGAAAAAATGTGTTGGAGGCCATCTTGAACACTTTGTTAATGAATGATAAATCTAAAGACACCGCAAGGCAAGACAAGACTTGCAAATGTTGGGCATTCGAAGTGGCTTGTGGCTCGCCAAACCAAAACGGAAGTGCTTGAAGCCTCAGTCAGATTCTTTCACACCGAGAACCGAAAAAGTTTTGTCAAGACATCAAAGGATCTAAACTACCGATGGGTTCGGATCATGCTTCAAGCACGAGTGACCGATAATGATACCAATATAACGGGCTCAAGTCTCATGACCGCATATATAATGATGCAACGCTTACTTCCTTACGGACTTCAAAATTACTTGCCCGATAAGATTGCAAAACCATTAATTGAGTTGTGTTCCTTTTTAAGCAAATATGCTCGCAACTTTGATGGAGGATGACATGTTGAAAGCTCGATCAAGGTGGTCGATATTCTCATGCGAGCTTGAGCTCATATATCCTCCCCGCTTTTGACATTATGGTTCACTTGGTTATCCATTTACCTATAGAGGTTTCAAGGCGGGCCTATTCGCCCCGTGGATGTATCCATTTGAAAGATACATGAAGAAGCTAAAGGTTATGTTCGCAATAAAGCTAAGCCGGAAGGTTCGATTATGGAGGGTTATGTTGTCAAGAAGCATTGACATTCGCCTCATTATTTTCGGATGTTACCACGAAATTTAATCGTCCCGACCGTAATGTGGACCCCTCCCCAACGTGTCGGGCTTGTGTGTTTCGATCGGTATGTAAACGATTGGTTTACGGTCATTTATTGGGTTTGATGCCCAAGAGTTTAAAAAGTGAAATGGTATGTACTTCACAACAGCCCCGAGATCGACACGCACCGACCCGCTCAAGAGGTACGCTTTTTATTTTGAAACTTTTTCTTAACTTATCATTTCGACGACTTATTCTAATACCATGAACGCTTTTCGATTATTTCCTAACAAAGACATGCAAGAAGAATTCTCGATCGGTTTGGGTCGCAGTAAACTTAAGACTTATTTGGTCTACTTAACCGTAAAAATAACAATATCATATTTTGTGTTCTCTATCTAGCTAATCCTGCCTTCTTCATAGATCCGCCAACGCCACATAGACAATGACCAAGACTCGAGGTTAGCACAACGAGCGAGTTATTCGCTTTGGCTAATGGACCATCATGGACTCCAATCTCAAGAACTCTTGCGTAGTCAACGGTGTGAGGTATGTCGCACAACCGTGATGAACGCCGCACAACTCAAAACAATGCATTTGTTCGCCTCGCCGTGACGGAGAAATGTATTATGGTCGCCTTCAAGAAATCCTCGAGTTTAAGTATTTGTTGTTCACAGCTATGTTGTTCCGAAAGTTAAGTGGTTCGACACTAGCAACAAAGGACGAAAGTCAAAAACTTGTCTTTAGAAACAACATGACACAAATCGTCGATCGCAGTTCGAGGCATTTAAAGATGACCAATACATTCTCGCAACACAAGTCAAACAAGTCTTCTACCTTGAAGATAAGACCAAACCCCACCGGAAGGTCGTCGAACATGTTAATCATAAAACGTTTTTCGACGGGGGTGTCATCGTGGTAGAGGACGATCCTGATATTATACATTTCGACAACTCATCTGATCTCCCACTTTCTACTAGTTTGAATGACTTGGATAATGCGACCTTGCATATAGATGGTCAATCAACGGTTGTTGACGCACCGCCAGATATCATTGATGTTCCTGACGAAGACGATGATATTATTGCTGATGAAGACGCCCTTCCTCATGATTTAGCAGATTCTGATGTTGAAGCCCTCATCAATGTTGATGATGATGGTGTTGAGAAAGTTTATTCTAGTGAAGAAGAAGATTGATCTTGAGTTGTAACTTGCAAAATACACTTATATATTTGAATGAATGAATGAAATTGTTGTGGATTGTTTAAATGTGTATATTTATTTGGATGTGTATGTATTTGGATGTGTGCATGCTTATATTATTTTGTTCATGAATTTCTATATCTTATGCTAATTGTACTTGTACAGATGTCGACAGATGTTGCACGGTCCCACGGCGGTGACGGTGGCGGGAGGATCGTCCCCTCCGCATCGCTGCACTCCACCGTTGTCGGGCAAGCTTCATTAACAAAGGTAAGAATTTCCGGATTATTGTAATACAAGCATAAATTTGATACATATTTATGACTTTTATCACTAACTTGATTTTGCAGCAAAGGTAAACGAAAGCCCAATTTGGGCGGCAGGCGCAAAGCAAGGTGAATACTCACGACAAGACCCGAACCTTTCACAAGGCAATCGCATTTAAAAAGGTCCCGTGTCGATCACTTTTGAGGTGGGTGACAAACAAACCTTAAACCCTCTCGCCCCCATGCGGCGCATTGGTCTAACTACATCGGGAGGTCGTTAGAAGGTGCTGCTTTACTACCCTTCGGGAGAAGGTCCCAAGGAGAAGAAGGCGGAATCATTTCGTATATTGGGGTCGCTTATCCTTTATGTTTATTTCATTATCGTGTTCATTTATTTAATTGTGTATATTTATCTAAATTCGCTTATTTATTTATATCATATAAATAAATAAACAAATTTAAATAAATATATAAATTATATCTCTAACTCTCTTTTCTTTTGTTGTATATGATTGCGCACCTATTTGACCTAAGGCCGCACATGAACCCCCGCCGGCCCCGGATCTACGAAGGCATAAACTCGCACCGCAAAAGCCTACAATACTAACAAGGCTTCTTTCAAGGCCAAACATTGAAGGTAGACCCCACCACCGGGATTACGATGCGGAGGCGATTAGCGGGCACGTCCCGAGGAAATTACAATGGTGATTGGGATGAGTACATTAAGTTTTGGAATGATCCCAAGAACATTTCTCGAGCCGCTACAAATCGGCTTAACCGCAAAAAGAGCAAGGTCATATCTAGACAGGGATCCCGGTCACGACTCGCCTTCGAGATAATATGGTAATAAACATTATAATTATTTTACATGCATATATATATATATATATATATATATATATATATATATATATATATATATATATATATATATATATATATATATATATATATATATATATATATATATATATATATATATATATATATATCCGATTATACGCTTTGGTGTGTTGTGATTTGTCGCTTTTAAAATTATTCATCTTATATGCGTACAGATGTACAGATGCAGCATCGAGACTCATGAATACCCGCCACCATCGACACTTATTGGCGAACACATACTGTTGATGGGGTATTCCTAACGATGAGGACCACGGATATATGTAAGTTTTGTTTCAAAACACACTTTAATGAATTATCGAGAAATAATGTAGCAACCCGACTAATATATTTACTATCTTGTGTTTTGTCACTACATAGGACGAGATGAAAAGCTTGAGGCCACGGGTCAATACACGGAGGATCAAATCAATGCGCTGGCAAGAGGGGTAAGCTTCAGGGCATATTCCCTGTGGGTCGCAGATTGCCATCACGGGCCACATCCAGTTAAGTATGCCCGCCCACGAGTCGGTCACCAAAGATGTAGGCTTTATCATGAGTCTCCTCGTGCGACAACAGACACGCGGATATGTTTAGGAGTATGACTCGGTGGTGCTAGCGGGAGTGGTGGGTGTGGTGATGACGAGGAGAATGGCGGTGATGAGGATAACAACGACGAGAGGTAGTTGTGTATATATTATTAGTATGTTACATTGGTACTAGCTTTAGGTAGTTGTGTTATATATTATTAGTATGCTACATTGGTACTTTAGGTAGTTGTGTTATATATTATTAGGTTCATCTTGGCGCCATTTAAACACTTGTTTCCCTATCTATCAATGCACATATTGACTTTTGAGTCGTGTTTATGTAAAAGTTGTGATCTATTTGTATTGCGTTGATCCGTTATATGGTATTTGTGTTTTGGTACAAGTTGTGGCGAGTCTATACTGTGTTTTGGTACAGTTTATTTGGTAGATTTTTCCGAAAAATTCGAAAAACTGAAATCGCTCAGACCGCAGTCGCATTAAAAAAATGCAGATTTTCGCGACATGTCGCGTCGCCGGGATAACACACACTAAACGTTGACAAGTCAACGAGAAAACTAGGTTTCAAATGACATGTCGCCGGGATAGTAGGCTAACTCGCTGACTTGTCAACAGTAATTATAGTATCCCCACGACATGTCGCCGGGATACTTAATCACTATAATTAGTGTCTTAATCATTTTGCTTAATTCGATTATTCCCAACATGACATGTCGCGGGATAATGTGCCATGCTGGCACCGCTTTGACTTAAATTTGAGTGGGACCCACGCCGTCGCGGGATTGTCGCGATACAATCCTCACGAGACTTCCCCACCATAGATTCCCAAATGACATGTCGTGAGCTGAATAAAACCTTAAAATTAACAAACTTCCACCTATATAATTATAATTAAAAAAAAAAAACATCAAACTAAGAAATAATCAACAAAAGAAGAGTTGACACTGGTCATACATACAACACATACAACACTTCAATACTCACAATTTGGAACCACAACAATTTTCCTCACCAATCAATTGACTTACCGTCGTCGACAGTCATTGCCCGTATACGGTGGTCAAGTCGTTTCTCCTGTCATCGTCTCGGGTTGCCTACGGTAAAATTGTTATCTATTTGATGTGATCCTTTCATCGAGAAAATAGTTTATAACACCATCATTGAGAAACGCTTGTCGTTGCATTGAGCTAAATCACGCCCATTAATTTTTATTAGAGTTGACATTTTAATAGTTACTAATATTAAGTGTGAAAACTAAAATGAATGCTAATAAGTTACATGTAGTACTGGACTCATAATTTTGTAGGATACCTCGCGGTCACAACATAAAACCTCTTAATCGCTTATCGTCTTGAACCAAATGCCAAAACCACGAACACTGGTTATTTGTCTTCCCTAAATATAAACTCATGATTGGTTTTAGTGAATTGGGATTTGTCATTATCAGTTGAATAAGAATGCATGTTGTACGGTTTTTTACCCATTATTCGTCAACAAAAACAACCAATAACACGCAATAAGGGTGCGTTCGGTTCGCAGAATGTTTTTGAAAGAAGGGTAAAAGCCATAAAATAACAAAGTACTTTCTAAAATTTCGAGTTGAAACACATACTTTTTATATTATATATACCATCGCATTTGAATTTTGTTCGACTTCACCCATATGACCGATTTATATTAATATAATATTATATTAAATAATATTATTTTATTATAATATGGGTAAAGTCGGAACAAAATTTGAAAGTACATGGGTGTATATGTTAATAAAAAAGTATGTGTTTCAACTCGGTAAATTTTAGAAAGTACGTTGTTATTTTATGGCTTTTACCCTTGAAAGAATTGTAATCTTCGGAAAGAATTGTAATTTGAATGAATTGTAATTCAAAAAATTGGAATGTGTTGAAATTGTAATGTGTTGAAATTGTAATTGATGAAATCATTATTATGTTTGGTTGACTTGCAACGTAATATAATTCATAACATAATAATAATAATAATAATAATAATAATAATAATAATAATTATAAATAATAAATATAATAATAATAAAATAATAGAAATAATATAATTATATAATAATAATAATAATACTAGTATAACTATATAATAATAGTAATGTAAATAAATAATATTAATTAATAATAATAATACTATAATAATAGTAAATAATAATAATAATAATAATAATAAATAATAATATAATAATAATATTATTAAATAATAAGTATAAAATAATAATAATATTGATGCTAATAATAATAATAATAATAAATAATAATAATAATAATAATAATAAATAATATAATTATAATAAAATAATAATAATAAAATTAAGAATAATAATAAATATTATTATTACATTATTTTATTATTATTATTAATATATAAATATTATTATAATAAATATTTATTATATTATAATAGTAAATATTATTATTACATTATTTTATTATTATTATTTTTAATATGTATATTAAATATTTATTATTATTATTATATTATCATTATATTATGATTATTTATTTTTTTATTTTATTATAATTATATAAATATTATTTATTATTATTATAATAATAAATATTAATATTATAATTTTAATACTTTATTATTTTATTAATATTATAATTAATATAAAATATTTATTATTATTATATAAATATTATTATTTTAATATTTATATAATAGTATTATTATTATTATTATTATTATTATTATTATTATTATTATAAATATTTATTATTATTATATAAATATTATTTTAATATTTATATAATAATAATAATAATAATAATAATAATAATAATAATAATAATAATAATAATAATAATAATAATAATAATAATATTTACGTGATCGCCGCCTCGACGCAACCGGGATGACCGATTTTATGCCGTATGCGCGGTTATTGATCCCGCACAACGTAACGTGTCAAGTACGATGCTAAATGTGCGGATATTGGATATGGGTTTCTCCCATTTTCATTCTCTTCTTTTGGAGAACTTGAGAAAGATGCAGTAACCTTACTAAAGCGTATTCGAAAATTCTCTATGACTCAAGACATTGGGGCACGTGTTGCGATTCATATTTTTAATAGGATTGGTTTTGCTATTGCTAGAGGCGTGGGGCCCAGTTGGTTTCTCGGCTTCCCGCTAATTTTTTGTAAATCCTATGAGTTTTTAATAAAGTGATGATTAAAAAAAATAAATAATAAATAATAAAATAATAATAATAATAATAATAATAACAATAATAATAATAATAATAATAATATTTATGGTTTTTACCGGAGTTATTTATGGGGATCATGCGGTTTAGTAGCGGGTATTGTTGACATTAAACATCGGCACAACATTGTACGCGATGTTCTTGTTGATATATGCTCTCGGTCCGGATTTCATTCGTAAGGAGGTGGATATTGGGCTTCATGGAGATATGGATGCACCCTTGCGACCGGCCGATATATTGCTTTATTCTTGGGATGGCGGGCGTGACGTTATGCTGATCTTACGTGTTCGTCTCCTTTGACGCAATCGGGTTGCTTGATTTTGTGCCAGCGTGCGGTTAGTGAAGTCGCACGACGAAACGTGTCAAGTATGAGGTTAAATGCGCAGATATCGGATACACGGGCTCCTCCCTTTTCTTTTCTTCCGTTGGAGAACTTGAGAAAGAGGCGGTAACCTTACTAAAGCGTATTAGACGCTTCTCCTTGACTCAAGACATCGGGGCTCGTGTTGCGGGTCATATTTTTAATCGTATTAGTTTCGCTTATTGCTAGAGGAGTGGGGCCCAGTTGGTTTCTCGCTTCCCACTAATTTCTTGTAAATCCTTTGAGTTTTTAATAAAGTGATGTTTTTATAATAATAATAATAATAATAATAATAATAATAATAATAATAATAATAGTAATAATAATAATAACCTTTGTAATCCTATGAGTTTTTAATAAAAGTGTGATTTAAAATAATAATAATAATAATAATAATAATTATTGGGTGGACCCGTTAGTGTGGATTTTGAGTTTGGTAGTAAGCTTGTTCGAAAAGGGTTGCTAAAACTATTGAACTTATGGATGTCAAGGCAAAACTTAATGACCTCAATGCGAGTTGTTGTTACTCGTACATGTGCTGGTATTTCCAAGTTTTATTTTTCTATGTGCACATGTTCCCCCTGGGTCTTTGAGTGTGCTCAGGTTTCTTTTGATGCGGCACTGTGTTCTTCTTTGGAGCGTATTGTCACTGCTTTGGGGCTCGGTTTTGGTGATTGGCAGTGGAGACTCGCCACCTTACCCTTTGCTTTTGGGGGGTTTGGTGTATATTCTGCAGGTGACGTCTTGAACTATGTCTTCCTTGCTTTTAAACTTCAATCTGCTAGCCTACAGACTAAGCTTCTCCATAGTTCTGGTATTGTAACTGCTGGTCCCTCTTTTGATGATGCTCTATGTACTTTTAATGTGAATATGGATATTGACCTTTTGAGTAACCCTAGCGAGGTCGCTGCCCCAAAATTATGAAGAAATTGGCGATATATACTTGATCGGGTTACCCAAACTGTTGAATCTACATTCCATCTATCTCTCGACGATGATGGCGCTATGGAGCTCACTAAAGGAGGATCATACTTGATTGGCTTAGGTGGCTCCGATATCCGGACCGGGAAATACTATGAATGCCGGACTTATCGCCGTGTGTTGTGCTATCGGTTGGGTGTTCTTATTTTCACCGCTCGTGCACCGTGTTCAGCCTGTTCTAGAGTTTTTACTGGAGATATTTATGGGGATCACGCTGTTTCGTGTGCGGGTATTGTTGGCATTAAATATCGGCACAACATTGTGCGTGATGTTCTTGTTGATATATGTTCTCGGTCCGAATTTCACCGTAAGGAGGTGGATATTGGGCTTTATGGAGATAGGGATGATCCTTACGACCGGTGATATATTACTTTACTCTTGGGATGGTGGGCGTGATGTATGTGTTGATCTTACGGATCGCCGCCTTGACGCAACTGGGATGATCGATTTTATGCCGTATGCGTGGTTATTGATGCCGCACAACGTAAACGTGTCAAGTACGATACTAAATGTGCGGATATTGGATATGGGTTTCTCCCCTTTTCATTCTCTTCTTTTGGAGAACTTGAGAAGAATGCAGTAACCTTACTAAAGCGTATTCGACGATTCTCTATGACTCAAGACATTGGGGCACGTGTTGCGGTTCATATTTTTAATAGGATTGGTTTTGCTATTGCTAGAGGTGTGGGGGCCCAGTTGGTTTCTCGGCTTCCCACTAATTTTTTGTAAATCCTATGAGTTTTTAATAAAGTGATGATTTATAATAAATAAAAAATTATAATAATAAAAATAATAATAATAATAATAATAATAATAATAATAATAATAATAATAATAATAATAATAATAAAAAATTAATTACTTACGTAATTCAAAACTTTCCATCCAATATCCTATGTAATATGAATTTCTTCCTTTGATGTAATTGTAATGACCAATTACTATTACAACACAAACCAAACACCCTACTTAATGTAATCAATTACAATTCTTCCATTCTGCGAACCAAACAAATTTACGTAATGTAATCAAATTACAATTACATCCAATTACACGGATTACGGTGAACCAAACGCACCCTAAATGTTATCGGTGCACCGTCCCTTGATACCATTGGTGCGTTATTCGCCTTTGACGCTCCACTAACTGTTGTTATTCGTCACTCTAAACTTTTTTTTATCTACATGCATCAATAACAATTATTAGTTTTATTGCTAGAAATAGTGCTTTAATTATTCATATGTTATTGGTATCTTCATCGCACTGACCGCACCTAAGACTCTTTGTTTTGGTTTCTTCTTTCTATGTACATAGTTTAAGGTTTGAGTTACACATTGTACGTCAGATATCTATAAAAACACTAAACATATACTGTATACATTCTTTGTTACCAATAAGCATGCATAGCTATTGTACGTGGCAAACTACATATATCAAACATCATGTACCATATCTTAAATTTTAGATAGTTGATCATCTCTCCAATTTGTCATGTCACGTACACCATCCTCCATCATCTCTCCTCTACTCTCACGCTCTCACGTCAACTTTAATAGAATGTGACTTTTTTTTCTTTCAATAGTGTTTCACCCACTTTTCTTTTGTCATCTCCATACCCATACTTGTCCACCTACTCTCACCGGTCATCAACCATCACCATTCTAACATACCATCAATATTTCCAATGATACATATTAATTATCATTTTACTACCCCAACATATAAATAATGTATTTGGAGGTAAATTTTAAAGAAATAAAAAATTCTTGCCCCCATGAACTTTTTGTTTCTTTTCTTTGCATCTCTACCTTTAGTAATACGCATATGAATTAAAAAAAAAAAAATACCTTGATTACCAGAAATGTAAACTTAAAATGAGTATAATGTTGGTTGCTAACATATTCAGGACACCGTATGTATATAATCTTCGTTTCAGTGTTAGCAAGTGTTGTCTTCTTTTTTTCATGAGATGTTTAAACACACAAATAACTAAAAATATTAGTATCATCTTTTTTTATTATCGTACGAGTATGTTATATTACCCGAAGAATGTAAAAAGGATAATAACGTTAAGGGGAAAGTGAGTGTGTGGCTGTTGTGTAGCCAAGCTTAGGTATAGAACCTTAAAACGATCGTGTTTTATAACAATCCAACAAAATCGCTTTCCCACCTTCCATGTTCTTCCTCATCTAAGAACCGACTTATTCCTTCTCCTTTCTCTTTTCTTCATCAATGTTGCAAAATCGAGTCTCACAAAATCATTATGGTTGTAATTTACCCTTTTAATTGATCTATAATTCAAATCATGTTTGTAACTCCATCTTTTTGTTAGGGTGAAAGCTAAAACACGAACGTGATTTTTCAACAACCGATGTCTGTGAATTTTGAAAATGACCATTGTACATGATATATTTTCAATTTAGAACAATATCGCATATATGACCGTAACTAACAAGTTACGGTCACAAACTTTCAAAATGACGAAATGGTCCGTGACTTGCGTTGACTTTCACATGTCATCCCTTGACTTTATTTTCGGTTAAAAGTTTGATAATGGTCCTTATGGCCATTAACTTCGATTTAGTCCGTTTTCCGTTTTCATCCGTTTTGTCGGTTTTCTTACGTTTTGTCCGTTTTCTTACGTTTTTATCGGTTTCATCCGTTTTGGCCCTTTTCTTACATTTTGTCCGTTTTATCCGTTTTCTTACATTTTGTCTGCTTTATTTCGTTTTTGCTGTTTTCATCTGTTGTTTTACGTTTTGTTCGTTTTAAACGTTTTATCGGTTTAATTCGTTTTTCCGTTTTTCTTACGTTTTGACCGTTTTCTTACGTTTTGTACTATTTCAACATGTTGAAAACTTTTCCATAAAGAAAAAATTCGGAAAAATTTTTCCAAAAAATTTGGAATTTTTTCGCAATTTTGAAAAAATAAATAGGAAAAAAATTTCCAAAAAAATTTTGTAAAAAATTAAAAATGTAAGTAAAAATTTCAAAAAATTGAATAAAAAATATTTTCAAATAATTTTTTTATAAATATTTTCGAATATATATTTTTTAAAAATCTTAAAAAAAATTTTGATTTTTTTTTCGAATATATATTTTTCGAAAAAAAATATTTTTCGAATATATATTAAAAAAAATCTTTCGAATATATATTTTTCGAATTTTTTTTCGAATATATATTAAAAAAATTTGAAATTTTGAAATTTCGAATATATATTTTTTGAATGTAAAAAAAAATTTTGTATATAAAATATTTTTTATATATTTTTTGAAATTTCGAATATATATTTTTTGAATCTAAAATATATATTCGAAAAAAAAAATTTCAAAATTTTTTTTTAAGATTTTTAAAAAAAAATATGTATTCGAAAATTATTTAAAAAAAAAATTATTTGAAAAATATATTTTTTATTAAAAAAAATTTTTTTGAAATTTTTTACTTACATTTTTTTAATTTTTTTTCGGAAAATTTTTTTTTCCTATTTATTTTTTCAAAATTGCGAAAAAATTCTAAATTTTTTTTTTGGAAATTTTTATCTTTATGGAAAAAATTTCAACATGTTGAAATAGTACAAAACGTAAGAAAACGGACAAAACGTAAGAAAAACGGACAAAACGAATTAAACCGATAAAAACGCATTTAAAAACGAACAAAACGTAAAAAACAGATGAAAACAGCAAAATGAAATAAAATGATAAAACTTAAGAAAACGGATAAAACGACAAAATGTAAGAAAAGGGCCAAAACGGATGAAAACCGATAAAACGTAAGAAAACGGACAAAACGTAAGAAAACCGACAAAAACGGATGAAAACGGAAAACGGACTAAATCAAAGTTAATGACCATAAGGACCATTATCAAACTTTTTAACCGAAAATAAAGTCAAGGGATGACCTGTGAAAGTCAACACAAGTCACAGGACCATTTCGCTATTTTTGAAAGTTTGTGACCGTAACTTGTTAGTTACCGTCATATTATGACATTGTTCTAAATTTGAAAATATATTGCGTAATGGTCATTTTCAAAATTGCTATGCATATCGGTTGTTCAAAAATCACGCATGTGTTTTTAGCTTTCACCCTTTTGTTATGGGACTATTGGCTTTCTTGGATTACTTAAGTGTCGTTTATTTTCCAGCCATGATAAGTCATTCAATTGTCTCTCGAAAATCTCCTTACATTTATGGGGTTTTGATTATAAATATTTCCACTAGGAAATCAACTAAGTGCCTACCTGGTGTTTGATAAATTGTGTTAGTGAAGATCTTTAGTCGAAGCATGGGTAGTTGTACTTTGGTTGTATCTTAGTTATGTTAGGTGATTGCATATTTAGATACCTCTACAGCAAATTATGTTGGAATTCCATTTCAAAGATATTGTGAACTGTGAACCAAAGTGTAATCTGGCAAATACAAAGAATAACCAACTGAGACTACAAAGAAAATTAGAGAACTGTATCAAGTTACAAAAGAATTACATTGAACCATAATGTAGTGCTAGTCAAACAGCTCGACCCCTTTTCGATCTGAATGTTAAACCCTTTGTTACTTTTAGCTTATCTCTATCACAATGGCAAGTCACAAAAGGTCAAAATCTTCTGTTTCGGAAAATAGATCATCTTCATCTCCTCGAAAATGTACTTCCAATTGAACAAGTTAAAAGTATCATTAAGTGTATCTTCACAGCCGTCTCTATCTTCTAGCATTCATCTCATTAAAAAAGTGTTCCACTGAACTACTTTTGACAACCATACGCAATATGTTTAGCTATATTTTCCCGTAGCACCATACGCAAAAAGTTTAGCTTAAAAAACAATGGCGCGCACAAAAAGTTCAAGAAAGGTAGTACAATCACATGTAGGTAGTCTTGTTTAGTCATTTCATCAAACATGTTTTATGCATTATTTTTTAACAGTTAACAACCCGATGTCATCATCTACAGATTACCAACATACTCAAAGTGTAGTACCATGTGTAGAATCAATCAATGAGAGCAAGTAGAACATATGTTATCGTGTAATTTGTCTTGCGGAATCCAACATTCATGAATAGCAATTCCAAAGTGAAACACATGTCTGAAGATCAATAGTGTCAAGAGATTTGCAGATCCGATTTTGGAGCGATGAGATAGATGCGATGTTGATTTCTAAATCAATATCAGATTCATGTTATCAATGTCAAAAGCTAATGAAAGGTCACTGACACATTTCATCAGAATTCAGAAGTTAATGAACACCAACTTGGAGAAGAGAATGAAAGAAGGTCACAAATGAGATTTGTTATGTTTTTGTTAAGAAACGACGTAGTATTGTGGGGTTCTACACCCAAGCTTGGGTACCTAACAGCCACATACTCACTTTCCCCTAACGTTAATGAGAAGACTAAACTCAAGAAGAGAAGGTTTATCTTATCACGAGCTAACCTGTAGCACGTAAAGAAAAAGTAAACCACGTATCTTATTGTCGTTAATCATGGAATTAACGTAATAAGCTTCTCACCATCTACACTTTAAACTAACAAAAAAACATATTAACCAGAAAAATCAAATGAAATGAAAGTTATGAACCATTAACTTACATGAGTTTCCAATTTAAAGACAAAACAAAGGAAGTGATTTGGTGCCAAAGAAACGTAAACCAGAATCCATAAGCTAAAAGAAAGAGAGGAACCAACAAAGAAGACAAAAACAAGTATGGACATTAAATGTAGAGTACACACACCTGAATCAATCTCAAGAGGATAGATGTGTTAAAGCAAACAATCGGAACAAGAAGTTAGTGAAAATATAGTTAAAAGTATATGTAAAAACAATATTGAGTAAAGTTAAAGGTTTACCGTCACCATTGAAAGGCAAGAACAAATGAAGCCATGGAGGGTAATATTTTGACCGAGATTGGAGAGGATGAGACTATCTTTATCAACAACCCAATCTTTTAATAAAATATTATTTTCTCTTTCCTCCACCTACACAACCAATCTATATTTTTTTTAGGGAGGTGATACTCACACCACATTTTTTGATGAATACATCACAATCTGTGCATTACAATATTGTACAGTACAAGCTGTAATGCATAGATTGTGGTGGATTCATCAAAAAATGTGGTGTGAGTATCAATTTTTTTTTTTTTTTTTTACCATTTATCAACAACCTAACATAACATATAATATTATTTCTTTATATTCAATTTAACTACTCAAAGGTTTTTATAAAATATATATTTAATAAAATATTTACTTTATAAGTATATATCTAAAACGAAGAACGGTTTGATTAAAAAAATCACTTTATATTTTTAGGTTTTAATTCAAATAAAATAATGTTTTTCATTAGAAAATGAAATTACAAAACATGATGAAATTAAAATTACAAATTTTAGAGATACAAATGACATAATTAATTATCATCGCCAAAATTTTGCCATATATGCTCAATCAAGTCATTTTTAGAGATGAATGAGCCTCTGCTATTGCATTGTTCTCTATTTCTCATATAACTTCTCAACCGCAATTGCTCAAGAGAGTACTCAACAATATCATTACCATTTGTATGCTGCTGCTCAAAAATTCGGATGGATCAAAATTTTGGTAAGTTTCTCGTTCATCTTCAACTATCATGTTGTGCATAATAATGCAAGCATTCATAATTTGTCTCATTTGTTCGTAGTCCCAAATAAGACATGGACGCCGAAGGAAAGCGAAACGAGCTTGTAGAACTCCAAATGCCCGTTCCACATCTTTTCGAACGGCCTCTTGATGTTGAGTGAACAACATATGCTTTAAAATTTGTGGAGAAGTTATAGATTTTACAAATGCAGCCCATGAAGGATATATGCCATCAGTAAGATAATATGCCATATTTTTTTGCTTACCATTCACAACATAACTCACTTTTGGTGCTCGACCTTCTAACACATCACTAAAAATAGTATGCCGATGGAGAACATTAATATCATTGCACGAACCTGATGTTCCAAAGAAAGCGTGCCATATCCATAAGTCATATGATGCAACAGCTTCCAGAATGATGGTTGGCTTTCCACTTCTTCCTGCGTATTGTCCAGCCCATCCTGTAGGACAATTTTTCCACTCCAATTTTTCCACTCCCAATGCATACAGTCAATGCTAGCTATCATACCTGGGAACCCACGTTGTTCCCCGACATAGAGTAGCCTCACTAAATCATCTTCATTTGGCCTTCGAAGATACTCATCACCAAAGAAAGAAATGACACCCTGTACAAACAACATGAGGGACTTTCTTGTCACAGCACCACTCATCCTCAAGTATTCATCTACGGCATCATACGATATCCCATAAGCCAACACCCGCATAGCTCCTGTACATTTCTGCAATGATGAAAGACTTGGTCTACCCGTGGCATCGGGTCTTTGTTGGGAATATCGATCATTAGCAGTAACAACATCAACAATACGTGAAAACAAGTGTTTATGCATGCGAAATCTGCGTGGAAATATAACTTCATCAAAGGTTGGGTTGTCCACAAAATAGTCTGCCATTAAAAGGGCCTCACCTCGCTCACATTTCCTATCACGATACACTCGTCTTGCTCTAGAAGGTTGGTCTTGTATGACTAAATTAGGATAGTTGATAATAACATCTTCAAGTATGCGATCAGTGCGTTGATTATATTGAACAACACGTGATTCCCATTCATGATACTTGATTGAGTTGGATGAGATCGAACTTGAATCAGAATCGGATGATAAGTCTTCAGAATCAGAATCAGATGACATATTTGTTAAGAGAACTTGAAATAGAAAATATTAATAGAACAAATAGAAATTGAATGGATGAGAGACTTTATGAATTCTATGCATCAAGTTCGAAATCTTTCAAATCCATTCCACTTGTTTTTTTCGCTATATCGCCCTATAAGCAATGACCCACTTGCTTCCATTTTCACTAAGTCGCTTAAAACGACCTTTCATCCGATTTTCATTCCGAGGCCGATATCTTTGGGTTTTCGGATCTCTTCGCTTCATACATTTGACAAATTCTTGCCCACATCGAACTTTTTCTTTGATTGTTTCCACGGTTGAATCACTACTAACATTACACCATGCCGCCATCGAGCTATATCTTCTTTGGTTTCCTATTTTGCAATTTTTTCGGTACTTTTACTTGGTTTTGAGAATCTGAAACAAATTTCTAGAAATACTTTGTAACGCTTCATGATTGGGTATACTTGGCATTTGATTTAGATTTGAGACCGGAGTTTAAAAGACTTTGATATTCTCCATAATATTGGGTGTTTGGAAAGTAATTTGGATAATTATGATCCATAGGAGAAATACTAGATGTAAAAAAAGTTAAGAAACAAAAAATGAGAATTGAGAAGGTGTATGAAAACATGTTGATATTAGACTATATTTATAGAGAATTGAAAACTAAAATTATTGATTTAATTTTTATTTAAAAAAAAAACATTTATATTGTATAATAATACAAAGTAATAATAATGGTACAAATAAAAAAGGTTAAAAAAAATAAATATCAATCCATTGAAAATGTGACATGTGGCTAGAATTGGGTTGGCAACCCATGGTTGTGGAACGACCAGATCAAAAGAGGAGTTTATTCACTTTGTTTCATTATTGTTTAATATTAATAAAAGGTACTACATGACCCCACCAACCGGTTGGTGACTTCTAGCAATAAACATAGTCTGAGAGAAAATATGAAAAAAAAATATTTAGAAGACATGAGTGGGTATAGAAAATGAGGTCTCCGGATTATGTTATGAATCAAACTTTGTAAATAGTTGCTTACTGTTTGTTGTTGACGTGTCCTATTTTTGAAGCCACACATTTCGACGTGTCCTCTTTTGAAGCTACACAAGAAAACAAGGCTTTCGCTTATATTATAGGTAGAAATATCTTTGGTAATGTTTTTATAATTTTTAGGTAAATTAATAATCATTAACTCAAATTAATAATTATTCATTTTAAGTTGTATATAGTGTCATGTCGATACGCGTGCGGCTTTGTTTATCGAGATAACCTCTCGTTTTTGTGCTTTAATCGTCAGAAATTGTCAGAAGATAACTAGTTTACATTTTCTGATTTACAATATTATTAAAATAATTATCTGAGAAAGTTACGGGTTGTTATAGAAACTTAGATAATTAAAGTAACTATTGAAGGCTTTGACATATTAAATGAAACTTGAAAACTGAAAAGTTGCGGCTGGAATTAAAATGCAAGGCTGGAGACACAATTTGCTGGACGCGAAGAGTATTTTTTTTAGAAAGGCAACAATTTATAAAACTAAAACCAAAATACAACTAAAGACATCCCACCTCCCTAACAATGAAGTTAAAAGGTTGGGACCCAAGAGAACAAAATAAGACCCGCACAAGTGGTGCACAAAATACCGAAACCAAATACTCAAAGGCTCCAAAACATATGAGCACCATTCCCAAGACTCAAGCGTAAACATAGACAAATGCACCGCACACGAAAACAACACCGTAACGGAACTTCAAACGTGGACACGAAGAGTATTGAAAGGATGACTTCTTGCAATTGAAAAATTCAAATTTTCCATTGCCTTTATAAACAACCTCAACATGTTAATTCATTTCATATTTCATAAAACATAAACTTTTATTATTACAAGGCATTCGGACCAGTGCGATGCCCACGGGCTATATCTAATTGTTCATTGCGTAATATTTGTGTAAATTGTTGAAATGTAAGTAAGATGGTGCATCTAATTGAAACATGTCGCGTAATGTTTAGCTAAATGGTTAGAAAATAAGTTGATTTAAATGAAGCTTAAGCTTATACGACTCAATCAAAATAATGTTTAACAAAAAAATTGGCATTCTACAAAACAGTGAAAACACACATCAAAAACAGTAATATACGAATTGTCTTTAACCTGAAAACTACTTGACATACACCAATACAAACTATTATAGTAGTAGCCATGACCCAACACTAACCATTTAACCATGGCCTATATTTTCATATCAACCCAATACACTACAACCCAGTCCAAACCAAAACCCGGTCCCCTAAAAAGCACATGGTGTTTTGTCAGCCGCCATCTCCTTCATCAACCATAACTGAATCACATTTATCTTTCTTGCACCATTCCCAGTGGTCACAGTGGCAAAGGATTCGAGATGCATAAAACGTTTCTAGAGGGTATGTATAGACGCCTTTAATTCGGCAAAATATAATTGTGAATGATGCCCAAGATGGTTTCTAGAGGATATGAAATAAGCTGATTGGGAAGTGTGCTGACTTAATCGATATTAGACAGGATAGCTTGAAATAAGAAAGGTTTATTGATAGATATGATATCAAACTTTAAACCCCTTTATAAATTAAGTACTTGCAGGTGCAGTTTTTCTATATACGAAACTGTTTCTGTGGTATGAATGTCAGATTCATTAGCATTTTGAATTGCTTGATGTGGGAATTGGGATTGTTGACTTTTGAACCGAAAATGTTATGACATGTTAGTATACCGAATTGTTTGACATGTGATGTGGGTGTTTGGCTTTTGCTTATCTAAACAAATTTATCTTCTTATTCCCTTTTTTTTTTTTTTTTTTTACAAATGATATTATTTACTTGGTTTAGGGTAAATAAGCTCTTTGTAATTAGCGCTTTAAGGTTTGATGAAATGTGAAGTATATGCAAGTATTATTTAGGGGTGTGTTTGGGATTTGCTAATGGATAAGTATTTTGGAGGAAAAGGGCTTATGCTAATGATATCGTTAGAACTCTTATGACGTGAATGCGCTTTTCTTGGTATACCGAATCTTCCGACATATGATGGGGATGTTTAAATTGGGTTGTTTTATAATGTATTATCTCGCTTATTGTGTTTTTGAGCGATGCATAAATTTGACTATACTTATCTACTTAGTTTAGGGGTGAAATAAAGTCTTTTCAAGAAGAAGTTTCGCATTGTTTAGTTTGAATCGGTTATTGTTAGTGGATTCGTATGCTAAGTTTAACCTTATGGGTGAAATAAGCTATTTTGGATAAGTTGATCTTCCGTTATGAGCATAAGATGTTTAACTTAGCAATGCCAAACACCCTTGTTGTGTTTTGATACAAGAGATCAAGAGTAATAAGTGTTTGGATATGATTATAGGTCGATTATTTTACGCCTTAAATCCCTAATTAGTGATTGTTAGGAATTAGAAATTCTCAAGATTAAAGAGTCGGTCACCTCAAGTATATGTAATCGTTAGAAAGCTCGTAGTCGTAGTTCTTTAAGTTAAGTAGTAATTTAGTTTAGTAACACCGTGGAGGACGGACGGTCTTTACCCATCAGATGCCCGATCCATGCCCCAAAGTGTGGCGATTTGTGTAAGATTATAAATACTCTACCTCCCAAGGTAGAGAGTTGGAGCTCATAATAAGATTTTTCTTTCTCTCACTAAAGTTCCCTAAACCTCTAACTTTCTCTCTAGAATTCCATCTATATGCTACTTTGTGTTATGGTTTGATGTGTATGTGATAAGTTATATCTTACAATTGGTATCAAGAGCCATGGTTAGATCATATCTTGCACATCTTTGGATTTATAGTGGTTTTAGGTGGTTTTGAGTTTGAAAAGTTTAGTGGTTTTGCATCATTTGGTTGATTTCTTGTGTTAAAGTTTGAATTTTGTTGGTACTTTTATGTTTAGAATCATCAAAAGTGTTTAGGTTTTCATTTGGTAAGCTTGAATCATCTTGGTTGGGTTGTTTTGGACTGAAAAGTGAAGGTTATTTGGTTTTTCAAGCTAGCGACTTAGCTCTGGACTTGTTTTCTTGGTAGCGACTTACTCATAGTTTTGTAGCGAGTTACAGCTTATAAAAGCTAGCGAGTTAGAGCTAGCGAGTTAAAGCACAAGTAGTGGAATCTCCACCACGGTTAGCGACTCAGGTAGCGACTTAGTTTGTAGCGAGTTGCTCTTTAGCGACTTGCATATCTAGCGACTGTGTAGCTAATCATCGCACAAATTTGGCTAGCGACTTAGTCCAGAGCGAGTTACTACTTAGCGACTTGCTTTTCCGCTGGCGACTGGGACTCTAGCGACTTAGACGTGTAGCGAGTTAAGGGTTAGCGACTTAGTGCACTAATTTCTAGCGACTTAGTGCATTATTTGGTAGCGAGTTAGCACTTTATCATCTTGCAACTTGAGTGATTGTTTACGGTTTTCTTGATTTAGTAAAACCCGTGAAAGAATCTATTTCCGCTTAATCATAGAGTTATAAAATCCCGTGATAACTGCTAACATGTCTACCAACATTCCCACTGCTCCCACCGCCATCTCCATCGTTGTCGATGATGTTCAAGCAATGGCTCGATACTCGCCCACCAATGCTTGACAGAATCGACTACGATTCTTGGGCTCAACGAATCGATTGTATTGCCTTGAAAGGAAAATGGTTTAAACATTCTCAAATCCATTGATGAAGGACCATATCGGGTTGAAACGACTAGAGACATACTTGATACTAATGAAGATGGTACTCCGCTCACGGAATGGATGCACCTAAGATGTACAATGAGCTTGATAATGAGGAGAAAAGAGATTCGATGCGATATCGTGGCTTCAAACATTGTTCTTCAAGGTCTTCCTAAAGACATCTACAAGTCGATCAATCATAACACCGATGCAAAGGTCGTTTGGGATAACGTTAAGATGCTTCTCTCGTGTTCGTAATTAACTATGGAAGACAGAATCCCAACTCTATGATGAATTTGAGCACTTTAAGATGAAACCGATGAGAGTGTCTATGAGTACTATGTGAGATTTCATAAGTTAGTGAATGACATGAGGAACATCAAGATGACTATGCCTAACATTCAGCTTGAACTCAAAATTTGTGAACAACATGAACCCGAATGGCACAAGTTTGTTACCGTGAAGCTCACTAAAGGATTGAAGAACACAAACTATGAGCAACTCTATGCCTTCCTCCTTCGTAATGAAAGACATGCCATGTTTGAAAAATTGATTCTCAATCGCTCAAAACTAACCCAGAGAGACAAGCTCGCCTAATGATTCAACCGCTTTCTACTCAAACATCGGAATCAAAACCAAAGCTTCACAAGTCACACCCTGGGTAATGGTAATCACAAACTCATTCCCGATCCTATGTTCAAACAAGTCGATGCCGATGCTCACATGGGTAGCTTCATTAATCAACTTGCACTTCTCATTAGTCAAAACATGAATACTCTCCCACAAACCAACAACAACCTCGAATCGCTTCTAACCCACACAATCAAGCCACCGTTAAAGATGGAAGGATCGTGGTGCAACCAGCTCAGAAAGACAAGATGAACAGGACGAGGTGGAGCCGAGAGGTTATGTTGGTAACCGTAATCGAGGAAGGAATGGTAACCCAGTCAAGCTAAGCCAATCAAATGCTTTAACTGTGGTGGTGAGGACACATTGCAAGGAACCGCACATCTCCAAAGCGCCCACAAAATGCCAATACTTCGTAGATAAGATGTTGCCGGCTCAAGCTCGTGACAATGGTGCTACTTTGAATGAAGAGGAACTCATTGCTTTTGTCAAGGCAATGCCAAGACCTATGATGCGATGTAGATGAGCAACTGCTCGTGAGATAGGTCACAATCATCAAAATGCCTTTCAAGTCGGTGATCGCGATGCTTACGACTGATGTGGATGATGGACCCATCGCACACACAATCTTTATGGCTAGCATTTCTCCCATGGTGTCTCCCAAGGTCACTTCTTCACCACCACCGGGCCATCCCATGACAAGCTAATCTCGTAGGTATTAAAACTATACGATGATGCTAATGTGCAACAGATGCATGACAAAGTACAATCAATCGAACTATTGAATCAAATATTGAAAATATGGGTAATATCGATATTGTCCCATATGATCAATATGTGAATCAAAGTGAAAGTGAAGTTGTACCTAGTGATGCATCTTCGCAGCTAACAATGACTATGCTTTTGATGAATACACCGCATGTGCCTCGATGATTCCATTATCTCCGAACTTAATGCATATAAAGAACGTGTGGCTATCTATGAACAACAGGTTAAGTTTGAGTTGACTACTCGTGAGCGTGAAATGGATGACCAAATGCGCATAACTATTAGAAAAGTAGGTTTAGAGAAGAAGTATTAAAACAAGAGTTAAATACCTTACAAGAAAAGCTTTCTAAAACTGCTAAGCAAAACAAGAACTTCAGAAAATGTTAAAGTGCTTAAGCAAGAATTCTATGCTAAGGAGTCAAAACTTTGAATGATTTTTCTAATCTAAAGACTTTGAAAACAAGCTTGAAAATAAGTTGTACGCATAAGGAATACCATTCGATCGCTTCACATGATCACTAAGCATAGAGTCTTAAGCGATAAGCATAGCATTCCCTTGTTGAGGAACCAAACCAGAGGTAATTAAAAGGCTAGAAACGCTCATAAGGTACTTTATGATGGTAATGAAATTTTAAGCCTAGACAAAAACCTAGTTGCGCTTGAATGCACCGAGGAAGATAAGAAATCGATGAAGTCACTAGGAAAGGATGAACAAAAACTAGATGACCCTAAATGCAAAGAGAAAACATAAATATCACTCCTCATGATTATAAGAAGGAAAACCGGATTTCCTTGAACATGTTTAAGCCTCGACTTTGTTGACTCCCGAACAAGTCTTCGAAAAGGAAATAGATAAGCGTAAAGTCGAAAATATTGTAGAAACAAACCCTCCCTTAGGAAAATGCCTAGAGCGATCGTATCCTCCTAATACACCAATGCATCTTGTACCTAGATCAATTGCCACTAAAAGCAAGACATTAATTAGCCAATACGCCATACTCCAACTATTTGTTGATTTTGAGAAAACTTGCAAGAAAAGGATCACTCCCACCGTATAATCAAGGTGAAAGAGGTTTTGAACAAATGAAAGAATGTTATTTAACCGAGGTCATGCCTTTCTTTAAACTTCTAAAAGATCATTTTGAGAGTCTTAAAAGGGGTAGAAGTTTATATTAAGGGTATGGAAAAGGAATTTGATGCAATGGTTGTCAAGTTAGTGATTATGAGCGGCACTAAAATATAATGAGATTGAGAGAAAGAACTTACATACATTAAATGAGAATCTTATTACCGAATGTGTTGCTCAAGATGTGTTTTCATCGCTCAAATTGCTCTATTAATGCTTCCAAATTTCATGAATTATCTCGCGGCCCCGAAAGTCTCCCATGATCGTGTCATTGAGCTTGAAAAACTAATTCTAAACTAAACGAGAAAATTGAACCGATGATCACGACACTTTGGTTAAACATTTTCTAAACTAGAAGTTGAGTATTTTAATTTACAACTAAAATATCAACATCTCAAAGAAAATGTCAAAACTTCAAATATCAAGACATCTTCGATGCTCCGAGTTTGATGCGCTTTTCAATTAACAAACGTGATGAATGATTCAAGCTCGCAACACGATCGTAAAGTTGAAAGCCCAAATCTCTCGCTTAAAGGGTCAAACGAACAACATGACAGCTCCCAAATGCCTCCTCCTTTAGATTCTCGAATTCTCAAACGCTTTCATCTTCAAAACCTAGTAAATGCTTTACAAAAGGAAAACGAAAGTTTTCAAGAAGAAAATGAAAAGGTTAAACGTCACTTCAATGAGTTGTTTGAATCAATTAAAGTCACTGTAACAAAAACAACGAACAAATAACTTCATTGCAAAAGGAAATTGAGAATCAAGAGTCGTAAAAGGGAAAATGCCAATGATCAATGAGGAGAATGTTGTATCTAAGGTTCGCTTCTAGTAATAAATATGCTCTATCTGTGACATATGTCCCCTCATCTAAGGAACAACAAACTTGCCATTCAAACATATTTCTCATCCCTTAAGGATTGCTTAGAATGTCTCGTGAGATTGTTGAAGAGGATAAGCTAGAGAAACCTCATGATAATGCAATTGGACATGCTTGCTTATATGCCAAACGATCTCAAGAAATCTTAGAATGCTTGATCACAATATGCCCAAAGTCATTAGGTGAGAGAGTTAATCCTTTGATTCCATGCTCAATGCCTAAAGCTAAGTATGATACGCATTCGATTCCCAATGTTTTGAAAGTGAACAAGAGGTGCTTTTAAACAAATTTCGATTCCAGATCCACAATGCTAAGAAAGAGAACTCAAGTGTGCCTTCTAGAGTACAAATCACAAGACTCTAGTTTTAAGAAAGTGAACCTTAGTGCACCCGCATGTAGTTCGATCCCAAGACATCTAAACAGTGATGCAAAGAGTAGTTAAGCCAACTAATGTTCCCATTCCTCTACAGAGTAATCATGACATTAAGCGGAGCAGTCAAAGTCTCAAGACAATACAAGGAATGATAGGACCTCTCAAGCTAAGAATGTGCACCGAAGAGAGTAGAAGAACAATCTAGGAACTTTAAGCTTGAATTGAATAAAACGAATCGTGTTGATTCTAGTAATTGCTATAGGCGCATCGTAATTAATCCGACTCGATACTATTTGCAAACCTTGTACCGATGTCCGCTTAAATTGCTTTCTAATCATGAATGTGGTGTTACCGCTCGCCTAATGATGTTAATTGTCCGCTAATATTGCTAATGCTAAAATTCATGCTAAAAAGGCTAAAAGGCAAAAGCGAAAGAAAGTTAGAAAACAATGGAAACCCACAGAAGAACATTCAAAGAATAGGTTTTTATTGATACCGTTGGTCATAAGACTAATCGATAATGCCCACTAGAAAATGGATGCCTACCGGTAGAACTATTCCCCAAGAAGTGGTCACACCGTAAATAGGGTTAATTCGACACTAGTATTGCATCTATTCACAATGATTCTATTACCTCACTTTCGATATGAATGCTTCTATTTCGATGCGGGTGGTCCAACTGCTGTTACTAACCAAATGGAACCCATTCTTGCATGGGATCCCAATTATCCGCTTATCCATTCTTGTCTGTGTTCAACCGCAGATCGCTCAAATCGCTCGTGGTACCGGACTCAGTCGCTCCAAGCATATGACCGAGACCGTCACGGCTCATGAACTTCGTGAGCAAATTCATCGGATCGTTAGATTTGGTAATGATCATTTCGGTGCTATTATGGGTTATGGAGATTATGTTGTTGGTGATAGTGTCATCTCCGAGTGTATTATGTGGAAGGTTTAGGTCATAACTGCTCTCCGCTCGGTCAATTCGTGATTCGATCTAGAAGTAGCCTTCGTAAAACATACCGCTTGTTAGAGATCTTAATGGTAAGGAACTGCTGAAAGGAACTCGTGGCTCAAACCTTTACACCATCTCTATCGATGACATGATGAAAGCTTCACCAACTGCTTGTTATCAAAGGCTTCAAAACAAAGTCATGGTTATGGCATCGCTGCCTCAATCACTTGAACTTCGCACCATCAACGATCTTTCCGTAAAGGACTTAGTTGTAGGTTTACCTAGACTAAAGTATGAAAAGGATCATCTTTGTTCAAGATGTCAATTGGGAAAAGCAAGAAGTATGCCCATAAACCTAAACCTACTAACTCGCTACGTAAGTTCTTCATATGATTCATATGGATTTATGTGACCAATGAGGGTGCGTAATATCTTTGGGAAGAAATATGTGTTAGTTGTGGTTGATGATTATTCTAGATTCACCGGTCAAGTTCTTAAGGACAAAGGATGAAACTCCGATATCATCATCAAACTCATCAAACAAACCGCAGTTAGACTAAACAAAACCGCCGAATTATCGAATCGATAATGGAACCGAGTTTGTCAACAAACAACTTAGTGAATTCTATGAAAGCGTTGGAATCACCATCAAAGAAGTGTTCCACGAACCCCTCAACGTAACGGTGTAGTTGAAAGACTAAATCGACTCTTGTTGAAGCCGCTAGAACAATGCCGATTTACTCAAAGGTTCCAATGTTTCTCCGGGTCAAGCAATTGCCACCGCATGTTACACACAAAATCGCTCCCTAATTCACACCATTCATGGAAAACTCCATATGAACTTGTCCACAACAGAAACCCAATCTATCTTTCCTTCGTGTTTTGGTGCCTTGTGCTATCCAACTAATGAGGTCAAGACTTGGGCAAACTTAGAGCTAAAGTCGACATTGGAGTATTTGTAGGATATGCACCAAACAAAAGGGATACCGAATCTACAACAAAAGAACCCAAATATCATGGAAACAATTCACGCTACGCTTGATGAGTCGACCGTCAAATGGCTCTCGGACACTCCACCAGACCCGCACTTCATAACAAATTCCTATTGGCTCATCCCTTGTTCCAAACTCCTCTCAAGAAACACCATATGTACCTCCATCCAAGATGATGTAAAGAAATTGTTTGATCCAATGTTTGATGAATCAGATGAGTCCACTACTAATGAAGTGCCGATCCCTACAACAGAGGATGCTCGATTCCAAAGAATGAAGTCAATCCATCGCCAATATCTCAGAAGTCAAGAAGCACCGCACGATCCTTCGCCTCATCAACAAATCATCATTCTTCAAATGTACATCATGGAAATGTTTCGCATCAATGATGAAGTTAATCCCTTTGCGACTCAAGATGCTCCATTTGAAAACATATTTGCTACTCCCGAATCATCGCAGAACCATCTTCTTCAGAGACATCGACTCGCCTACCTCGCCTCAACAAATGCCACATGAACACCTCGTAAAATGGACTCACGATCATCCATTAGACAACATCATTGGTAATCCTCTCGTCCCAGATCAACCCGAAGCAACTCGCAACCGATGCCTTATGGTGCTTCTTCAACTCCGCACTATCTAAGATCGAACCAAAAGACGTTAAACCGCCATGAATGAAGATAGTGGTTCAATGCTATGCAAGATGAAATTCATGAGTTTGATCGCCTTGATGTACGGGAGTTAGTACCGCCCGATCGTGTTATGATTATAGCTCTCAAATGGATCTTCAAAGTAAAACTTGACGAGCATGGTGATGTGTTGAAAACAAGGCTCGATTGGTTGCTAAAGGATATCGCCAAGAGGAGGGTATAGACTTTGAAGAATCATTTGCTCCAGCTTGTTCGAATCGAGGCAATCGTAATCTTTTGGCTAATGCCGCAAGTAAGAACATGGTGGTATATCGATGGATGTAAAGACGGCATTTCGAATCGGAGATCTTAAAGAAGTCGCTCACGCCGCCAACTCAAGGATTTGTGAATCAAGAGCATCCTACTCACGCTTATCGCTTGAAGAAGGCTCTTTACGGTTTAAAGCAAGCTCCAAGGGCATGGTATGATACATCACAAAGTTTCTTCTATCAACCGGATTCAAAGAAAGGAGCATTGATCCTACATTGTTCACCGAAGTCGTGCAAACATTTAACTCATGTTCAAATTTATGTTGATGATATTATTTTGCCTCGATCGACCCAATGGAATGTGATCGCTTTTCAAATGAAATGAGTTCAAAGTTTCAAATGTCAATGATGGGACAAATGTCATTTTTCTTGGGATTACAAATTTCACAAAGTCCCTGAGGCATTTTCATAAATCAATCTAAATATGCAACAGAGATTTTAAAGAAATTTGATTTGATTCATGTGACCCCGCTGACACCCCCATGATTGACCGAACCAAACTAGATGAGGACCTCTCGTGGATCATGATTGACCAAACGAAATATCAAGTATGATTGGATCCTCGATGTATCTCACCGCTAGTAGACCGACATTTTGTTCTCTCGTGCATGTGTGCTAGATACCGTGCTAAGCCTACTAAAAGGCACCTTGAAGCGCTTAAACGGGTCTTTCGGTATCTCCAAGGTACCATCAATATGGGACTATGGCACCAAGGACACCGGTATGTCACTAACGGCCTATGCAGATGCCGATCATGCAGTTGTCAAGATACACGTCAAGCACGCCGAGGTGCTCGCTGGGTGATAAGCTTGTGAGCTGGTCTTCAAAGAAGCAAATGAGTACTTCTATTTCCTCTACAGAGGTCGAATACATAGCCATGTCATCTTGTTGTGCTCAAATCTTATGGATGAGATCTCAATTATCCGACTATGGCTTTGAATTCAACAAAATCCTCTCGCATCGTGATAATAAAGTGCTATTGCTCTCTCATGCAACAACGCTCAACACTCAAGAGCAAAGCATATCGACATTCGACATCATTTCATCGTGAACAAGTAGAAAAGGTGTGGTGGAACTATATTTTGTGAGGTCCGAATATCAATTAGTCGACATCTTCACCAAAGCTCTTCCAAGAGAACGCTTGAGTTTATTCTTCCACGCCTTGGCTTGAAAAGCCTTCAACCGAACACTCAAACGCCTTCGTGAGGAAGACGAGGAGTAAAGGTCTATCTTCATCTATCTCTTGTAAATATTTATTTGAAAACAAAATACAAAATTATAAAACCTTCAAAAATCAAATAGAAAATATAAAACTTTCAAAATCCATAAAAATTTGAAAAATTCAAAAATCTTCAAAAATATTGTCATTTTGTCATGTTTTTCTCGATTCGATAATATCTACGGTTTTGTGTTGTCATTCAAAGAATGACACGGACTTTAGATGTTGTTCGAATTTTATTTAAAAAAAAAAAAAAAAAAAAAAAAAAAATATTTTGGGAGAAAGAAAAAAAAAAAAAAAAAAAAAATGGTTTATTGTCATCTTCGTGCAATAACCCGGTTTTAAAGAAAGAACAGAGCCATGTTTTATCATGTTTTCAAAATCCCATGCTCGATTCTATAAACATTTATCTCACGAAAACTAAATGCTTTGAAAAATAACTCGATCTCTATTTTTGATAATCATCGACTTATTTGTCAAAATCATCTCTCAATCAACAACCTATGTCATTGATTGAGGGGAGAATGATTTCAATTAAATTAAAAAGTTATTTGGCATTAAAATTGTTTTCAAAAGATATACATGCATGTTTTATAAATGGAGTTTAAAGTCTTAAAATCCGATCCTTATCGCTCAAACGCTTTCACAATCAAGTCACAATTCTCCTTAAAGCTTTCAAATCAATTTAATTATATACGAGATCACAAATTTCAAATGATTTGATAATTGTGATCGGGGAGAATGTGTGATTTAAATTAGATTTAAACCGATAATTAGGTAAATGGTTATAAAAGGATGTACATGCTATCCCGCCCACATGTGACAAACGATTTCAAATTTTCATGCACATGTTGAGGGGAGCATCTATCTTAAACCTTTGATTTGAAACGTGATCATTTATCCCATGTGCGTTTCCTCTAGTATGTGCAAAACTCTTTTCAAACCTCGAGGCACATATTGAGGGGAGCAAATTTATGGAAACCTCATCCTTCCCTAAATGCTATATCTACTTGATCCGTTGAGGAAGTGATGTTGATATCTTTAGAAAATGGTAATCAAAGAAGTTAATTCTTTCTCTTGCCTCCGTGTGCAAAACATTTTCAAATACTTGATGCACATGTTGAGGGGAGTTCTCGTTTAAAATATCAAAACAATTCAGTACAAAATGCTTTGATTATATATCACAAGTATCCGAATTGATTTTCAAATGGTTTTCAATTGGATCCAATGGCGTATGAACAATACCAAATAGACCGACCAACTTTACTTTATGTACGGTGATATAAGGATGATAAGGTTAGGTATTGGTTCCCATGATCCGCCGTAACGGAGGGATCTACCCAGGACAATCCACTAGTTAGTGTAGAAGTCCTTAGGTATGATGATAAAAGGAGAAAATGAGATATGGGAAGAGTGCGGACTAAGACCGAGCTAGTACTCGAATAAACCCAACAAGGTTCTAGTTATGAAGTCTCGTAAGCAATCAAGGGGTTGAAGAATGAAAAGAAATGAATGAGAAAAGGGTGAAAAGAAATAGCCTCCATCAATTCAACCTTAGGCGTAAACCGGTTCAATTCATATACTACCGATGGTAACATCGGTATTGAAGACAAGACGTCATGGACCCAAAGGACGACCGCACTTCAACTTTCCAAACCACTCAAGTTCCTCTTAAAAGGACTTGTTTCATTCTCACGGGAACCGACATTATCTATCGACTTTCTTAGAGATGGTTGATATTGAAGAAGGAGACCTCTCCTAGTCTCCGTTATAGGATCCAAATATGCACAAATTGAGTCTAGAGCCACGAGATCATCAATAAATCTCATTAGGACACTTTCAATGAAGACTCTCTGCTTCACACAATGTGAAAGAGAGATTATATCTTGAGTCCCACGATTATCCTTGTGGTATTGCTGTAACATCCGAGTGATGTGTTTACACATTCACAATGAAGATGGAAAGCCTTCGAGCCAACATCAAACAAGCTCCTCGGTAGGTGGCATGTGAGATCTATTATATGGATCAACCATGTGACAACCGAACAGAAACAATGGGGCGATTCAATTTCTTGAATCAATCTCGGTTCAGTTATGGATTGACGGATACCTTTGAAAACCGGTCTTTGTGCTTAACAAACTCTTTTCTTTAGCACATCGATCGTGTACTCATTTTTCAAATCAAAAGGTACTTTTATGATTGATAATTGATTTTCAATAAAACCTTCGTTGTATTGCAAAACAATTTCTATTGAGCAATACACGATTGTTTTTCAAATCTCTTTTCATCAATCGCTGGACTTAAAATTACCGTTCACTCACTCCGTGTTGTCTTCTTTGAGACGTTCCGGTTTGAGAACAAATAGAACAAATGCGAAACCCCGTCAAGGAGATTCTTAGGAATCCCACCGATCACAGCAAGATTGTATCGATCAACGGGAACCGTGGGCGTGTACTCAATTCAACGAAGTGATCAAAGACACTTTCGTGCGATTTATTGCTAATCGTTGTATGCGTACACCCGACGTTTGCAAATGATCGTAATGAAGCGGTCAATCCATAGCCGCATGCTCACTTATCACATTCAACTCAAAAGAAATCATGATTAGTGCATCAATGACTCGATATTTTCACTCCATGCTTCGCTACGCCGCCAATATCATGATTCAACAAATGCTTCCGCTACTCGATGAGAAGATATCATGATCCGTAATGTGAGCATGTCGGTCCCAAAGTCACAACACCACAATGGAAGTCTCAGATTGTTGATTGTCGATGATCTCAAATGATGGCTCAAAATTATCATCACGTGGATCAAGAAAAGACCTCCACTTGGAATAACCAAACATGCATTGTGAAGAATCAATGACTACGAGCTCAAGTACAAAGGACTACATCAAGAATGCAAGAACTATGTTTAATGTATTATCTATTTGTATTCAATGTAATTTTGGTACATGATTGAGGTGACCTCCTTGGGGAGATTGTTAGGAATTAGAAATTCCCAAGATTAAAGAGTCGGTCACCTCAAGTATATGTAATCGTTAGAAAGCTCGTAGTCGTAGTTCTTTAAGTTAAGTAGTAATTTAGTTTAGTAACACCGTGGAGGACGGACGGTCTTTACCCATCGATGCCCGATCCACGCCCCATAGTGTGGCGATTTGTGTAAGACTATAAATACTCTACCTCCCAAGGTAGAGAGTTGGAGCTCATAATAAGATTTTTCTTTCTCTCACTAAAGTTCCCTAAACCTCTAACTTTCTCTCTAGAATTCCATCTATATGCTACTTTGTGTTATGGTTTGATGTGTATGTGATAAGTTATATCTTACTTGTCAAGTTTGCAACAACCGTAGATATAATCGATGTAGCGCAAGTCTTTCACATTATTGCTAATTTTCAAGTAAGCGGCATAAGTCATGCATGTAATGAAATTTGTAAATTAGATACATTTTTTTCGCGGTTTTATTAGCTTACGTGGTTATTTAAGTACCTTCATTAATCATTTAGGTTCCCATAATAGTAATGGTGATGGGTGAAAACGGTCTGATGTCTCGAGTACTCTGCCCGAAATTTGGTGGATATTTGACATTTGGCACCCTTGAGCATGGAAAGGTATCGGCACCCGGACAGCCCACAATTAGGGATCTTTTGGACTTGTTTAATTTCAGACAATTACGACCTGACACAAAAGTATTCGGTATTATCGGGAAGCCGCTGACATAGCAAATCACCTTTGTTATACAATAAAGCTTTCGATCCGTTGAATTTAATGGAGTTTATGTGCATTTGTTGGTGGATAATGTAAAGAATTTTCTTGATACTTACTCATCTACGATTTCGTAGGTTCAGTTGTGTTTTGATCTATTCTTTTACGCTTTGTGCGGTGTTACTTTTTATTTTGTTTTGTACATAAACAAGTCTTTAAAGGAAGTCTTTGTGTACAATTTGGGTCGTTTGGTAACCGAAATTTAACATTATATATCCAATCTAAATCACATGTATATAAACCTATCATTTTTATAATGTTGTTCGCTTTTGATACCGCTTTTTGTGTTACCGAATGCCCAAATAGTATATAGAGCGATCTTATAATGAGTCAAATGTTATATAAAAGTACAATGACTCAAAGGGCACAAATGTGAAAGTACGTTGATTTTTAAGGAAAAATACCAGATTCTCGCTTATTTAGATTAGTAAAATGTATCGCTTCCGGATGCAATTGTACCATTCCTCACAAAGAATCTTTACTTCAATGTTGTGATGAGGTTGATCCAGCTTGCAAAGGTAAGTTTCATTTTCATAGAAACCTAAAACCTTAAGCATTGAAGTCGATGATAATTATTAAATTATGGCTTTTATGTATTGTGTTATTGATTGCATGTTACGATCAATAGAGCGGTCAATTGTGCCATCGGAGACCAAATGATGGGACGTTGTATGGTTGTAATACGACTATGTAGGCGCTATTTCCGCTATCGAGGATAGTCTACGAGGTTTCTTTCTGTACTTTCATATCATATTTCATGTGTGACTTTCAACCCGCTCGACCCATTTGACCCGCTTGAGATTTAGAGGTTCAAAGCGCTCAAAATGGTGCAACCGGATAACCCTTGGTCGGTAGACTATTTGTGGTTATTGGTGTCAAGGCGGTCTTTGGAAAAGCACTTGCTTATGGAGCAAAAGCGACGGTGCAAGGATTGTGATAGCCAATCGGACCTATGGTTAGATTCTACTAGTGTTCACATTGAAATCCAAATACCCTCTTACATGCATAGTTTATAAACCAACTAAAGTTTTCATTTATTGCTACCGCATAGATCGTGATAGAGAACTTGTCGACATAATTGGTGGAGAGGCTACATCTCTTGCCGATTTAAGCACTTACAACCCGTATATGGTATGATACTTGCAAACACTACATCAATTGGCATGTACCAAATCCGACAAGTGACAACACTCCTATTTCCAAGGTTTTCCTATCTACCTTTCTTGGGTCATATGTTTTAGAAACGTAATAGGAGGTAATTTTGTGCATGAGATAAAGTTTCTATTTCTTTTCTTTTTTTTGGTGGCAGGAAGGTTTAAAGTCGTATGCACTGGTATTTGATGCTGTGTACACACCAAGAATTACAAGATTACTTCGGGAAGCCGGAGAACGTGGAGCCGTAATTGTTGTTGGGTGGAGATGTTTATAGGACAAAGATGAACAATACGAGAGATTTACTGTGAGTTTTTTATGCCTAAAATCTAACCGCCTCTTTTTTCGTATGAGTTTTTTATCCTACTTTTCTTTGCAGCACCTAAAGAATTATTTAGGAGATTATGGAAAAATCTTGATTGTCTCGGGAATTGCAGAGGTATGTATCTTTTTGGCCCATTTGACCCATTTGGGCAACTTTCATTTAGTCGATATTAAACTTTACCCGCTTGACCCATTTGGATGACTTTCATTTAGGCAAATACTCAGATTAAACTTTACCCATCCGACCCATTGGAGATAGGTATTACCCAAATCAGCCCAACTTCTAAGTAAATGGGTCAATTTACCGACTTTGGATGAAAAGCTTTATTGGTCGATTCCATAAAATTATGTAAAGTCAAGTTTTAGTTACTTGGATACAAAACATAACGCCGAGAGTAACTTGTTGTGCAAAATGGTCACAGGAAGCACAGAGGAGGTGATTATATTTCTTGTTTCTCCATCATTTGTTATTGTATCATTAGTATTTTGTTCGGACATAATAAGGAATTTTGTATTTGACACCATTGTATTCTCGCTTTAGTGATACTAAAATTAAATTTATTTTATAAATTAAGTACTCATAAATCCTAGAAAACTAACGGCATCCATATTTATCTGTATAAAGTGTGACTTTGTAGGTTTGCTGTCATGATAGTAAACTCTTTTGAGTATGTGTATGTTGATGTTGTGAAAAATTAGATAGATTTGAGGGACTATAGTAAAATGTCATAATAGTAAAAACTTTCAATGTGAAAATTATGAAATTACTAATTTATCCTTACTCCCTATTCCTTCCGAAATTATACTTTACATCTATATTTGCCCCTATTCCTTCCGATATTCAACTTTACATCTATATATATTTTCATTACACGACTACTTCTAAGTCAAAGTTAACCCATAAACAATATTCATTCTTTCATACACGAAACACTTTACAAAATTTCACAACTATAACTTTTTCCGGTTAATTGAAAGAGGAGAAAATTATGGCTATTAATTTCGTGTAACACGGATGGCGCCATGTTTATGTATACTCGTATAGTACGATGAGGGTTTGGGATGGTCGATCGTTTTGTTTCCCGTGTCCGGTAAGGATCCAAAGTGTGACCAAAGTCACGAGTGAAAGAAAGTTGCAAGTGTAATATCAACACACTGCAATTCAAAACTTTGTCACAAAAAGTGTTCCGTGCCTACCCCAACCAAACTCTCAGCATGTGCCATAAAGTTGTACACTATGACCTTAAACCTTTTCTACTCATTACAAAACATTATCATCCTTTGGGCTCGGGCAAGGACAACTTAATTTTTTGTGACAAAGTTTTGAATTGCAGTGTCATAGTAGTTAATCTTCTTGATTTCACTCGTTTGAGTTGTTAGAGATAAAACCTAATCCGAATAAATGAGTCAATTGCATACCCTTTAGAAATGATAATCACTTTATTTGGTAGGTTAAATGATTCCAGTGAAATCCATTGACCCTTGAGATCTTATAACGTAACCATAGGATATAAACTTGTCAGAAGTCTTACTGAAGTTCTTAGTTTGTGATCCAAGAATCTAGTTTTACAAAACTACAACCCAGATTTAACAAAATATCAGATGAATTTACTGTTAAAGCCGTTTTAATGAAAGAAACCATGAATATCTTTGAGACATCAATTTTTGCCCAGAAGACAATCGAATAGTACAACCTGATTCTATGATTGGTAATTTATTTACGCCTGAAACACTAAGAGCGATTTGACTTATGTTAACATAATTTGTTGGCTTAGTGTGACACAAAGAATACCTGGTGTTTCCCTATGAATCATTCTTAACAAAACATAAACTTTTCAAACTATCTTTACAATAAAAGTTGCACATATTTTGCGCCTGTAGAGCAACTTGGGAAGCTGTTCGAAAGCTGGAAGTATGAGTCCGGCACAATTAATCCATGTAATTGTCTGTTAAAAAGAACCCAATTTTCTTTCCACATAAAACATGCATAAGATAGACCTTCACACATCATTTTTATTATTATCTGGGTGCAACAATAAAAACCTTTTTCTGATACGCGAAGTAAAATCATAAAATACTAGCTACCGTAGATAGTCCTTTTACAGTGGCCAAAACTCGAGGCCACATATAATGAGGCCAGATAAAGGTCCTTCAAGACTTGTAAATCTCATATTAATCGGAAAAGAGTCATTCTCAAGGTCACGAGTTGAGTTAAATTTCAACAGTTGAATCTCCATCCATCCATCTTCTCTTTGTTTTGGAACCCGAGTAAAATCATTTATATTCAATGGGTTAGTAATAAAATAGAAAAATTCGCCTTGTTATTTTCTTGGTGGATTAAATCGCAGACTTTCACCGGACAATGCAGCCCGTGGCAATTTTTGAAATCTTGAACACAATGTAACAAATGTACTCTGTATCCGGTGATAGCATTTGACTTTCAATTGTGCATTTGATATGAAATACTTGTTGTGGTAAAGCTCACACACCTTCCAAATCTGCATGTGGTTACATGCATCTTAAAGAAGTCAAAGTCATTTGGAAACACAGAAAACTAAATCCATATGTTAATTAATAATGTTCTAAAGTTTGTTCAGAAAATCAAACCTGCAGTTAGTTGATCTTCTTGAAGTATAAAGATTCACGTCAGAAAATTTGAATATAGTTGCTTCTGCGGAAAGCATGAGAAGTTTCTTCTCGTTTACTTTGCCCAACCAGATAATGTCCTCAGAGTTTGTGTACTTTAAATAATTTTTAAACATAGTTGGCAAATGTTGCCGTTGATCCACATCAAGTTTGATTTCAAGACTTATGGGCTTCCTCTAACTTTCCAATGTCTTCGAGTTTCACCTGTATAGAAATCATTTTATAAGGATTTAACTTAGAATATGTGGCCATGAAGTTCGCATTTCAGATACACATCTTCCACGCCACTTCTTTAAAAAATTGAGACCGACGTGGAAGATGTGTATGATGAAATCATGGAATTCATGGCTTCAAAAATTCAAAAGGTGGAAGTGATATTGGAAACGAAAGTCTGTATGAGCGTTGGAAGAGGATTATGATCCATATTATGGCTATGAACTTGAAGATTTAACTGAAGAACAACTGACATTAGGTGATGCGTTTGATATTAGTATTCGTAGCCAAATTAGACGTTAGTTTATATTTGGTATTGACTCAAATTTATTCTAGTGGATAGTCGTATGTTTCTTTTCTTATTGGGATAGTAGTGTGTTGTTATGTTAGCTTTACCACCTATGTAACGGGCTGAGATCAAGGATTCACCCGCATCGTATGTACTTAAACGTTTTTTGGAGTAATTCATTCACCCGCATCCTATGTACCTAAAAAAAACCATAGAATCTACATTTTTTTTCATACATCCACCAGTTTTATAAAATATAAAGTGAAACCGTCCACGTGGTTTGCCTAGATCGCAGGCGCAATCCCAATAACATCAAAAGTGCAGGCATAATTCATGTGGGAACCTTCGCTCAATTTTATCAATTTTTATTGGGTTAATCCCAATCGACCCGACCAACGCCATATGACCCGTCAACCCGTAAGTCAAACACGTAAAAGTCAACTATTAATAGCTTTATGACAAGTTATAAAATAATCACAAATGGCAATTACAATATAATCGCTATATTCCCAAAACGACACAACTTTTCATCGTACCCATTCGTTTAGTATAAATAGTTAGCACTTTGTAACAGATTACATTAGATGACATAATTGATTAATACAAAAGCGTTTAAAGAATCTTTGTTTCAAATCTATTTGGTATATTTTGACTTTAGTTAGTGAGATCATTGGTCCATACCCCATTGAGGCCAACAATTCGTATTAGAGCGGTTTGGTCACACTAACCAAAATCATCACTTACCAATCTTTCGTTTTAGTTTCAGAATCAATAAGAACAAGAAACTGTTTCGTAATTTTTTTTCAAGAAAATAATCCGAACACAAATCAAGATATCATCTTTGTGTTCTGCTTCGTCACAACAAGGGAACAATCACAACCGTGATTACTCAAACCACGACATCGAAAACAATTCAAAGAAAATTTTTCTTTACATCGAAACAAAATCATCAAATCCAATAGGATTAGAAACGATTAAATCGTTTATCTTTTGATTCAAACAAAACTAATAACGAAGTCATCAATTAGGGCAAAAATATAAAAATTCGAATTAGAACAAACACACATGTTCAGATTAACTAATCAAGCCCAGAACGTTAATTGAGTCACCAATCGACTTAATTACATTCTCCAATCATCCATATCTCTCACGGATTGAAAACCCCCAAATTCACCGAAACCCTAAAAGCTTCGATTAAAGAGAATCAGTGCTCGCGAAGAACACCACACACCGGAGAAGAGAGGAAGGCCATTTAAGCCTTATCACAGGCGTTTGACCATAAAGGAGAGAAAACAAGAACGGATCAATTCCCGTAAAAGGAGAGATTTAATATAAAGTCTCAAAGAGACGTTTATGTGTTTTTTAATCTCAAATAAGAGATATAAGAAATATATATAAGAAGCGATCTCTTTTATCTCACAAAAGAAGATAAGAAAATTTACAAAAGGCGCTAATATGGGCAACAAAGGATTTTTATTTAAGACATCGGGTAAGACCATCAACCCTCTAGGTTCCAAAATTTACAAAACCACTCTTTTATTTTTTTTATATATAGTATATATTTCATTTTTGATATATATTATTTTTGTTTGATAAGTTACTTTAATTTACAAATTTAGTACTTCATCAAATTTATTTAAATATAGTAACCTCGTGATTACACTGCTTAGTATATTATAAATAACTTTTAAGGAGTAATTAACCTTAGGATATTTCATTTAAAAAATTTTAATCTCCCAGGATAGTTTTTCAAAACTAGACATATAAAAGTTTTATACACCTTTAAGGAAAATAAAACATTAGAGCTCACTAAAAATAAGAAATTCAACACACATCGTGTTAAAATTCTCTTGGAGATTTATTGTCAATATCTTTAAGATATGACGAAAGACAGTGGTACTAAGGAACATAGTACTAATATTACAAATAGTACACCCCAATTTCAATGCTCAATCCTAAAGCCCGCGAATTACTCATTATGGGTAATTCGATGCAAATCATTCTCAAGCAAATAGCTTATGGGAAACAATAGAGCCGATCGAGTCCACTCAATTCAATAAGAAAAAGACAAAACCGCTATTGCATTTCTATACCAAGCCTTACCAAGAACAATTACTTCAAATAAGAAAGACAAAATCGCCAAAGACATTTGGAATGCTTTGAAAACTAGACACGTTAGCGAAGACAGAGTTCAACAAGCAAGACTTCAAACACTCAAACCGACTTTAAGATGATACACATGAAGGAAGACGAGACAATCGACACCTTCACTACAAAACTTACAACCCTCAGAACAAAGCCGCTAGTCTAGGACACACAATAGAAGATGAAACCTTAGTACGGAAACTACTAAATGTTGTACCCTATAGGTATCTCGCAAATAGTCGATCTATAGAAAAATATTCCGACCTAAGTAAAATGACAATGGAAGAAGCAATTGGAAGACTTAAGACTTACGAAGAAAGGATTAAGTTCAAAAGGAAAACATGTGGAAAATCAAGAAAGATGATGTTCACATGGCACCACAATAGAGGACGGGACGTGGGAAGTATAAATTTTCACACGGCATAAACCACGAAAAATTGAAGAAAAGAAAGACGGAGAAAACTCTCACAACAACTTCAACAAATCACATATTGATCTTAGCAAAGTAAAATGTTACAAATGAAATAAAATGGGTCATTATGCAACTAAGTGTTATTCAAAACCAAAAACTAGTATGCAATCTAATCTTGTCGAGGAGGACTTAGAGCCTACCTTACTAATGGCAATATTAGAAGACCTACCTGTAACAAAACTTAAAGATCAAACTGCCTCACTACACGAAGAAGATGTAGGATATAAAGAGACAAATGTAGATAGTCTATAGTACTTATACAATGGAGCCAGCAATCATATGACTGGAATGAGAGAACACTTCAAAGAGCTAGATGAGAACGTTAGTGGAAAATTAAGATTCGGAGATGGATCTCACATAGAGATCAAAAGAAAAGGTTCAATCCTAATAAAATGTGATGAGAAAAACAAAGAATCATATCACACGTATATTACATTCCCAACCTAAAAAGCAACCTATTGAGCCTTCGACAATTCACCGAAATCGGTTGTAAAGTAGTAATGGAAGACGATGAATTACGACTTTATGAAATGGACAACAAAATCTTCATGAAAGTCACAAGACAAAGAAACCGTCTATACAAAGCAAGTCTGAAGATAGGCACACCTGTTTGCCTACTAGCAAACTTGAAGGACAACACTTGGTTATGGCATGCAAGATTACGACATCTCAACTTTGAATCATTAAAATCAATGACTCAAAAAGAATTAGTTCAAGGAATACCTGCCATTAAACATACAACACAAATCTGTGATGTTTGTTTAGTTGGTAAACAAAGCATAGCGCCATTTCCTAATAAAGCAAAAACTAGATCAACCTCACCTTTAGATTTAGCATACGAAGATTTATGTGGACCAATTACACCACAAACACCATCAGGAAAAAGATACATATTCTTACTAGTCGATGACTATTCAAGATACATGTGGACGTACTTCCTAAACACGAAAGATCAAGCATTTGATACTTCTAAGGAATACAAAAAAACAATAGAGAAGGAGCTAAGGACAACATTAAAATTGTTCAAAACTGATCGTAAAGGAGAATTCACATCTAACGAATTCACTCAATACTGCAAAGAAAATGGCATAGCACGACAACTTACCGCACCTCACTCACCGCAACAAAATGGAGTAGTTGAACAAAGAAATAGGACAATTATGTCTACAACAAGATGCATGATGAAAGCAACCAACATGCCTCAAAACTTTTGGGTCAAGTCATAGACATGCAATATACATTCTAAACAAAGGTTCCTACAAAGCCTTATAAGACATCACTCCATATGAAGCGATCAAACAAAGAAAGCCAAACCTAGAAAATCTAAAAGTTTTCGGCTACATAGCATATGCAAAGGTACCATCACAACATCTGGCAAAGTTAGATGACAGAAGCAACAAAATGGTATACCTAGGAAATGAACAAGGATCAAAATCCTACCGACTATTTGATCCAACAACACAAAGAATATGTGTTAGTAGAGATGTGAAGTTTAAAAGGATGAAGCATGGGACTCAAGGATTACTTGAACGAACACACCAACAATGAACTCGAATGGTTTGACTCAAGTCGAAAACCTTGAAGCCACAAATAATCATCAAGAGCAAGAAATCCAACCAAATGAAGAAGACAACGATATCCCTACAAATGATGATTAAAATACAACATCAACAACAAACTCACCCTCACAAGCATTTCACACACCATCTACAACTTCATCGCGAGTAAACGCTCAAATTACACCAACTACCTCGCTTATATCAACCAATCAAAGTATTCAAACAGAACTGTGAATTTACATCCAAACTTTGATCATACACTATTACAAGGTTTTAGAACATTAAATGATATATAGGATAACACCGAGGAAATATTACCCGAGTGGTCAAGATGAACCTAAGAATTACAAGGAAGCATCAAACGATCTAAAATGGATTGAAGCAATGAAGGTCTAATTAGATTCCATCAATAGAAACAATACATGGAACTAACCACTCAACCCAAAGGACATAAAGCCATTGGATTAATGTGGGTATTCAAGACCAAGAAAGATGCTAACAAATATATAGTCAAGCATAAAGCAAGACTAGTAGCCAAAGGCTACATACAAGAGCATGGCATAGATTTCAAGAAGTCTTTGCACCAGTAGCAAGAATGGAAACAATCGATTACTATTAGCCATAGTGTTAATAATAAATGGGAGTACATCACCTTGACATCAAATCGCAATTCTACATGGAGACTTGAAAGAAGAAGTGTATGTTACACAACCCAAGGATTTATAAAGAAAGAAGATAAAAGAAAAGTCTACTGACTCACAAAAGCACTACCAAGATCGATTCTAACAATGAGACAACTAATCGAGTCAAAGATCTACAATAAAGCGATTGTGATTAAGGGGAGAATATTGGGTTAATCCCAATCGACCCGATCAACACCAAATGACCCGTCAACCCGAAGTCAAACACAAAAAGTCAACCACAACAGCTTTATGACAAGCATAATAATCACAAATGGCGCTATAATATAATCGCTATATTCCTCAAACGAAACAACTTTTCATTGTACCCATTCGCTTAGTATAAATAATTAGCACTTTGTAACGGATTACATTAGATGACATATTGATTAATACAAAAGCATTTACGTAATCTTTGTTTCAAATCTATTGGGTATATTTTGACTTTAGTTAGTAAGATCATTGATCCATACCCCATTGAGGCCAACAATTTTCGCCCCGGCCGAGTGAAAGGACTCGCATACCCATATTTGACCTTTTTGTTTACCCAAATGAAGGTATTTCACTGCTTCGCTTTTGCCCAGACAAAAAGTGAACCGAAAGTTCCCAAAACAAATCACTACCGCACTTTCGGGTTATAGTGATTGCGCCCATGAGTTGGACAAACCATAAGGACGGTTTTACGCTTTATTCTATGTTGTAAACAATAATTTAGAACATAACAAAGGAATATATTTAAATTTACCTTTTCAATGGCTCAAATTCAATGCCTTCAACAAAATCGCACCATCTCTATACCGGTAGGTTGAAAAGCTCTCAAGACAAACCGAAACACGACATCCTCTTTACGCTCGAGTATCGGTCCAACTCAATCATCATCCACTCCTTGTCTCTCCATGTTGCAAAATATGCATGTTGACTTTCATTCCCTTTTATACTTAAGGTTAACATACATAGGTTTACTCGAAAATTCCGTGAATCGAAAATTTGAAGACTAAAAGGCCCGTAATCGCCAGATGAAAATTGAGGTTTTGTCTTGATGTCGATGTTCAAGTTGGAAATATCGAACATCTCCACCGATGTCTCAAACCTGCACATATTACTCGGTTTCAATCATCATAGCTTTTATTTCCAAAATATAGACTACTACATTTGGATTTACAATTATTTTCGACGCAAAATTCACATAAATTCAATGTTCTAAGACAAGAGTTACATCTCAAATTCTCAATATTAAGATTTATTGTGTCACACTCATATAAATCATTATGGCCATGAGAACATAATCATTTATAGTCGTGGAGAACAGAGGACAAGGAAATTAGAACCGAGACACATTATATTCAAATTCTACCATCTTCATATACGAACCTAATGGACGCAGATTTGAGTTGGCCCACTCAGATTATTACCCATTAATTAGTGTTATTATATGGGAGAGTTGCCAAAAAGAAACAAAATACCAACTTTGACAATGTGTGTATCGAGTATCGACTAATTTCTTGCTCATCAGAGGCTTATGATAATCCAATTCAAAACAAAAAAAAGATTCTTTGGTGAAAACTGAACATCTACTCATCTCCTTTTGATGTGCAAAAAGTACCTTCCAAGAATTTTACCAATTATATCATTCATAACACTCTAAGTGTTAGCCGTATGTTTTGTATGGGCTAAAGCCCAACTAATAGTTGATAGGGTTTCACTATATATGTATGCTTCGATATCAATAATAAACAACAAACACTTTACCTCTTTACATGGTATCAAACGACCTAAACTGATCCTAGAACTAAATCTAAACAATTACTTACACCGCCGCCTCACGGTCACCGGGTTGCACCGCAGGAGGTTCTGAGGGCTCATTTAATCCTTAAACTATGTCATCTTCCATTTCATTAATCATGTTGCATAATAAACATCCTCCCCTCTCACTCCTTTCTTTGCTTGATCAATATTATCATAGTTTGTCAACTCATCACCGATCCTACCAAAACCCAAAATTACACACCTCGACTTAACAATGCCACTTCATCACCATAAAACCCTACAAGCAGTCATTATTTAACGATGGCCTTGCCTATTCAAAATCTCAACTATAGCACCTAAATCACCCTCTGCTTAACATCACACCATCATGATGATCAATAGCACCAACTTCGTGTCCTAACACACATCGAAAATCATTTAACCCATCGGGACTAAATATTTCTCCGACGATGGGTTCGAGCCCCACCGTGAAATAGATGATTTGTTGATCAATGTCTCCGACGATGGGTTAGATCCCCGGGACTAAATATTTCTCCGACAATGGGTTCAAGCCCCACCGGAGAAATAGACAAAATTTGTTGTAGTTCTTGTTGTTGATGATTTGTCTATCACATATATGGGTTTTGTTTTGAATCTTGATTATCTGCATGCATACATTCGCTTTTATTTCGAGATAGAGTGATGAGAGGGTTGATAAAGAGAAAACAAAGAGAAAAGCAAAAGCAAATATAGTGATGGAAAATAAAGGAGACAGAGATAATGGAAGGAGTGGTGCTTTATATTTCTTTCTTTTATGTTATCATTTATTTGTTTTGTTTTTCGTGTTTATGGCTTATCGCGCTTGAAGATTTACAATCGCTGCTATCGGATATCTTCATCAAAAATTTATTATGGTTTTAATGTTTTTAACTTTTTAATCCAATCCGAGCTTTCGCGATTTCGCCGCTCGGATTGCGGGGGAGTGTTAGCCGTATGTTTTGTATGGGCTAAAGCCCAACTAATAGTTGATAGGGTTTCACTAAATATGGATGCTTCGATATCAATAATAAAAAACAAACACTTTACCTCTTTACATGGTATCAAACGACCTAAACTGATCCTAGACCTAAATCTAAACAGCCGTCACTTACCGTACCCGCCTCGGCCGGGCACGGCTGCACGGAGGTTCGGAGGGCTCATTTAATCCTTAAACTATGTCATCTTCCATTTCATTAATCATGTTGCATAATAAACATCCTCCCCCTCTCACTCCTTTCTTTGCTGATCAATATTATCATAGTTTGTCAACTCATCACCGATCCTACCAAAAACCCAAAATTACACACCTCGACTTAACAGTCGCCAGCTTCATCACCATAAAACCCTACAGCAACGCCATTTAACAGTGGCCTTGCCTATTCAAAATCTCAACTATAGCACCTAAATCACCCTCTGTTTAACATCACACCATCATGATGATCAATAGCACCAACTTCGGTGTCCTAACACACATCGAAAATCATTTAACCCACTGGGACTAAATATTTCTCCGACGATGGGTTCGAGCCCCACCGGTGAAATAGACAGATTTGTTGATCAATGTCTCCGACGATGGGTTAGATCCCCCCGGGACTAAATATTTCTCCGACAATGGGTTCAAGCCCCACCGGAGAAATAGACAAAATTTGTTGTAGTTCTTGTTGTTGATGATTTGTCTATCACATATATGGGTTTTGTTTTGAATCTTGATTATCTGGTACAGCTCTGTCTGCTTTTATTTCAGATAGAGTGATGAGAGAGGGTTGATAAAGAGAAAAACAAAGAGAAAAAGCAAAAGCAAATATAGTGATGGAAAATAAAGGAGACAGAGATAATGGAAGGAGTGGTGCTTTATATTTCTTTCTTTTATGTTATCATTTATTTGTTTTGTTTTTCGCGTTTTATATTACCGCTTGAAGATTTACAATCGCTTGCTATCGGATATCTTCATCAAAAATTTATTATGGTTTTAATGTTTTTAACTTTTAATCCAATCCGAGCTTTGCGATTTCGCCGCTTCGGATTGCGGAAGGTTAGTCAGATGTTTTGTATGGCTAAAGCCCAACTAATAGTTGATAGGGTTTCACTAAATATGGATGCTTCGATATCAATAATAAACAACAAACACTTTACCTCTTTACATGGTATCAAACGACCTAAACCGATCCTAGACCTAAATCTAAACAAATTACTTACCGGCCGCCGCCCGGTCCGGTCACGGCTACTGACGCCAGAGGTCTTGAGGGCTCATTTAATCCTTAAACTATGTCATCTTCCATTTCATTAATCATGTTGCATAATAAACATCCTCCCCTCTCACTCCTTTCTTTGTCGATCAATATTATCATAGTTTGTCAACTCATCACCGATCCTACCAAAACCCAAAATTACACACCTCGACTTAACAATGCCGACCATCACCATAAAACCCTACAAAGCGCCATTTAACATGGCCTTGCCTATTCAAAATCTCAACTATAGCACCTAAATCACCTCTGCTTAACATCACACCATCATGATGATCAATAGCACCAACTTCGTGTCCTAACACACATCGAAAATCATTTAACCGATCGGGACTAAATATTTCTCCGACGATGGGTTCGAGCCCCACCGTGAAATAGATGATTTGTTGATCAATGTCTCGACGATGGGTTAGATCCCCGACTAAATATTTCTCCGACAATGGGTTCAAGCCCCACCGGAGAAATAGACAAAATTGTTGTAGTTCTTGTTGTTGATGATTTGTCTATCACATATATGGGTTTTGTTTTGAATCTTGATTATCCGCATACTGCTCTCGCTTTTATTTCGATAGAGTGATGAGAGAGGTTGATAAAGAGAAAACAAAGAGAAAAGCAAAGCAAATATAGTGATGGAAAATAAAGGAGACAGAGATAATGGAAGGAGTGGTGCTTTATATTTCTTTCTTTTATGTTATCATTTATTTGTTTTGTTTTTCGTGTTTATGGCTACCGCTTGAAGATTTACAATCGCTTGCTATCGGATATCTTCATCAAAAATTTATTATGGTTTTAATGTTTTAACTTTTAATCCAATCCGAGCTTTGCGATTTCCGCTTCGGATTGGGGGAGTGTTAGTCAGATGTTTTTATGGCTAAAGCCCAACTAATAGTTGATAGGGTTTCACTAAATATGGATGCTTCGATATCAATAATAAACAACAAACACTTTACCTCTTTACATGGTATCAAACGACCTAAACGATCCTAGACCTAAATCTAAACAACAGTCACTTACCGTACCGCCCGGCCGTCGGCCATCGCACGCCGGAGGTTCGGAGGGCTCATTTAATCCTTAAACTATGTCATCTTCCATTTCATTAATCATGTTGCATAATAAACATCCTCCCCTCTCACTCCTTTCTTTGTCGATCAATATTATCATAGTTTGTCAACTCATCACCGATCCTACCAAAACCCAAAATTACACACCTCGACTTAACAATGCATGACTTCATCACCATAAAACCCTACAAGCATTTATTTAACAATGGCCTTGCTTATTCAAAATCTCAACTATAGCACCTAAATCACCCTCTGCTTAACATCACACCATCATGATGATCAATAGCACCAACTTCGTGTCCTAACACACATCGAAAATCATTTAACCCATCGACTAAATATTTCTCCGACGATGGGTTCGAGCCCCACCGTGAAATAGACAGATTTGTTGATCAATGTCTCCGACGATGGGTTAGATCCCCGGACTAAATATTTCTCCGACAATGGGTTCAAGCCCCACCGGAGAAATAGACAAAATTTGTTGTAGTTCTTGTTGTTGATGATTTGTCTATCACATATATGGGTTTTGTTTTGAATCTTGATTATCTGCAGCACATGCTGCTCGCTTTTATTTCGAGATAGAGTGATGAGAGAGGTTGATAAAGAGAAAACAAAGAGAAAAGCAAAAGCAAATATAGTGATGGAAAATAAAGGAGACAGAGATAATGGAAGGAGTGGTGCTTTATATTTCTTTCTTTTATGTTATCATTTATTTGTTTTGTTTTTCGCGTGTTTATAGTTATCACGCTTGAAGATTTACAATCGCTGCTATCGGATATCTTCATCAAAAATTTATTATGGTTTTAATGTTTTTAACTTTTTAATCCAATCCGAGCTTTCGCGATTTCGCCGCTCGGATTGCGGGGGAGTGTTAGCCGTATGTTTTGTATGGGCTAAAGCCCAACTAATAGTTGATAGGGTTTCACTAAATATGGATGCTTCGATATCAATAATAAACAACAAACACTTTACCTCTTTACATGGTATCAAACGACCTAAACTGATCCTAGACCTAAATCTAAACAGCCGTCACTTACCGCCGCCTCGCCGTCACGCCGTCACGACACGGAGGTTCGGAGGGCTCATTTAATCCTTAAACTATGTCATCTTCCATTTCATTAATCATGTTGCATAATAAACATCCTCCCTCTCACTCCTTTCTTTGTTGATCAATATTATCATAGTTTGTCAACTCATCACCGATCCTACCAAAACCCAAAATTACACACCGACTTAACAATGCCACTTCATCACCATAAAACCCTACAAAGAACGCCATTTAACAGATGGCCTTGCCTATTCAAAATCTCAACTATAGCACCTAAATCACCCTCTGCTTAACATCACACCATCATGATGATCAATAGCACCAACTTCGGTGTCCTAACACACATCGAAAATCATTTAACCCATCGACTAAATATTTCTCGACGATGGGTTCGAGCCCCACCGTGAAATAGATGATTTGTTGATCAATGTCTCCGACGATGGGTTAGATCCCCGGGACTAAATATTTCTCCGACAATGGGTTCAAGCCCCACCGGAGAAATAGACAAAATTTGTTGTAGTTCTTGTTGTTGATGATTTGTCTATCACATATATGGGTTTTGTTTTGAATCTTGATTATCCGGCATACTCTCCGCTTTTATTTCAGATAGAGTGATGAGAGAGGGTTGATAAAGAGAAACAAAGAGAAAAGCAAAAGCAAATATAGTGATGGAAAATAAAGGAGCAGAGATAATGGAAGGAGTGGTGCTTTATATTTCTTTCTTTTATGTTATCATTTATTTGTTTTGTTTTTCGCGTGTTTATGGCTACTCGCTTGAAGATTTACAATCGCCATATCGGATATCTTCATCAAAAATTTATTATGGTTTTAATGTTTTTAACTTTAATCCAATCCGAAGCTTTATGATTTCGCGCTCGGATTATGGGGAGTGTTAGTCAGATGTTTTGTATGGGCTAAAGCCCAACTAATAGTTGATAGGGTTTCACTAAATATGGATGCTTCGATATCAATAATAAACAACAAACACTTTACCTCTTTACATGGTATCAAACGACCTAAACCGATCCTAGACCTAAATCTAAATACCATTACTTACTTACCGCCTCCTCGGCCATACCGCCGCCTGCCGCAGAGGTTCGGAGGGCTCATTTAATCCTTAAACTATGTCATCTTCCATTTCATTAATCATGTTGCATAATAAACATCCTCCCCTCTCACTCCTTTCTTTGTCGATCAATATTATCATAGTTTGTCAACTCATCACCGATCCTACCAAAACCCAAAATTACACACCTCGACTTAACAATGCCACTTCATCACCATAAAACCCTACAAGCGGCGCCATTTAACATGGCCTTGCCTATTCAAAATCTCAACTATAGCACCTAAATCACCCTCCGCTTAACATCACACCATCATGATGATCAATAGCACCAACTTCGTGTCCTAACACACATCGAAAATCATTTAACCGATCGACTAAATATTTCTCCGACGATGGGTTCGAGCCCCACCGGTGAAATAGATGATTTGTTGATCAATGTCTCCGACGATGGGTTAGATCCCCGGGACTAAATATTTCTCCGACAATGGGTTCAAGCCCCACCGGAGAAATAGACAAAATTTGTTGTAGTTCTTGTTGTTGATGATTTGTCTATCACATATATGGGTTTTGTTTTGAATCTTGATTATCCGCACAGCTCATGCGCTTTTATTTCGAGATAGAGTGATGAGAGAGGTTGATAAAGAGAAAAAAAGAGAAAAGCAAAAGCAAATATAGTGATGGAAAATAAAGGAGATGAGATAATGGAAGGAGTGGTGCTTTATATTTCTTTCTTTTATGTTATCATTTATTTGTTTTGTTTTTCGCGTGTTTATGGCTATCACGCTTGAAGATTTACAATCGCTTGCTATCGGATATCTTCATCAAAATTTATTATGGTTTTAATGTTTTAACTTTTAATCCAATCCGAGCTGCGATTTCGCCTTCGGATTGCGGGAGTGTTAGTCAGATGTTTTGTATGGCTAAAGCCCAACTAATAGTTGATAGGGTTTCACTAAATATGGATGCTTCGATATCAATAATAAACAACAAACACTTTACCTCTTTACATGGTATCAAACGACCTAAACCGATCCTAGACCTAAATCTAAACAACATCACTTACTACCACCGCCCGTACCGGGTCACGCCACGCACGGAGGTTCGGAGGGCTCATTTAATCCTTAAACTATGTCATCTTCCATTTCATTAATCATGTTGCATAATAAACATCCTCCCCTCTCACTCCTTTCTTTGTCGATCAATATTATCATAGTTTGTCAACTCATCACCGATCCTACCAAAAACCCAAATTTACACACCTCGACTTAACAGTCTCCAGCTTCATCACCATAAAACCCTACAACAACGCCATTTAACAGTGGCCTTGCCTATTCAAAATCTCAACTATAGCACCTAAATCACCCTCTGTTTAACATCACACCATCATGATGATCAATAGCACCAACTTCGGTGTCCTAACACACATCGAAAATCATTTAACCCACTGGGACTAAATATTTCTCCGACGATGGGTTCGAGCCCCACCGGTGAAATAGACAGATTTGTTGATCAATGTCTCCGACGATGGGTTAGATCCCCCGGGACTAAATATTTCTTCGACAATGGGTTCAAGCCCCACCGGAGAAATAGACAAAATTTGTTGTAGTTCTTGTTGTTGATGATTTGTCTATCACATATATGGGTTTTGTTTTGAATCTTGATTATCTGGTACAGCTCTGTCTGCTTTTATTTCAGATAGAGTGATGAGAGAGGGTTGATAAAGAGAAAAACAAAGAGAAAAAGCAAAAGCAAATATAGTGATGGAAAATAAAGGAGACAGAGATAATGGAAGGAGTGGTGCTTTATATTTCTTTCTTTTATGTTATCATTTATTTGTTTTGTTTTTCGCGTGTTTATGGCTACTGCTGCTTGAAGATTTACAATCGCTTGCTATCGGATATCTTCATCAAAAATTTATTATGGTTTTAATGTTTTTAACTTTTTAATCCAATCCGAGCTTTCGTGATTTCGCCGCTCGGATTGCGGGGAGTGTTAGCCGTATGTTTTGTATGGGCTAAAGCCCAACTAATAGTTGATAGGGTTTCACTAAATATGGATGCTTCGATATCAATAATAAACAACAAACACTTTACCTCTTTACATGGTATCAAACGACCTAAACCGATCCTAGACCTAAATCTAAACAAATACTTACTACACCGCCGCCTCCGCCGTCACTACAGACGAGGTTCGGAGGGCTCATTTAATCCTTAAACTATGTCATCTTCCATTTCATTAATCATGTTGCATAATAAACATCCTCCCCTCTCACTCCTTTCTTTGTCGATCAATATTATCATAGTTTGTCAACTCATCACCGATCCTACCAAAACCCAAAATTACACACCTCGACTTAATGGTCTCGGCTTCATCACCATAAACCCTACAAAGAACGCCATTTAACAAAGGGCCTTGCCTATTCAAAATCTCAACTATAGCACCTAAATCACCCTCTGCTTAACATCACACCATCATGATGATCAATAGCACCAACTTCGTGTCCTAACACACATCGAAAATCATTTAACCCATCGACTAAATATTTCTCCGACGATGGGTTCGAGCCCCACCGGTGAAATAGATGATTTGTTGATCAATGTCTCGACGATGGGTTAGATCCCCGGACTAAATATTTCTCCGACAATGGGTTCAAGCCCCACCGGAGAAATAGACAAAATTTGTTGTAGTTCTTGTTGTTGATGATTTGTCTATCACACATATATGGGTTTTGTTTTGAATCTTGATTATCTGGTACAGCTCTGCTTGCTTTTATTTCAGATAGAGTGATGAGAGAGGGTTGATAAAGAGAAAAACAAAGAGAAAAAGCAAAAGCAAATATAGTGATGGAAAATAAAGGAGACAGAGATAATGGAAGGAGTGGTGCTTTATATTTCTTTCTTTTATGTTATCATTTATTTGTTTTGTTTTTCGCGTGTTTATGGCTATCACGCTTGAAGATTTACAATCGCTTGCTATCGGATATCTTCATCAAAAATTTATTACGGTTTTAATGTTTTTAACTTTTAATCCAATCCGAGCTTCATGATTTCGCGCTTTCGGATTGCGGGGAGTGTTAGTCAGATGTTTTGTATGGGCTAAAGCCCAACTAATAGTTGATAGGGTTTCACTATATATGTATGCTTCAATATCAATAATAAACAACAAACACTTTACCTCTTTACATGGTATCAAACGACCTAAACCGATCCTAGACCTAAATCTAAACAATACTTACTTACCGCCCCGCCTCCGTCAACCGTCGCAGCCGGAGGTTCTGAGGGCTCATTTAATCCTTAAACTATGTCATCTTCCATTTCATTAATCATGTTGCATAATAAACATCCTCCCCTCTCACTCCTTTCTTTGATCAATATTATCATAGTTTGTCAACTCATCACCGATCCTACCAAAAACCCAAAATTACACACCTCGACTTAACAGTCGCCAGCTTCATCACCATAAAACCCTACAGAACACCATTTAACAGTGGCCTTGCCTATTCAAAATCTCAACTATAGCACCTAAATCACCCTCTGTTTAACATCACACCATCATGATGATCAATAGCACCAACTTCGGTGTCCTAACACACATCGAAAATCATTTAACCCACTGGGACTAAATATTTCTCCGTCGATGGGTTCGAGCCCCACCGGTGAAATAGATGATTTGTTGATCAATGTCTCCGACGATGGGTTAGATCCCGGGACTAAATATTTCTCCGACAATGGGTTCAAGCCCCACCGAGAAATAGACAAAATTTGTTGTAGTTCTTGTTGTTGATGATTTGTCTATCAAATATATGGGTTTTGTTTTGAATCTTGATTATCCGTACACTACCGCTTTTATTTCGAGATAGAGTGATGAGAGAGGGTTGATAAAGAGAAAAACAAAGAGAAAAAGCAAAAGCAAATATAGTGATGGAAAATAAAGGAGACAGAGATAATGGAAGGAGTGGTGCTTTATATTTCTTTCTTTTATGTTATCATTTATTTGTTTTGTTTTTCGCGTGTTTATGGCTACTGCTGCTTGAAGATTTACAATCGCTTGCTATCGGATATCTTCATCAAAAATTTATTATGGTTTTAATGTTTTTAACTTTTTAATCCAATCCGAGCTTTCGCGATTTCGCCGCTCGGATTGCGGGGGAGTGTTAGCCGTATGTTTTGTATGGGCTAAAGCCCAACTAATAGTTGATAGGGTTTCACTATATATGTATGCTTCGATATCAATAATAAACAACAAACACTTTACCTCTTTACATGGTATCAAACGACCTAAACTGATCCTAGACCTAAATCTAAACAAGTCACTTACTTACCACCGCCATCGCCGTCACACGTCGCACGGAGGTTCGGAGGGCTCATTTAATCCTTAAACTATGTCATCTTCCATTTCATTAATCATGTTGCATAATAAACATCCTCCTCTCTCTCACTCTTTGCCGATTTCTTTGCCGATCAATATTATCATAGTTTGTCAACTCATCACCGATCCTACCAAAAACCCAAAATTACACACCTCGACTTAACACTCGCCAGCTTCATCACCATAAAACCCTACAGCAGCACCATTTAACAGTGGCCTTGCCTATTCAAAATCTCAACTATAGCACCTAAATCACCCTTTGTTTAACATCACACCACCAAGCGATAACCGTCGTCCCAACCCGAACAAACAAACTTGTGTTAAATTGACCCGACCGGAACCAGTACACCCTTTAACGCTTTATTTTATTTCCCTCAACTAAATAAATGAACCACATTAGCATTACTCTTGAATTCACCACTTCATAAGCATAAAAAATACATAGGTATGCTGTGAACTAATAATTAACGCTAAACTAACTAGCAATGCATCTAACAACAATGCATATGTACACATATGTAATGTTTAATAAATATACAAATCTAACAACAATGGTTATGATATCACTTATCAAAAATGGTGGAAAGAAAGAGAGACTAACCTTGATTCTGGAAGAGATTTCCACTTATGTGGAGAACTGTCTATGTACGAAAATGTTGTTGCCGATACCATTTCATTTCTTTCTCCATTATTGTTGCATGATAGCCACTATTACACACACACAAAAAAAAAAAAAAAAACAAACAAACAAATCAGACTCAAATTTTATAATGCTTTAAATTCAAATGTATGTTGAACTATTCCCCAAAACATATAAGATAGATTGAACACACGAAACACAAAACAACAGAGATACGAGAATGAAATCATTACCACTTTGTCCTGGTTAAGGAGGATTCCTTTTGAAAAATTGCTGCAAAGTTCCTCTTTCTTTCTGGTAGAATAGATTTCTGGACACTTTGACATCTGAATTATTTCTTTATAGTCTGTGGGCAATTTGGACTCCCATAGATCATGATCCTCCTGTATATTTATTTTAGACAAACAATTAACTCGTGTTCAACTAAGTTACTTTTTAGCACATTCTATTATATACTAGACGATTATATGCGCATAGCGGCGACGGCGTAAAGTAACGTTAATTTGTGTGTGCAATTTTTTTTTTGTATAGGTGTGGAAAAATTGAGTGGAGAAAGTTAGTGTTTTAAATTGTAATTAAGTATTTAAATATTTAATAGATTTCATTACCTTTTATAAATAGGTGTATTTTAGTCTAACAACATTAATAATTTTTTAAGTTTATAAGTTTTAAGCAATTGTTATTTCTCTTTATATGTACTAAAGATATACTAGGAGAAGTTAGCGACGTCACTTTAATTCAATGGTAAAATTTAAGTATGAAGTAATTGTTAAAAATTAAATGTACTTGAAAATATTTAAAACTTTTGGCAATAAAGTAAAGGTTATAACATAGAAATTTACTGAAAAAACTATCTTCATATTAAAATTATATTGTGAAGTAGTTATAAAAATTTAAAAAGTTAACACGAACCTAGAAATAATAAGAAGTAAACGATGAAATTTTTTGAGTTTTTCATAAACGTCATAGAAAAAATAAATTGTGAAGTTAACTTTAAACTTTGAATTTACTCGAAAAATATGAATTTCTTTACAAGAAACTAAAGGTAAAAAGAAGTAAAATCGCTGGAAAAAATCAAATAATATTATTTTCACAGTTTAAATGGACTATGAAGTTACGTTAAACTGTAAATTTTGTTCAAAATTCTTAAAAATTTGACAAGAAACTGAGGTAAAATCGTTGAATTATCTTTTGAAATAAAATATTGATATCACAAAATTTGCATGTAATAACATGGATATATATATATGAATCATAATGTTTCAAGTTTTATGAAATTATAGAAACTTACTTGGAATTCCAGAGCTCGCTTGAGTTGTATCACAACTTCACCTGCTTTTGGCCGTCTTTCTCTCTTGTGATGTAAGCACTGATATGCAATCCTTGCAAATGTTACAAACGATTGGGATCAACTTGCTCCTTTATACCCTCAAACACTAGCTGATCAAGTTTTCCTGTTTGATAGCGATTTTTAGCCAAAAAGGGCAAAAATAGATACTCATCATCTAGTTTTATAGATGACTGTTTCCCGCACAATATGTCAAATAAAACAGCACCCAATGAAAATATATCGGATTCTTTAGTTAGAATGTGTGTTTTCAAATATAGTGGATCACAATAGCCAATAGTTCCTGCTGCATCATCGATGACATATTCTGTATCCTGATTTACTGGACATACCAAGGAATGCCCAAAACCTGCAATTTTTGCTTTCCAATCATCAAATAGTAGAATGTTGCTACTTTTGATATCCCTATGTATCACCACTTCTTGATTTACATCAGTTGCATGTAGAAAACTCAACCCGCTTGCAATATCGATACATATTTTAAGCCGCATCACCCAGTTAAGACTAGTGTCGCTAAGTACTAAATCAAGTCTTCCTCTCGATGCAAACTCATGCAAAATGATTTTTTCAATCTCATCATCACAATAGCCTACAAGACCAATGACATTCTCATGTTTATACTTAAAAGGGATATCTAGATCTCTAAAAAAACCAGTTTCTCCGTGACCAAATAACCTCCTATCCAACCGCATTGCAGCAATGATGGCATGTCCATTAACATGAGAAGCTACTCCTTTGTAGACATTCCCAAAACCTCCTCTTCCAAGGATATTGTCATCACTAAAATTTTGTGTGGCTGATTTAATGTCTTCAACTGACATTTTGAAGTTTTCCTTCTGGCTTTTTTCCTGTGAATCATTGGAAAGTCGATCAATTTGATAACTAAAAAGAAAATAGAAATGGATTGCTATCTAAAATTCTTTTAAGTTGTTATTTTGATTTTTAATTTTTAGAGTCTCTTAGGTTTTAAACTTGCTACAACTCCTATACAAGTGAATACTGCTATATCAATAAATTAGTGGGTAAAATAATCTATCTGACTTTAACTAAACCTAACACTTTCCGAGTCAACATATGCATTCTCCTCTGCATTATCACTTGAAAGAAGAATTATGAGTTCTAAGGTATTTAAAAGGTTCTTCTGGGTTACGTATTAATATCCTTAAAACTCAAACATTTAGTTTATTATGTTTTGTTGAAGTTGAATGGGCAAAATTTCTTATTTTTAGCGAATGAGAAGACAAGTTAGTGCATGCTTCTTTATAATAATGTGATTATAAGCCTGCAATACAATCTGCATATTAAACATGCTTCTATGGGTTAATGTTGTTGCAGACTATAGATTGGTGTTCCAGTTGTAAGGATCAAAAGCTCGAAGACTAATTCTTCCGCTAAGATGAAAGACTTCGGATTCATATAATTAAGTTATTAAGGTGAATAAATGAGGGCTTGTGATAGATGATATTATGTGATTGTTTCTGAGAGAGAATCATTCAGCAATCAAAAAGTTTTTATATTCTGTTTACGCAGTTTCACAGACAAAAAGGCTAGCTTACGAGATAGTGAACGCGTGAAGTGTCACATATTACCATGGGATTAGAATATGGCTTACTTGTGATTGTAACGCTTTTTAGTTTATGGATGACGCCGTCTATTGTTGGACGTTGGGCTTGAGTTTCTACCAGACATCGATATGCAATTTCTGAAAATATGTCCAAAGAATCTTTGTTGGGTCCTTTGCTTAGAGCAAAGACATGTCCATCAGCTTCTTCTTTTATCTTGTGATCAATAATTTTGAGTAGTGTTCCATTTTCAAAATGATGCCGTGCAATGGGTGCAATCCCCTTCTTATTGACCTTGGTGTAAATACGATCATAGGCCAACCTCCCGGTTAAGATCTCGAATAACACTACTCCAAATGAGTAAATGTCTGATTTCTTATTTAATCTACCATACTTCTTATATTCTGGATCCAAATACACATTTGTACCTGCAATCGTGTCGGTATTGAGAGTGCTGGCCTCTTGATCTGCTGGGTGGATTTTGGAGAGCCCAAAATCAGCAATCTTTGCCTCCCAATTATCACCCAATAGAATATTCGCGCTCTTGATGTCACGGTGTATTATCTTTTGTTTCTCCTGATCTGTGTTGGTGTGAATGTATTTCAAGCCATGTGCTATATCAAGGCATATTTTTATACGTTGCACCCACTTAAGATTAGTCATTTTATCACCGCTTTCCATATAATTTTCCAGACTTCCTCTAGAAGCAAGCTCATATATAAGGATCATGTGATCAGGACCTTCATCACAAAAGCCAAGAAGGGAGATTATATTGCCATGTTTACAGCTACTCAAAGTTTCAATCTCTGTAATGAACCCTTGCTTTCCTTCTGGATTGAAAATGTGTTTTATGGCTACCGTGCTTCGTCTCTTGGGAAGATCACACTTATTCACCCCTTCTTTCGAAGACCAATCACTGCTATCAAAATGTTCGAGTTGTGCCTTGTACACCTTACCATATCCGCCTGACCCAATGCAATATTTTTCGTCAAAATTCTCGGTTGCCAACTCTATATCTGTAAGTCCAATCTTCAAGTGTTCCAAGCTCTTCTCCTGCAACATAGTGGAGTTATAAATCACCCATAAAGGCTAGTAAGGATGGGAGGGAAATTATAAAGAAATTGTTTTTATAACCGAACGAAATTAATAGAATATGAATACGTTCAAAAGCCTCAATTGATTTGTTTCAGGTTAATTAGCATTGTATTACTTTTCTTTTTATTAGACAAAGGAACTAGTGTTGTATTATACCAAGGATCTTTTAGCCCGCACATACTAAAAGTATGAATTTTATTCATGCGGGGAACGAATTTATACAATGTTTAAACTTGTAATTAAGAATCTTAACTTAATTTTATCATCGTTATAAAAATTCTAACATAACATAATAATAACACATTTAATTTATTAGCAAGTCATCACGATACTCTCATCATAGCAATAGGGCTAATACAAGTCTCACAGATTAAAAATTTGGTAAAATCACTAAAATTAACCAAAGCACAATTTATTTGTACCAAACTATATATTAAAATAAATAAGAAATTATGAAACTAATCATAAAATTGCGATTGTTAAATATCTTGAGATTTTTATCTTCAAAAATAAGAATTATTCCAATATTGGGTTGATTTTACTCGTATTTCAAAATTATAGATTAAACAAAGACAATAATATTCCACAATTTTTCATGCACATTAACACCATTCAATTGAAAATACATGTCAACGTTTGTTAATGTTTATCATATACCAAAAAATATATACGACCTTCAAAACTTCTAACTACAAGAGGTGATCTAATGGTAAAAATGCCAGCTTTTTAAAGAGGAGGTTAAGGGTTCAAATACAACAGGGAGAAAATTAATCCTCATGTGGCCATGAAGGTTCACATGCACCGACTCCGGGCTATCCAAGTAGTTGCCTTGAGATTAGTCGGCTCGCAATGTCAAGTCGGAAATCAAGTAAAAAAGAATTCTTTATTGTATAAATTGTAATAGCAGCTAAATGATAGTGGACCCGCATATCAAACATAATAAAATATTCTTTCTATTTTTATTGTTATTTCTTTGACGACAAGTTATCCACAGGCTTAAACTACCAAGTACCAATTATCTTTATTATTTGACTCCATTTACATGTCTTAATGAATTCCTTTTAGATAATTGTTGAGTTTATTCATACCGGATGAGCTTTGAATATTAAGTAATTTCACACTGGTAATCATATGTTTACACATCTCGCGTTTGTGATTAGGGATAGAAAATGTCATTAATTGGATGCTAGACTATTAGGTTAAAATTAAATAATTGTGAACATTAAGTAAACTAGGATTAGTTAGTATCAAGAATGAATCTCAATGATTAATTGAGCACTTAATGAGTGTAGATTAGTAAACCATTATCACCGATCAAATTGGCTACTAATAAACATATGTGTTATGTTCTAGCTACCCAAACTAGGTCTAGTCCATATAACATCACTAATAGAGCATACACTTGGACATTGAACAGGTTAATCGAGTCATTGGTACATGCAGGAAATACCTAGGTTAGCACGTTCTTCGTTTATTGATTTTCCATCCATTTTATTTCTTGTTCTTTTATTGTCTTGTTATTTTACTTTTAATGCTTAAAATCCTGATGATCCCGCTTAACACAGCCCCCAAACACACACACACCACAAATTTATTGTCATCTTAATTTTATCAACTTAACCCGTTGATCTTGCGATCGACCTCGTCTTATCGAGTATATACAATACACGATCGGGTACAATACCCGTAAGAGTTACTCTATTTCTTGTTAGATTAGTTATAAATACTAAAACTGGATTTAAAACATCAACAAGATTAGAAATGACGACACTATTATGATTATTATCATGTTATTATTACTAAAATTCACAGCTAGACATATATAGAAGGTTGGGTGTTTTCTTTATAATATTTGAAAATGTTCTATGTGATAAATAGATGTCTAATTCAAATTTTACTCGATGCAAACGAATAGAATAAATAAAACAGACATGATTAAAATATTACCACTGCACAAAGTCCGGGTAAGTTTATTCTCGTTACAATTAAATACTCATTCATCGTTCTTAAAAATATATTTGTTTTCACGTAATTGATAAATGAAAAGCAACTAAATAAAAAATCTATTAGTTAAATATTACCGAGTATGATTTTAATAAGGTGGTGTTGTGTTTACTTATTTACCAGGCTATATTTTGAAAAACTCGGAAAGCCCACTATTTCTAAAATTACGAGCTGAGCCTATGTGTAGTTGAGTTTATATTTCTTATTTAAGTTGATAAACTCTAAAACTCAGGTAAAATATATATAATCTATAAACTAAAATTGACGAACCAAAAGCATAAGTTTCAAAAGTGGATTGCTGTCATTTTCAAAAATGAGAATTAGAAATGATTATTTATGCAACACAAATTCTGTAAGATAAACAAAAATTGTAACTTTAATGCAAGAGTAATTATATTCATAGTCTAGATAAAAACATGGACCTTTTAATTTATGTAATTTACTCGACAAGTAATTACCTTCTGATGAGTAGATGCTGTATCGGCTGCAACAATTGAGTGTTCATTTAACTGCAATAACAAGTGAAAGAACTAAATAAATACTTTTTACAGTAATTATGTTGACACGATGATGAAAGTGAAACAAGGTGTTACCGCATTTTCAAGTTCCAATTGAAGTTCCAAGGCTTTCTCAAGTCTCGGGACAATCTCATCAATACTCGGACGTTGCGATTGTTCTTCGTTCAAGCAATCATGCGCTGTTTCCACGAAAAGTTTGAGTGATTGCGGGTCCATTTGCTTCCATAGTATTGGATCAATTAAATCATTTAGTATTTTCTCTCTATGATGGAAAAGGACAACTGGAACCAAATACTTATTATCTTGATTGTCAATTACTGACTTCCTACCACATAGTAGTTCAAACAATACAATCCCAAAGGAGTAGATATCTCGACTTGTGGTTCACACTTTTAGTCTCAATATACGTTGGGTCTCCATACCCATTCGTATACTCAACTGTATCAGTATAAACAGAATTGTGCCTTTGAGATGCTTTAATCTTCTTAGAACGTTCAAAATCAGATAACTTTGGTTCCCAGTCATCATTTAATAGAACTGTCGCACTGTTAATGTTTCGATGTATTACGCTGAAATCACGTGGCTCATCATAATGAATGTAACTCAACGCTTGCACAATACCGACAGATATCTCCAATCTTCGCACCCATGTCAACAACATCGGGTAACTTAGATATTGGCTGAGACTTCCCCTGGCCATCTCATCCCTGTAAATGATGATTTTCTCATCATTCTCAACACAAAACAGAACAAGAGAAACCACATTTTTATGCTTGAGACGGGAAAGCATGAAAATCTCCATAAAAAACTGTTGTTGTTCTTTATTTAACCACCTTGAGCATGGATATCGATCAACTCACCGCACCACGAGAGTTGTCCTTGTATCTCTTTTCAAACCTATTTTCTATGATGAGATTTTCTTGAGCGAAGTTGTTGGTGGCAGACGGATATTTTCAAGGGAGACTCGAGGTGAGCAAATTCCTTCTGTTAATCAAGTAAAAATGTGAGTTAGAAAAGGAGTTTATTGAAGTGCATAATAATGCCTACAAACTGTTGGATGAAATCCTTTCTAAGATATGTTGAGCTATGCATTTGCCTTCAATGTATATATAATGTACTTTAAAGTTATAGTTTTGGAAGTGCTTGGTCTTATTAACTTGAAATGTTTTGGTTCTTCATGTTGTCTTATCTAACTTTTCAAGGCTTTTCATCTTGTAGCGAAATATTGAAATCTGTTAGTTTGAGTAATCTTTCTATAGACTTCTCGAAATCAAATGATTATGCTATTGCTGCACTCGTTCCTGTTCTTATATACTACTCATTCTTGTTTCAGACACAAAATGATTTTTCCAAAGCATTTGAGAAGGGGACCCATAATACCAAGGTTTGCAGGACTTCCTGCCAAAATCTCGATTGGGTAGTCATAGCTCACAAATGTATACAGACATCAACAAGTACTGTTACTATACCAGTCTTCTTTTTCTCAATTTTTTAAAACCCGGTTCGACCCTGCTAGTTCGACCGATCGAACTGGTTCCGGCTTAGATAACAGGTCAAAAGAAACCGGTTTTTAAGAATTCAAAACCCAGTGTGACCCGCCGGGTTTTACCCGTTTCTATAATTCCGGCTGGGTTTGTCATTAAAACTTTTATATGTGTTCCTCATTGCTTTTTACAAGTTTTTAAAGGCTTTAAAAGCTGTTTAGACGGGTCTTTATGGTGTTTTATACACTTTCTATAAGCTATTTGAACAGCAGAAAGATGAGCTGTTTGAACAGCAATTGTAAAAGCAATTACATATTTGTATGTTGTTTTTTAGCAGTAATTACAGCTTTTATATGCTGTTCCGAAACATTTTTTTACAGCAACCATGTTGTTTTGTGCAGCAATTACATGTATGTATGCTGTTTTTTTACAGCGAGTGGCAATTAAATACTTTCAAAGGCTTGTATGCTATTTTTCAGAGCAATTACAAGCTGTTTGGACATCAGAAAGTTGGATGTTTGGACAGGAATATATGCTTTAATCTTATAAGTGTGTTAAACAGAATATTATACTCTTTGATTCAGGATATTCTCTGCAAGTCGAATGTTCTAATTGTGAAACTGATTTAGAGGCTAATCAGGTACTAGGAGTTTTATAGGGTCTAGCTACACTGATGTATACAGTTATAAACTCAAACAAATAGATAGTAATACCTATTTTTAAAGAATGATGGAAGAGGAAAAACTGTCTTACCTCATTTTGATGTTCCAACGCTTTCTCAAGTCTCGCGACAATCTCATCAATATTTGGGCGCTGCGATCGTTCTTTGTTCAAGCAGTCATACGCTATTTCCGCAAAGATGTTAACTGATTGAGAGTCCATTTGATCCCATAGATCCCTATCAATTATTTCACCGAGTCTTTTCTCTCTATAATGGGTAATGGCCAGAGGAGCCAAATACCTGTTAATATCGCTATCAACAAATGGTTTCCTACCATAAAGTAATTCAAATAATACTATCCCAAAGGAGTAGATATCTGACTTGTGGTTCACACTTTTAGTCTCAATATATGTTGGGTCTCCATACCCTTCCACATACTCAAGTTCATTAGTATGAAAAGAATGGTGCCTTTCAGAAGCTTCAATCTTCATGGAACATTCAAAACAAGATAACTTGGGTTCCCATTCATCATTTAATAGAACTGGGTTACTGTTGATTAGCCAGTGGATTACGCTGAAATCGCGTGGCTCGTCATAATGAATGTAGCTCAATGCTTGCGCGATACCGACACATATCTCCAATCTTCGCACCCATGTCAACAACATCGAGTCACTTAGATAGTTGCTGAGACTTCCCCTGGTCTCACGCTTGTAAATGATGATCTTCTCATCATTCTCATCACAAAACCCAACAAGAGAAACCACATTTTTGTGCTTGAGACTTGACAGCATTGAAATTTCCGTCCAAAACATCTGATCATATTCATCATCCCATACATCTTTATTTAACCACCTCCGAGCATCGATTTCAATCAACTCACCGGACCACAAGAGCTGTCCCTTGTAAGAATTTCCAATTCCACCTGTGCCGACGACATTTCCGTCATCAAAGTTGTTGGTGGCTATCACGATATTTTCAAGGGGGATTTTTAAGTGAGCAAAGATGTCATGATTGAGTGAAGCCATTATGTATGTATCTGTATGTTTGTCTGAACAAAAAAGGGTGGTTGGGTTGTTAAAAAAAATAAGTGAAGGAGTGTGTGTGTTTGGGTGATATACATAATCTGTTCGGTATGTGTTCGTATATATAGAAGAAGATGATGTCGATAAGCGTGTGGGGTTCCATGTAATGATGGAGGTCTACTTTTTGCATTATTCTAAAAACAATTAACTTTTTGACTTAATGGTTAGCAAACTCATCAGGTGAAAACATCATGAATATACACGTGATCTAGGAGTGGAGGTAGGTGGGTGGTGATCATATAAACGTGTTTACTGTGCGTTTTTGCATTATCGACTCATGCAATGAAACTTCCATCTGGCTATACAAACGGTAATTAAAAATTTAATAACTTGCGTATGTATTTGCTTTTCAATTATGACAAAAATTTGAAAGATGCTTATAACATTTTTTTTAGAAAGTAAGCAATATATTACCACAACAAAACAGAAACAATATAAACAAGGCTTCCAAAATTCATAATCTAAGACGATTAAACAAAAGAGACCCAAGAAAATAGAAAACCCACTAGTGCTTACAACAAAACATATACAAAATAAACCTAAAAGATAAATGAGCAAAAAATACTATAATATTCCTTTAAATATTGCATATGAACAATCTCAAACACAACAAACAATATGCATAAATGAGATATGTGGTATGAACTCAAGACCACAAGACCAGAACTTGTATCGACCAAACACTGGAACTAAACAGAAAACTAGCACACGAGTTATAATAGAATATGCTCTCTATTAATCAGAAAATACTTGCTACAAAAACTGATATTGAATGCGTACACAAACCACATGCTAGGCTGTGTTTATATAGAAAATAGAAACATGCTTTCCTAATCCTACTACAAGTCTAATAAGATAAAAATAATGATAAACCGACATTCCCATGGGCTTGGTCTATGTCTCTGCTTGTGGGTCGATGTCTTCGATGTCCCATGGGCTCGGGTCGACATTAGCCCAACAATCACCCCCAATTTCGACTCGAGATAAGGAGGTCTTCAACTCCGAGTAACTCTTGCATTTCCTTGAACTTAATCCTTGCGAGAGCTTTCGTCGAATATCAAGACGTTGTAACTCACCTCTTACAAACTCAACTTGTACTTGGCCTCTTTCAACACATTCTCGGATAAAATGATAACGTGTGTTTATATGCTTGCTTCTCCGTGAAAGACGGATTTTCATAAGTGCAATAGCCGATTTGTTGTCAACAAATAAGACCACCACTTTTCTTCTATTCCGGTTATTTCACTCAACAATCCACGTAACCATATCCCTTGACACGCGGTGAAGTTGCAGCCATGAACTCGGCTTCACAAGACGATAGAGCCACCGTGTTTTGCTTTTGTGAGCACCAAGTGATAGGTGATTTACCTAGATAAAATACATGCCCAGTTGTGCTTCGACCATCATCTTGGTCCATAGCATAACTACTATCACTAAACCCCACTAACTCCATGGTCTTTTCTTGGTTGTATCGTATTCCAAAATTCAAACTACCTTGGATATACCTTAGTATTTGTTTCACAACGCCATATGTGATTCTTTTGGTTCTTGCATATAACGACTAACCAAACCAACCGAATAAGATAAATCAGTCGAGTGTGTAGTAAATACCTTAAACAACCAACTCGTCGTCTATACAAAGTTGCATCAACTGGTTTTCCTTCCTTATCCATGCTTAACTTCATTCCAGGTTCTAATGGACATTGAGTAGAATTCGCTTCATGCATCCCAACATCTTTCAAGATCTTCTTTGCATAGCTTTCTTGACTTATTGAGATACTCGAATCCTCTTGCTTTACTTCAATGCCAAGATAATAGCTTAACTTTCCCAAGTCACTCATATCGAACCTTTCTTGCATTTGTCTCTTAAATTCACCAATATCGCTAAGCTTCGAACCGGTTACTAAGAGATCATCTACATAGACCGCAATAATCAAGATTGACTTGTTTGTTTTCTTCACATATACCGCTTGTTCGTGTTGGCATCTTTTGAAAGACATTTGCTTGAGTTCTCTATCAAGTTTTGTATTCCACGCCCTTGGTGCTTGTTTAAGTCCATAAAGCGCCTTTTTCAACTTGTAGATCTTCCTTTCTTCTCCTTTCTTCACGAACCCCTCCGGTTGTGTAACAAACACTTGCTCTTTTAGATCTCCATGTAAAAAAGCCGACTTTACATCCAAATGATGTAGCTCCCATGCTTCTTTCGCGGCCAATGAGATCAATAAACGTATCGTTTCAATCCGTGCTACGGGCGCAAATACCTCGTCATAGTCAATTCCTTCTTTTTGAGCATAACCCTTTACTACTAAACGAGCTTTAAACTTATTAATTGAACCATCCGGATTTCTCTTAATTTTGAACACCATCTTTAGTCCAATAGGATTAACATTACCCGGAGCTTCAACTAATTCCCATGAATTATTCTTCTCGATAGACTCAATCTCTTGTTTCATAGCAACCATCCACTTGCTTGAGACTTTTGCTTCTTGGAACGTTCTTGGTTCATCATCTTCAATCAAAAGTAGATTTTGATCTTCATTAGCAACCGAGGTTCTTGAACTAGACCCATAATAAAGTCATTAAATCTAGTTGGCTTAGTTGAAACCCTTGAAGAACGCCTCATAATTGGTTGAGTTTCCGTCACAAGATTAGGGTCATTAACCGCCTCGAATTGAACTTCTTGTTCGGTATTGACGGTTGAACATCATGATTATTTTCATTCTCTTGATCTTCGCCTCAACTTCATAGGTCACACCGGGTTAACAAAACCACAACCCGTACCAATAGAACCGTGCCATTCTATAATGAACATACAGGTTTAGCTCGTGTGTTTCGCTTCAAAGAACATACTTCCACCAAGTTCCTCATTAAACTCCGCATCACGACATACCACTATCTTCTTTAGTTTTGGATTGAGCAATGAAAACCTTTTGTACCCTGCTCATTTCGATGTAAATGAGTCGTGTTGACTGTCGTCTAACTTATGTAAATATGGCTTGGTTCCGTTGCATAAGCCACACATCCAAATACCCTTAAACCCTCCAAGTTAGGCTTTTTTCCTTTGAAAGCCTCGTATGGAGTTTGATTAACTAGAGCTCGAGTTGAAACTCTATTAATCAAGAATGTAGCGTGTCTAACTCCTTCAGCCCACATGTAGTTTGGTACATCTCGTGCTTTCAAGATACTTCTAGTCATTCCCATAAGAGTGCGGTTTCGCCTTTCCACGACTCCATTTTGTTGCGGTGTGTAGGGAGCGGTTAGATGTCTTGTTATACCCTCGTTTTCACAAAAGTTGGTAAATTCTTTTGAAGTGAACTAACCTCCTCTATCGGTCCTTAGGGTTATAATCTTCTTTCCCGACTTCTTCTCAACTAAAGCTTTGAACTTTTTGAAGTATTCAAATGCCTCACCTTTTCCTTCAAGGTAAAGTCCACATAAACCGTGAGAAGTCATCAATAAGAACAAATATGTACATTTTCGTGCTATGGATGGTGGAGAAATTGGTCCACATAGGTCGGCATGTATAAGTTGAAGAGGATGTGTTGCCTTAAATTTTGCGACTTTAGGAAACGCCTTCTTGGTTTGTTTTCCTACCAAGCAAGATTCACACAACTTGTTCTCTTGATGAATTATTGGCAACTTTTAAACCATGCCCTTCCTTGCCATTAATTCCATCGTCTCGAAATTAATGTGACCCATCCTAGCATGCCATAACCAAGCATCATCTTCCATCTTTGCTTTGAGACACACCGGACTTCCAACTTGAAGCTTAATCTTGTAAAGTCTATTACTTGTTCTAGGAACCTTCATCAAAAGCTTGCCATCCGAGTCGCGCATAGTAAGAAGGTTACCTTTCATACGAATGTCACATCCGCCTTGGTAGCTTGCCCAAGACTAATTATGTTGCTCTTTAGCTCGGGTAGGTAATAGACTCCGATGATTAACCGTTGCTCACCCGTTTTCCTTCAATGATTATCGAACCCTTCCCTTTTATCTCGATGTAGGAGTTATCACCAAACTTCACTCTGCGGAGATATTCTCATTCAACTCCGAAAAGTATTCTCGGATCCCGTCATGTGATTACTTGCTCCATTATCCAAATACCAAGTGTCTTCCTCGTTTGGCTTAGTATTCAATTGGTTTGGGATAATCTTTTCTTCATTCAAGAAAACTACTTCTTGAACGCTTTTCATCATGAAAAGTGTTGGGTCATCATCATCCTCCGTTTTCAAAAAGTTTGATTCATGCTTTTGCTTTTGTTCACGTCGTTCAGGGCAGTTAGAAGCAAAGTGACCATATTCATCACATCTAAAGCATTGAATCTTTGAAAGGTCTCGACTTTTGTTCTTCTTTTGATCCGTCTTGCTCCCGGAGTTGTTTTGGTTTCCACGGTTGTGGTTATTAGCTTGACCACTACCACGAGATTTGTTTTGAGAAGAAAAGTTTTGACCTTTACCGTTGCCATTAGAGAATTCCTTCCTCGACCTTTCTTATCATACTTTTCAGCCCTTCCGAACATCAACTTGCCTTGATCTTGATGGTGTCAACACCTTCATTCTTCCTTCAAAGCTTTCAACCTTCCAATTGCTTCTTGAAAAGACATAGTATTCAAGTCGACAAATTGTTCTATTGAGGCAACAATTGCAACATACCTATCCGGAACGGATGCAAGTAGCTTAACAAGTTTCTTGTCTTCATAAATTGTTCCCAAGCTATTTACTTGATTACAATTTTGCCCAACCTAGCCGCAAAGTCATCGATTGATTCGTTGACTTTCATCTTTAAAGATTAATTCCGTCTCCAAGGTTTGCAACCTTGCATCTCGAACCCGATCAACACCCACATACCGGTCTTCAAAGCTCCCAGTTTCTTTGGGCATGTGTTGAATTGTGAAACTTGAAAACAAGTTCTTCGGAATCGCCTGGAAGAGTAACGCCACTGCCATGTGATCTTGCTTAGCAACAACTTGTGTTCCTTCCCCTGGTTCCAGTGCATCGAGTATTCCATGGACTCGGAATACCGCTTTAACTCTTATTGCCCATATGTTATAATTCGTGCTTGTTAACATTGGACATTGAAGAGCCGTTTTAGAATGTTCAATTGGTGGTTGACTCGACTCGCCTTGCACCATCCTTCTTGAACGCCTTTTGTAGGTTACACTTATAGGTGATGATTGTTCTTTTTCCAATGAACTGTTATAAACTTTACTTTCGAAGAACCCTTTGAATCTTTTCTTGTCATGAGCTTGGACAAAAACAAGTTCCAAAGTAAACCCAAACACAGTCGATTTACTTCCTTGGGTCAATCGACCTCGGTTTAAAACCCTTGGTCGATCGACCTCCGGTATAAAACCCTTGGTCGATCGGCGGAGGTGGATTACAAGTCGACTTACTTGTTAATCCCTAGGTCGATCGGTGACTTGCTAAACCTTGCTCTTGATACCAATTCAAGACCACAAGACCGAACTTGTATCGACCAAACACTGGAACTAAGCGAGAAAACTAGCACACGAGTTATAATAGAATATGCTCTCTATTAATCGAAAATACTTGCTACAAAAGCGATATTGAATCGTACACAAACCACATGCTAGGGTGTGTTTATATAGAAAATAGAAACATGCTTTCCTAATCCTACTACAAGTCTAATAAGATAAAAATAATGATAAACCGACATTCCCATGGGCTTGGTCTATGTCTGCTGCTGTGGGTCGATGTCTTCTGATGTCCCATGGGCTCGGGTCAGACATTAGCCCAACATGAACTATAAAAAATAATAGCAGAGCGTCTCTTCAACTTTCAAGTGAAAAGAGTAATAATCCATTGGTTGCTTATGTCTAATTTGTTTTTGGAGTGCAACATGAAAAAATGGCATTTTACAGATGAAAGTAGATAAATAATTCAAAGTTCAAGAAGATAAAATTTGCAAGAAAATTAGTATTGAAAATAAGAAGCATTTTACATATAAATGTATATATATATATATATAGAATCCAAAGTTCGGGAAGATAAGAAAAACACATGAAGAAAATTGGTATTGAAAATATGAATATAATTTTATGAAGAAATGTTACATCCACGTATATTTTACAAAAAAGTTTTCATAAAATGATGGGGCATAATAAATTTAGTGCTCCTTCTCAGCACCAGGTCTTTAATGGCTGCTAGTGCATAATTGTTTTAGTTTATTGTTTAGGTGATATGCTTTTGCCATTAACTAAATGACCATTGTCTGCCACTAACTAAATGACCATATATATAATACTTTAATCTAATACTTTACATGCTTTTCTTCCTATATTATAAAAAGAAGCCTAAAATTCCCTGTAGCAGGCTGAAAAACTTACACATCAGCAAACATAATATCACCAATGCATGACACGTATGCTTTGTAAAATAAGAAGGTGCTGTGGTTTTTTCCCATATTTTATTATTTCATATGCGTCGGTCGCTGTGCTCTTTTGCTTTTACCTAGAACCTTTCCCACCACCTGACTAAAACTTTCCCACTCACTAGAAGTTTCTGTCGCTGTGTTTGATACTGCTAATGCAATTTCATCATTACAATCAGGTAACCTAATTCTTAAATTAACAATCTCTTTACATTCTTATTGATTGATGTAATTTGATTTTGACTTTTGTTAGTATCGATTTATGCTTTTGTCAGGTTCTAATAATATAATTGATTTTTGGTTCGGCTGTTGATGAATTCAGAATATATCTCATATCCTTATCGATAAACTTCTTTTCTTCAGTTTCTCGAGTGGTAAGTTCTATTTTGATTTTTAATATATGGTTCAAGTGTTCATATGGATTTTAGCAGTCTTGAGGTATTTTTTTTTTCTCTTATAGCGGACACACGCAACAGATATTGTTTGGTTTCAGTGGCTGTGGAAATTTGGACGAGGCTTTCAGCGGAATTAATAAGGGGTTTGCTGTCACTAGGATTAATGGCGAACCTGCGAGTGATATGAATATAGGGTAAAGTTTGGATTTTTGGGTTTTATGATACCTCATATGCAAACTTATGGTGGTCCTTTTTTCTGGTTTCCGACTGCCATTTTTGTTGAGTTTTAGGTGTAAAGGTTTTCCATTTATGCCTATTTTGATATGGGTTTTTGCTTATTCGAGCTTAAGATTATTAGAAAGTTTGGGACTTTATGGTTAATTTGATGTAGGTATGGTGGAATTCATATGGGTTTAATTGTTAAATAAGTTTATGATCGATTTTTGTTGAATCTTGCTTTGTATTCCTTTAATTTTTTAAGGTGATAATGTTACATTTCAAATTTCACACTATTACTCAACAATCAACACACATCACATTCACGCACTTTCTTTTATTTTCAATTCTCTCTCTTACTGATCGAGCCAACACAAAACGCATCAAGGCCCGGATTCGCTTTGATCTCCAAACAAACCGAGATCGATTCCATAAACATATATGTAAGTGATTCGCTTTTCATTATTTAATTTTTTACAAATTAGGGTTCCATTAATTTGGGGTTTTTTGTCGCTATTGATTTTAGGGTTATCATTTGATTATGTTGATCGATTCCATAAACATATATGTAAGTGATTCGCTTTTTATTATTTTTTTTTTACAAATTAGTGTTCCGTTAATTTGGGGTTTTTTTTCGCTTTGGGGTTTTTGTCGCTATTTATTTTTATATCGGTTTTGAGTAATTTTCGATTTTTATGGTTACTGGGAGATGTTGAGTAGAAGTGCGACGTTTACAAAGATCTTCAAGTGCTCAATCTGTATGAGTGGATTATGTGTTTGGCCGACTTTTAAGCGGTGTCTTGGTAAGCTTATTTAAGGGCCTATTAATTTTGTGTTTTTAGAGAGTTTTAACCTATTTGATGGTGTTTAGATAACTTTATTTCTATGAGATTATATTATATTATTCAAGTAACAATAAGCTATTAAGCATAATCTATCACAAATTGGAATTTTTATAAATATAAAAGTTGTTAAGCTCAAATATTTATTAACTTGATTAACTTGCAAGTGATTGATGTATATGCTGAAATATTTTCATAAAAGTCGACGAAAGTCAAAAGTAAATGTCAATTTGATCTTAGCTTAATTTCTGGATTTTATTTGTTAAAATGTTGAGTTATATGTTTGTTTGATCAATTCAAGTTAGTCTCAGTTAAAGTTCATCATAGTTTTTGGTTAAATCTCAACTTAGTAGTTTTAAGGAGTGTTTGGTTTAGAAAATTTATCTGAGTTTGATTATGTTTAAGTTGTTAAATCTGGTTACATTAGTGTTCATTAGGTCCATTTAGGTTAGTAATTGAATAATTTTCATAGGTTCTTTTATAAAAAGTCAAAAATCTTTTTATTCTCTCATAATTTGCATAATCCTAGCATAACAGATGGTATTTTCACTCTAGGTATTTCAATAGTGGTTAGATAGCTTAAGTTAGGTTTTCATTGAGTGTAAATCATCATTTTCAGTAAGCTAGGATCATTCTAATTTCATTTTAGTCAAACATTTCAAAAACAGAAAAAGTCAAAAAAATTCCAAAAAAGTTTTCTAAATAGGTTTTGTTTTTGATTTTTAATTCACTCAATTTTTATCCAATCATTCTGAAATTTTGGGTTTTAAATATTTGCTAGCTTGTGTTTTCATAAATCATTTTTTCATGAATTTTAGAATTTAGTAGAATAGCTTTTGAGGAGCTTGTAGTTGACTGGTTAGTCAACTAATTACCCTGCACCACAGATAAGATGCTCAAGTAAGCTTTGGTTTTGATTTTTAATTTCTTTATTTTTAGCTTTTATGATCTAAAAACTTGTGTAGAGATAGTTGGGTAGCTAGTCTGTTAGCTTATATTTTTTGTTTATGGTAAAAAGGTGACCATGACAGAGGATCAAATCGTTATAAAAAGTAGCTGAATAATTTCTTCTTTTAATTGCACCAATTTCATTCACATTATCACATACCTGTCAGTTACTCAGATACAAAAAGCTCCCACTTTACCGAATCACTATTAACGTACAATGGCAGAAGTCATTGCTTCTAGAAAATGCGTGGTGAGTGGGGTGTTCACTTTGTATTATTTTATATATATATCACACTAATTTTGTGGACTTGTGAGATGGTGTACTCAAAATTAAAGGGGACATAATGGTCCATTATTCGTTACCACTTTGCACAATATTCAACAAAAGTAGGAGGTGAAATTCCCCTTTTCTTTTTTATATTCTTTCACTTTAGTTAAATACAAAAAGTAAAGATTCTACAAATCATTATGTTTCTTACTCGATTTTATTTCGTTCACATACATTTTGTAACGAATTATCAAGGGTGTTTGTTTAAGCTTATTGATTATTATTTTTTTGACTTATATTTCACAAGCTCATTCGTTGTAATTTATTTTGAAACTTTTCAGCTTATATTAGTTTATCATGTCCTGTTATGATATACTGTACGTGCATAGCTTGTGATTACAATTTTTTAAATATAAAGTGTTCACGATAAAATCATATAGCAGCTTATTTCACGTTCTTTAATGAAATTTCCTTTCTCTATTATTCTCTGTAGTTTTTCCTTCCAAACAATTCAATGAGGGTCAACTAAACTAGCTGGCAGCTTTAATAGTTACCTATCTTTCTTTTGAAATTGAAGGCTTGTGTTAATATATGTGAGAGGTCACGATATCAGGCGTTATTCTTCGCCTTTTGACTATGATGCGAGCGAACCACACCGATCCTCGTGTTACAAGGGTTCGTGCCGTCACCACTAGCCACGTTGTTCGTGTTATCATTTTTTTTCCTTTTTTTATTCCAACAGTTGGATTATGGAACAAACAAAGAAAAGAGACATTTTTTCATTAGCTTAAACTTGCCTATTTTGCTGTTTTCCCTTTTGCAATCTCAGTTTAAGACTAGCTTATTCAGTACATCTAGGGATTATATTATTGCTTATGTCTGCACCCTATTGCTCATTTAGGTTCCCCTTAGCTTGTCTACAGCCTAGGGTAGCTTATAATTTAATTCTATAAACATTACTTATTTCCTTAAGCTGCTCATCAGGTGTTTAGTGTCCTTAATGGCTTTTAGTTTTGATTTTAATTTCTTCATTTGTGGTCCTATTGAGCTGAAATTTTGGACATTAGATCTCTGGTTGGTTATCTTTATCATGCCTATTTTAGTTTAATTTTAGGATTTTCTAGGTCTCTTAAATTAGTGCTTAAAGTAGGAGCATTCAAGCTGTTTGGCTTACCTGAGGTTGAATCTGATTTAGAACTTAAATACTTTGAACTTGAGTTTATTTGATTCTTATTAGTTGCACTAGATTGGTGTTAGTTAAATTTAGTTTTAGTAAGCCATTATGTAGCTTTTGTTGGCCTGCAACTTCCCATATCTGTTATAACATCCCCTTGCATCAGTTAGCTAAGTGCCCCAAATAGCTTTTATTTCTGAATTTTAAGTTTCTCATGTTCAGTCCTTTTTTGCTAATATTTAGGATTTAAGGTCTCTGGTTGGTGGTTGATAACTAGATTATTTTATTTTAATTTTAGTAATTTTCCAAGTTAGCTTAATTAGTGCTACTATCATTTTGCTGAGGAATCTCAATCCTACTGAAGGATTATGCAACGGGACTAGATTAATTTGCAAAGATTTAAAAAGAAATGTCATACATGCTGAGATTGCTTTTGGAGACTTTGCTGGTAGACGTGTTTTCATCCATAGGATTCCTTTGCAACCTCCAAGTGATGAACAATTTACAGTCCCATTTAAAAGGGTACAATTTCCGATCAGGTTATGCTTTGCAATAACTATTAATAAAGCTCAAGGTCAAACACTTGACATCGTTGGAATATATCTTAAGGAACCGGTGTTTTCTCATGGACAACTATATGTTGCACTCTCACGTGCAAGAACAAGTAAACATGCAAAAGTCCTTATTAGAGATTCTGGTTTTGACGCTTCTGTTGGAGAAACTAAGAACACTGTGTATAGAGAGGTTTTGAACAATCGCGAACACACCAAAAAATATGCATAAATGAGATATGTGGTATGAACTATGAAAAATAATAGGAGAGCGTCTCTTCAACTTTCAAGTGAAAAGAGTAATAATCCATGATTATTGGTTGCTTATGTCTAATTTTTTTCTGGGGTACGACATGAAAAAATGGCATTTAACAGATAAATGTAGATAAATGATTCAAAGTTCAAGAAGATAAAATTTGTGAGAAAAATAGTATTGAAAATAAGAAACATTTTACATAAAAATGTATATATATAATCTAAAGTTCCAGAAGATAACAAAAACACTTGGAGAAAATTGGTATCGAAAATATGAATATGATTTTATGAAGAAATGTTACATCCACATATATTCTACAAAAACGTTTTCATAAAACGATGGGGCATGATAAATTTAACTTTGAACATTACCTCTCTTCTTTTGATTGCCCAATAAATGTAATAGTTACATTGACACATCATTTAGTGAAGATGTTTTTATTAAATTTATGTGGATAGAGCATTCCTCGAACTTAAATGGTAATTACAATAGAAACCAAAATACATACACTTAAGGCGTGTTTGGTACTTTGGTATAGGGGAATGATTATTGGAATGATAAGAAAGTCAATTACATTGACACGGGAATTAAATAGCGGTATAAATCCCAATATAAATGTTTTTTACAGCCAATCTAGGGAGGTGGCTTGGACCCATTCCTAGTCTTTTTTACTCGTCTCCCTTTCTTTTTTTGCCTAAAAAACACAACGTAATAATCAGGCCTTTTGGACACAACCCAAAGTCAAGGCTAAAAGCCAAAAAGTCGTTGCTATTCATGTTTATCACAATATAGTGTATAGTATAGAATCAAGTATGATTAGCATTAATCATTAATTACTTGACTTTTATGAACATCATGTACGAAATGCAATGATTCCTCTATATCGATTAGTATGATACTAGTGCAAGTGTTGATAATTCGAGACCATTTAAGTAACCCCGACCAATCACGGTGTCTTTCTATTCAATCGATTGTATTAACAACCCATATACAAGGTGAGATCTGAAGACTATATTTTATTTTAAGTCATTTGAAGCAAGTGTTATCACGTCCGAGACTATTTATGTGAAACTATTGAGCGCAAGTATTATAAGAATAGATCCTATTCATAATATCACAATATGGAATGTAGTTTATTATTATATAGAATCAAGCATCATTAACAAGACTTGTGTGAACATCATATGTGTTACTAGCTAATTAATCACCGCCATGTATTATTGTAGATCGCACATTCTTTATCACTTAAAGTACATTGTAAAGGAATCATTACATTTCATTGATAGCATGCATCGTGCAAGCGTTGAAACTATATCGATGATATAGATAAAAAGCAAAGAATAATTCGAAAACATCATCTTAGTATACAAGTGTTATCACATCCGATACCATTCAAGTTAAACATGTTAAGCAACTATCTATTATATCTCAGTTTACATTAACCCGACTTACATGATCATAAGGTATAATCCTGGTTATCAGCTACCACTCAATTACCATTAGATTTTATGAAATATCACATGTATAATTGATGACATCAAATAAGAGGTCAAATATATAGCCTCATTTATCCTAATTGTATTGTTTGTTTTGCATCATTTTATATAAGTTTTGATACTTAACTACTTAAATGTTTCAATCTGAGTTATTATCAAGGTTAAAGTTAGCAAGAATGGACATGTTTTGATGCAAAATGGATCAAGTTCGAGAAAGTCCACTATATAGACAAGAATACGCCGTATTATCCTATGCAGATACGCCATATACCAAGACTTGGACGATTGTCAAGACGATTGCCTGACTTTGAAGAATACGATGTATCCAATTAATTAGATACGTCGTATATGAAACTTTGTTCAACAAGAAAAGCGAGCTTGTTTTAGTCCAGATACGCCGTATTACATCATGAAGATACGTCATATGCATCTCAAACATTTCACCAGATTTCCAAGTTTTAGAAGACATGATAAGCTGTATCTATCTCTATGATACACCGTATCAGGAAGGCGATGTATGAATATTCTAGAATATTTTAATCTTGGACCCCAAGCGAAGTTACCTCGATACGCCATATTGGACACATCCAATACGTCGTATCGAACTTTCTCGAAAAGTAAGAATAGAAAACCTAAAATCTGGTTTTCAGAGAGCACATAACCATCAAGTACGAGATCATATACATAAAGAAGACCAAGACGGTCCTGCTAGTACATAATTCTATAGGAAGATTCTCTTAATTTGTTTCACTACACTAATCATTCAATTAGCGTATTTTTCCTTTTCGGTTCACACTTTAATCATTTCAAACATTATGGATTGTATTGTTACAGTGACTATGGCCAATACCTGTAGGTATTATCCAAGTTAATGATTATATGATGTTTTGATTTGTACTAATTGGATTGCTTACTCCACGTTGGTATTGATTATGATTATCACTTCTTTAATATTTGTGTGTGTGATTATTCATTGAAGTGGTTCTTGCACTATTTAGATAGTCCTAAGCTAGTGGATGATAGATAATAATTGGGAAGATCACATATTACTTGGCTTGTTGCTAGATCAATAGCGCTATGACCATTAGGCTACTAGTAATTAAGTTAGGGCACAGTTTATTAATGTAAGCTACAATTGTATAAATGATAAAATTGTAATCACTCAGTTGCACTTTTGTGGGTTTCGATTAATCATAACAGAGACATCTTATATGAATTAACTTGGTTAATACGTTTCCTTACTATTGGCTCGACCTCTTCTTTGTTATCTGCGTTTCTACTTATGTGTGTTTTGTCTCATTTAATTTTATTGTTTTATTTAAATCTAAACCTCGTAACAGTCTCTCAGGCTGAAAACCCTTGATGCGTTAGAATTATGTTTAGTTAGACTAACATAGGTTATTAAAATACTGATAGATTTAGGTGTTAACGTTCCACTCTTAGTGATCGACACCCTACTTACCAACTAAGTCACTATCGACCGGGTAACTGCCCGTAAGTGTTTGTTATATGTAAAGTCGGCAAAAAAAATTTAACTTGATAAAAATTATTTACCTATAGAACAACGATAGCACATCAATAATCTCGTAGTACGTATATCGTTCCGTATACCGTACATACGATCTTTATTATCGTTAACATGACTTACATGGCTCGCATTATTTTATAACAAACATGACGAATACAAGTTAAACTTGTTATTAACTTTTCAACGATCTAACCCGAAAAAATATTAGTAAATTTTAAAAGTAAATAAATTTAGTTTTATGATATACCAAAATTGTGTTTTTATTTAAAAATAAATATAGTAACTAATTATATTTCACTTTAAATGTTAACTATAATATATTATATTATAATAAACCTTTGGCCATGATATGTCGTCCCTAATGTTTGAATAGGAAAACATTTTCGAGCCAAATTTTTGGAGGCAAATTTTATTTTGCCAAAGTATTATATTTTTACTTTTAGCGACGACTTTGTCGTCTCTAAAGATACTTTCAATTTTTTAATATTTTCGTGCCTTTTACAAAATAACAATAAAATAACATTTTTTTACATATAGCCACGACTTGTGTCGTGGCTAAAGATTTTAGTATTTTTTTTTTTATTATTTCCTTCCCCAATCATCGTAATAAAATAGTGATTTTATACTTTTAGCGAATATTGTCTTTTCTATAGTGTTTGATTGGGCACGTGCATTCCAGACTTAGAGGTCAAGTTGCCACTGGTCTATCAATGGGGGATTTCCGAGCCTATCTCGGTGTATTTTATCGAAAGAAGGAAGAAGAGGTATATCGATTTTCTTGAATCTGTGAGAAAGAAAAATCAGTTTGTTACAATTGGGGCAGAGAAAAAACTCACAAAAGGGGTCCCTGTTGGTCACAAGTGAAGGAACTGAACACATCAAGATCTCGTAAATTCATTGTCTTTCTTGGTTCAAACCATAAAGAACTTCTTTCGCTATTGAAGCCATGTCAGAGATGTAAGCTTATTAGCATCCCTCTTCTGCCTTAGGAATTGCCAGAAAAGGTTCGATTGAATCACATGCTTTCATGGTCCCTATCTCTGCCCTAACACTAGGAGACACATAGGTATATTGCAAACTTTTCTAAGTGCGCATCACCGTCTACTAAACATAGGGGTGGTTCCATATATAGATTGGGTCATTCGTAACCAGAGTAATAACCGATGCCACAATATAAACTAAAGTTATGTGTGTCTGCCCCTAAAGGCGTAGCTGATAGGTTCTGTTTTATATGCCCATCTGAGTCATCCCGTACTCCAAAAATGTAGAGGTGCGTTCCGGAGAATGGTACGGACATACCTGGCGAAGGTTAAAATGTCAAAGGGTTATCTGAAGCGTTGGAATATGCTCTACCTACGCTTCCTAACTAGTCTTTCTTTTCGGTAAGTAAGAATATATTAACCGATGGAGGAGAGGAACTCTATTAAACCATCTCTTTGCTGATCCAGCGAGGGTCATCGGAAAGACTTTTAGCGTAAGAGTATAGTTCGAGATATTTGACACCCCAAAAAGGATTACTATGTATAAAATTTCCTCAACATGTTCTTGGGCATCTTCATCTTCTTTGTCACCAGAAAACTGTTTGCTTTGTAATTCTTGGATAATTTGACCGTTGATTTCAAACTTCACTGTTGATGGTGTGGTGAACCCTCTGGTGGAATTCTCATTAGTCCTACCAAAGTATTGTTCCATGGTGAAAGTGTCGATGCTGGCTTTTCCATTTAATTCGGATTCAGAATCTGAATGATCTGAGTCGTAGAAGGAGAAAATGTTATGAACTGAAATAGGGGTATTGTTTCTCTTGGCTCGAAACTGGTTTTCCGAATTGTCATACGGTGTTGCTAAGAAGGGCTTAGCTCTTCGAGTTTTGTAACCTGACATGATCAAACTTTAATTGAAATAAAACAAGAAATTTGAAAACTTAAAATAAAAAAAATCCTAAAATAGCTCCCGACAATGACGCCAAAAACTCGACCCAAAGTCTTACGAAGGTATATTCCTAGGTTACTCTCAAATAGTAAGGCTTACGTGGTCCTAAATAAGGAAACTACAAAGTTAAAGAATCATTGAGCGTTATGTTTGATGAGTCTCCTCCCCACCTAAAACATCAGCCTCGGTCGATGATGATTTAGATGAAGAAAACTTGGTTAGAAAGAAAATGACATGGATTGAAAACCAATCGGACCTAGACAAAGATATCGAGAATGAACCATTGGAAGAAGAACCTATAGTAAATGTCAAAGAATCTAGGAATCACCCACTAGATAACGTGATAGGAAGATTAAACGAACGAACACTTGATCCCAAGCTCAAAACAAGAGCAACTTCTTGTGCTTCATTTCAACAATAGAACCTAAGAATGTGAATGAAACAATTTAGGATGAATTTTGGATAGTTGCAATGCAAGAGGAACTAAATCAATTCATTGCTAATGGCGTGTGGAAGTTAGTACCTTTACCTAAGAATGCAACCGACATAGGAACTAAATGGTTATTTAGAAACAAACTAGATGAGAACGGGGTAGTGACTACAAACAAGGCTAGATTGGTAGCACAAGGGTATAACCAACAAGAGGGACTAGATTATGATGAAACTTATGCTCCAGCATATAGATTAGAGTTTATTCGTGTATTACTTGCTTGTGCGTGTGCTAAATATTTTAAATTATATTTAATGGATGTGAAGAGTGCGTTCCTAAATGATTATATCAATGAGGAGGTATATGTTGCACAACCTCCAGGATTTATTGATTTTGAAAAACCAAATAATGTTTTTAAGCTCAAGAAGGCTTTATATGGTCTTAAGCAAGCTCCTAAAGCTTGGTATGATAGACTCAAGGCATTCTTCATTAAACATGAATATACCATGAGAATGGTAGACAAAACACTCTTCACCAAGAAAAGAAATTCACATCTTATCATTATTCAAATATATGTCGACGACATTATATTTGGTTCAACTTGTCAAGAACTATGCGAAGATTTTCGAAAATCATGCATGACGAGTTTGAAATGAGGATGATGGGCGAGTTGAACTTCTTCTTAGGATCACAAATTAAACAAATGGAAGATGGTATCTTCTTTAACCAATCTAAATACATTAAGTAGATGCTAAAGAAATTTGACCCAAATATAATGTCGTCTTGAATAACACAAAATATAGAGGCATGATCGGAAGTTTACTTTACCTAACACTAGTAGACCCGACATTACGTTTAGTGTTTGTCTTTGTGCTCGATTTCAAGAGGATCCCAAAGTATCTCACCTAGAAGCCGTAAAACGTATCTTTAGATACATTAAGGGAACAATACACTTTGGACTTTGGTATCCAAAGGATACTAGAATAGAACCTATCGTTTACACCGATTTCGACCACGCCGAAGACTAGGTGGATAGAAAAGCACAAGTGGCATTTGTATGTTCCTTTGATGTTGTCTAACATCTTGGTTCTCTAAGAGACAAATTGTCCTTTCTATCTCCACAACTGAAGTTGAATACGTATCCGCAGGCAAGGCGTGCCAACAAGCACTATGGATGAAAAAAGCTCTACTTGACTATGATGAAACTTATGCTCCAGCATATAGATGCATCGATTTTCGAAAATATTTTCATGATGAAATCATGCATGATCGAAAATATTTTCATGATGAAATCATGCATGTGTTATTCATTTTGACTATGATGAAATCATGCATGACGATTTTCGAAAATATTTGAGATGCATCGACTTGAATAACACAAAATATAGAGGCATGATCGGAAGTTTACTTTACCTAACACTAGTAGACCCGACATTACGTTTAGTGTTTGTCTTTGTGCTCGATTTCAAGAGGATCCCAAAGTATCTCACCTAGAAGCCGTAAAACGTATCTTTAGATACATTAAGGGAACAATACACTTTGGACTTTGGTATCCAAAGGATACTAGAATAGAACCTATCGTTTACACCGATTTCGACCACGCCGAAGACTAGGTGGATAGAAAAGCACAAGTGGCATTTGTATGTTCCTTTGATGTTGTCTAACATCTTGGTTCTCTAAGAGACAAATTGTCCTTTCTATCTCCACAACTGAAGTTGAATACGTATCCGCAGGCAAGGCGTGCCAACAAAATGAATAACACAAAATAAACAACTTCAACATCATTTGAGATAACAAAGGCTCCATAGACTTAAGTAAAAATCCCATACAACACTCTCATACCATACATATAGAAATTCCACATCATTTTCTTCGCGACAATGTTCAAAATGGAAATATCTCTATTGAGAAAGTTTCCTCGGAACTCAACATTGCCGACATTCTAATGCAACCACTCAAGCGTGAACCTTTCAACTTCCTTTGTTTAGGATTAGGAATGATGGAACACGTCTCGTAACTTCAAATTCCATTAGGAATGACGAATTGTGATTTTTCATCCGAAAAGTCTTAAACAATTTATCGTTCAAGATCAATGAGAAAACGTCATAACCTAAAAATTCATCTCAAGACTTCTTACAGCACTTGTAAAACTCCCTTGATAAGTCTTAGTCAAAATCTAGGATCCATTACTCCAAAAATGGAGTCTATCCTGGGGATCCACAAAATACCAATCCACAGGTGTATTTTTGGATCAGCATGTCTGATAACTTTAGTGATTCAACTCTATCTCCACCACCTTCACATAGATCATCAATTCCACCAAAATTGCACCTTCTAAGAGTACCTCTTCCAAAACCATCTCAAACTCTCACTTGTACTCACCCAAAGAGACTCCATCCTTAGTTTCACCTTCACCAATTAACATTTGTGTCCCCAAAACACCTTCCACCAACAACTTACCACACTTGGAGCCTTTACTACACAACTCTAAACCTCCAAGTCCATATCTTGATACCAAAGAAGATGTGCCTCCAAGACCAACTAATCCACACCCTCACCCATCCTCATCACTCCTCATTGGTAGAAGCCTTCTACCTACTTTCAACAACACCTAAGAGTATCCACCGGGATTCTCTGAGTGGTTGAACCCACAAAATGTTGTCCCCCCGCTTTCACCACAAAATGTTGAACCATCATATCACCCACCATCACCAAGAGGTCCATTTGATTTTGAACCTTATAAGTATCAATGAAAACTACATGACTACCAGTGCATGTGTTGTCATCACAACCGTGAACATATCACTCTACTTAGGAAGAGAGTCAACATGATGTTTGATTACATCCAACATCATTTCCAAGCACCACCCGCACCTCCTATGAACCCACCAAACTAGGCGTTGGCTTGTCAAGCCACTAGTATGATTAGGACTATCTAATTTTTATTTCTTACTTATTTTTATTATTTTTATTATGTCATTGACCTTTGAGTCAAATTTTACCTTGTTTTTCTTAATAAAATGTGGTTATTTAGTTGGTGTGTTCTTATGTCTTGCAGTGATCTCATTGTGTGGTGTATATGTTGTGGTTGTGATTTGTGATTCTTTATCTTTTAGTTCAACTTCGTTATTGTCATGTCGTGGATATATTCATACTCGTGCATGTACACTAACTTTGTTTTATAGCAAGAATCCATAGCTCGATTCCTTGGCGCCCCAAGATAGGGGAACTTACATCAAGGGGAGCATTTGCATAAGCTTATAGCTTCTGCCGCGTTATTCTACACTTTTTATTTCGGCAAAAAGAGGGAGAAATTACTAAACTCATAACTTAAGAACTTGCAAACTTAAGTTTTTACAAAATATGAGTTTATGTTTCACCATCATCAAAAAGGGGGAGATTGTTAATACAAATATCGCGTAAAAATGTTATTTATATTTTAGGGTCTCTTAAGGTTTTGATACTGGCAATTATAAACTTATACGACGTAAAACGCTTACGTAACCAAGTTATTAGTTGTAAGTTTACATTTCGACGTATATCACTTAAGGTATGAATAATGTGATTATAACTTACCTCAAATGATCAAACAGTTCAAGTAAACAAATAATTTTAAGCAAACTTAAAATAATTGCATTTACTATTATACATATACTTTTGATTTTACAAATAACTTTCATATTTAATTAAATCAAGAGTAAATTAATTAAACTCCTTCATGCCCAAGTAATTCTAGAATGAATGATTTTTAATTAATTTAAGTACAAACATTATATAATTTGCTAGGAAAAAGACTGCACAAAATACGCTCCTTTTATAACGGACGAATCCACCGAAAGGCGGTTTTGGGGCAGAAGTTGCACCTATAAATAGTGTGTCATTCAAAAATTTTGAACTAATGATTCTAAGCGATATAAAACAAACTATTTTTATTTCTATCATTCTCTAACATAATTTAACACTCTTTGATCATTCCACTTGACTTATAACACATTCAAAGTGATCCAAAAATCTGAACTTTGAATTCAAGTGAGAACACAAGAAGTCTTTCAAGGTTTAAAGTGTTGTAGTTAGTTTAGTGTCATTATATACTTAGTTGTTATACTTTTTATATGTTTTGTGTGTGATCATACATCACCATCATCTACCAACTTGGGTAGACATCATCATACAACATCTTGGTGAGTGTGGTTAGTAGTTTAGGGGCCTTGAAATATATTGAGTGATAAGGTTGGCCTTGCCTTAAGAAAGACTCGATATTTAGCTTAGTATTGGAAAAGAAGATAAGCGACGTTGTAAGGTCTTCATCACTGAAAGGGATCTTGTTGATATAGTGCTTGTGAACTCTCGAGTTGGGTACTTGGGGAGTGGAGTAGGGCGAAGAAGTGAGCTTTATACCGAACCACTATAATCATCGTGTTGATTGGTTTGATCTTTCCTTTACTTTCCGCATTTGATTATTAGTTATTGTGCTTGTATACATATATTGTTTGCATTGATGTCACATCAATGATCGAATTTTTAAATTTTTCTTAAAAACGCATAAAAACGGTTAAAACTATTCAACCCCCTTCTAGTTTTCCATATGAGTTGTTAGCTTATTAGCATCCCTCTTCTGCCTTAGGAATTGCCAAAAGGTTCGATTGAATCACATTATTTTCATGGTCCCTATCTCTGGCCTAACACCGGCTGAGATGTAGGTATATTTTGCGCTTTCTTAGGTGCGCATCTCCATCTACTAAAAATAGGGGTGGTTCCATAGATAGATTGGGTCATTCATAAATAGAGCAATAGCATATGCTACAACATAAACTAAAGCTATATGTGGCGACCACTAATGGCGTAACTGATAGGTTTTGTTTTATCTGCCCATTCGAGTCATCCCGTACTCCAAAAAAGAAGATGTGAGATCGGAGAGTGGGACGGACTTACCTGGACAAGGTGCCAATGTCAAGGGGTTATCCGAAATGTTGGAATATGCTTTACCTCCACTACCTAACTAGTCTTTCTTTTCGGTAAATAAGAATATATTGACCGATGGAGGAGAACCCCCCGAAGTAAACATAATTGAATGGACATACCCCACCCATGCAACCAAACAAAAAACTCAAGACACTCCCCGAGCTCTAAAATAAAGAAACTAACCTAAAAAATGATTGAAATTAGATTACGATTAGAAAGGCTAAAAATAATCCAAGTTTCTACATAATCAAAAAGAACCTAAGGATTAACCAAAGCTAAGCACATACTAAGCCCAATAAGACACATAGGCCTGGATATACATGACGCTAACTTGAAAACAGGTTCAAGCATCAAATAAATCTTGACCTATCATTTGTCCAATTTGGGACTTAGATAATTCTTTTATTTTTATGTTCCCACTGAGACCTAATTGATAACGAATGAGAATGGCTTTTTTAGGGCCAAATCCATCTTTTTTTTATTGAGACAATTCTGACTTGTTTATCGAAAACTGATCTAGCTCTTGAAATATATAACATTTGTTATCCTTCCTGTTACTATTCTTTTTCGGCCGGAATCAAAATGATTCCCAACTCTGCTCCTACTCTTTGTTCTCCCTTAAGATAGGGTCATCGTTGATCATTTTTTGAGCTAAAAAACTAGTCACAACAACTAAATATTTACGTACAAAATTAATGAAACATGAATAAGAAACCAAGCGGGATAAAAGAACAGCGAGGTATAGTGAGAAAACTCACCCTGCCTTTGGACGATAAAGCCTTCTTTTACATCCCATTCCCTAGACAAATCAATAGGAAATGCTACTAGCCATTGTTGTTCTTTTTACGATGAACCACTCTGGCACAAACTAAAGTGACCTCTACGCTTCATCCCCGGTGTGTAGGGCCGAGAAAGTTCCACTTCTTTTTTTGACCAAATATTTGCGTTGAAAGACATACTCAAAGTTCGAAAAAGTATTAGTGACGATATTGTCGTCAAATATTGAAAATTGTTTATTTTGTCGTTTAGTAGACTTTTAACCACGACTTTAGTTGTGGCTATATGTGTTTCTTGACTAAACACCCGATTCTAGCTGGAATATTACTTTTTCTTCTTTTTTTTTGCAAGGAAATAAAATGTATTGATAACAAGTGAAAAAAGGCATTCTATATCTATACTAATCCCAAATGTCGTTGATGTATGCTAAACTTTTTTTAGTAATATTTTGGTTTGGGCCAGTTACCCATTATCATCTTTTGGGCCGGCGGTATGTCATTACGTTATATACACGTGTGTTGAGAGAAACACATCACATAACACGTATATCCATATCTAGATCCACCACTGCATAATCATTTTCGCTGCGAAGAAGCGGTGGATTTGGTAAAACCAAAGCTACGAGAAATTTTGAGGTCATTGTTTTAGATTTTATTTTAGTTTTCTTTCTTAATATTTTAAATATGATTTTGATTGAAGGTCTTATTGGTTGTGATTCGATTTAGGATGTACTCATTTGAAGTTATTCTGATTATATTTAAACATGCTACATAATGCAGGTTTTGTAAAAGGAGTATGTTGTTAAAGGACCGACGTTTGACTACACTATAGGCAATGATGATATCTGTCAGGTGTTTCTGTAAGTGTTGTTTACAAAATCCGTACTTTCGGTCATTTCTCGATGTTTCATTATTTCAACATTTATAGTAAACTTGGTTTACTTGTTTCAAATTGCGTAACCTTGGAGGTTTAGCGGCGAATTCATGATCATGACATCACGTACATTTCATATGGACTATGATTAGTCTACATTTCATTGACATCATGTGCATCTCATTAGTTCATTCACGACATTTCATTTCACCTTCAACGCGTAATTTTATTTAATAATCTTTATCGCGTGAGTTATTATTTTAAATATTTAATCCATTACTTTCAAAAATGATCCCGAGGTATTTTAAACTTACATTTAGTTCATAAAACTATATTTTAGTTTTCCTAGTGTTTCAAATTTATTTGGTATATTAATCGTTAAAGTTTAATTATTACGACGTTTTTCTTAAAAATTATACGATAATTATTTTATCACTCAAATTTCACAAGGAAAGTATTTTTACAATTTTATCATCTCAATACAATCTATTTTGACTTATTAAAAACTTACTTGTACCAAAATTTTCCATTTACCTTTACTTGTACATTTCTTACACTTTTACTTACACTTTTATCAAATAATACACAAATTATATACAAGTAATAGTTTTAAAAAAAAAAAAAAATAAAATATCTTCTCTACCCCCCCGGCCAAAGGGGAGGGTGTCATTTGATGTGGCATGGTTTATGATTGTTAATTATTTTACACAAACATATAAGTCTACTTGAATTATTTTGTCATTTCATTCACTTCACATATTTCTTCAAGTGTTAACAAAATTTTCTCCTTTGTTTCTTGCTTCATAAAACCGGTTACACATCAAGCTCTCAAGGATCAAAATTTTTTCAAGATCAAGTCATTTACAATCTAGTTATATCCTTTATATGGTTTTGAAATAAAAACCAAGGGTATTTAAGTTTAATCCTTGTTACTTTCACCTCATCATAATCACTTGTAAGCTTGTTTTATCATTTTCATGTTTCCTTTTCATTTCATATGTTTCTTTTCATTTTGGAGATAGTATGCATGATATGTGATTTATACCATTTATTTCATGATTTTAGAGTTATTTATATACTTTGGTCATCCTATAAATATTCCCATGGTATTCTTTGGTCTTGATGGTGATTAGGAACCCATGACACCCTAAGAAGGTGTATGGTAGGATTAGATTAGCTTTGGAGTTGATTTGAAGGGATTAGAATAGGTTTTGTCCGAGAAAACTATTTTCGATAACTATATATTTATGTTCTGTCCTTATTTCAATTTCGGAAAAACCTACTGTTGATGCGAAACTTTGGCCTTGATATTTAGAAAATATACTTTAAAACGAATCCGTGGCGCTTGAACGGATAAAACGGACTTATAACGAAGAAGTTATGGATTTTTAAAGTTTGACGACGAAATATATTATTTTCGAAATTTCAGCATGCGGTTTTAGTTTGTTCGGGTCAAAACGAGCCTTAAGCTTCACAAATTATTTCGACTAGTCAAAATATATTAGTTTACTTGATACGAAGCTAAGGACATATTATACGTGAAAGCGGATTTAAAGCGACAAAGATATGCACGTTTTTATAAAGTTGCCGTAACTATTATTTTCGAAAATCTATATTATTTTTACGTTACAAGTGTTACATTAGTCAGAACGACCATGTTTGCTGGCGTTTTTAACAAGGTTGTGAAACTTTTGGAACAAAATGTCTTCTAGTAAAATCAAGTTCACCGGCCATATTTTTCAAAACAACAAGTTGTTTGTCAAGCGGAGTTATAGTAAATTAATTACGGATGTTCAAACTTGGCGAAACTCATTTTACGCACAACAATTAGCCAAAATCACTATCTTTAACCCTTAATATCTTTATGATCGAGACCTTTTGGACGAAAACTACTGAACTGAAACTTCTAGATATCGATACAAACTTTCCAAAACATTCGAGTTCGTTCTCTAACGATCGACGTACACCATTTTACGACTAGTTTTCCAAAGCCATTTTTGTTAATTTCATGAAAATTCCGACGACATTGTTTTGCGACGAAAAGTGGAAATTTCACCAAAAATCATTATAAAACCATTGTAGGATGACATTTTGACGTAAAAACTGGTAAAGTCATTTTTGGTTGGTCAAGACGTCAAAAGAGTATTTTTCGACGACAAGTAATATTTTTAAAACTCACAAATGGTATAAATAACATACGAAGTGCATGCATAACATTACATTGCAACTCATGACATATCATATCATTCGTAATAGGTCCAGATTGACGATTACATTATACCTCGGTGTACTCACTCTTGTCATCACACCTGCTACCAAGTGAGTTCATAGCCCCACTTTTACTCTTTTAACTGCTTTTACAAACACTTGGGGAGATACATGCTACATTTTAATCGAACACATATGCTTTGAACTGTATGCTATATCCGAATGTTTTATTGTCACTAAGTATTTGCCATGTTCAAGTCCCTACATCATGAACCATTAGTCACTTGCGGTGAGCGAATATTGTGAATAGGCCTATTGAATTAACACTCCGCTCCTATTGACCCATTTAGGGAAATCGAGCGCACTATATTGAATCATTAAGGTAAATTGGCAAATTACCTATTAGGGCGGCGATGAAACGATGATTACCAATTTTTATTGGTGCGATGTTTACGCTTTGGTGTCATGAACTTAGTGAAATAAATACGATTTTGTTTTTAACGATGAGTGTGAAACTGCTTAACTCACACTACGATTATTGTGTTCAAACGAATTACTTAAACCTATGGATTTCACTCAACCTTTGTGTTGACCTTTTAGCATGTTTATTCTCGGTATCTAAGGCATTATCATCATGGCATGGTTAAGGAACCACCTTTTGAGTCGTGGCGTCGACTTACATCTTTGTACATTATGGCACTTTCTTTTAAAACCATCGTTTGGACTTGTAATATATTTATATTTCCATAAACTTTGTAAACTTTTGGGACCTATGTTGTAACTCGATTATTTTATTAAATCAAACGATGTATTTTCCAAACGACACTTTAGGTCGTTCAATATAACTGTGATTGTGATGCTATGACGATCAATCCCGAGAATTCCATTCATTGCAAAATGTAAATTGGGGTGTGATGATTGGCATCGAGCTTGATTATAGAGAACTAGGTTGCATCATTGACCCTAGACTATAACTACATTATCATAGCATCTCATCATTTCATCACAAGTGCATGTTCACTTTGCATGCGATTTATACGTACATTTTTCGAGTTATTTACTTTCATTTCAAAGCGATTGTCACATGGATGCCCTTAAATGCCCATCCCATTATCTTTTCCCCATACTCTAACGTGGAGAATTCCTTGTCATTCCCTATCACAATTTTATACCAATGATTCATCATCGATAACGACGAATGCCGAGATAAACTTTTAAATAGGGCGAAGTCGCTCTCACTCCTTTGTTTCACCACTAACATGTCGAGTTACACTTTATTCACACATTAAGTCTCTAAACCATCATACATTGAAGCACTTACAACACCTCATAACCCATCTTTTCGGAACCCGTCGATCATTTCGAAAAATAACTTCAAACTTATCGTTTCTTATCACATTTCTTTGAAGCGCTTATTATTAACATCGGATTTTGCTACGTCTCACATTTCCTCTTGTTTTGAAGAAGATATGGCACCGAAGAAAGCTACACCTGGAATGACTCAAGCGGCAATTCAAAAGTTGGTAAGGGATAGTGTAGCCGAGGCATTAAGGATTGAAAGGAAGCGGTGGTCGCTTTCATCTTCTGAGGCATGCGGCACTTCTTTGAAGCCGCAAGGCTTGCTCTTCACATCGGAAATGTCGGAGGATCCGGAGTTAAGAAATGTTCGTACAAAGATTTCAAAAGTGGTGAACCCACCAAGTTTAGAGGGATGAAGGAGCCACAACCATGGTGCGATGGTTTGAAAAGTTGGAATCCGTGTTTTGCTTTGTAATTGTCCGGATGATAGTAAGGTTAAATTTGCTACGAGCACATTACTCGATGGAGCATTGTCTTGGTGGAATTCATATGCTCAACCGATTGGAATGGAGAATGCTTTCAAGCTCACTGGGAGCAATTTAAAGGTTTGGTAACAAAGAAGTTTTGTCCGTCACGGAGATTAAGAAGTTGGAGACCGAATTCTATGAGTTGGAAACTATTGGGTGCGACATTGATACTTATATTCGAAGGTTCCAAGAATTGGCCGTGTTATGCCCGTCCATGGTTTCGATAATGAGAAGTTGCTAGAGGCTTTCATTGGGGACTTCGAGGTGATTCAAGGAGATGTGACTTCGTTTGATCCACAAACAATCGAGGAAGCTATTAGGGTGACTCAAAAGCTCATGGCCCGTGTAGTGAAGAGAGGTAAGTACACCAACACCAACCAAAACAACAACAACCCCAACAACCGCTTCAATTACAACAATAACCAAAACAACAATAACAACGACAATAATCAAAACAACAACAACAACGATGATAACCAAATCAACAACAACAAAAGGAAATGGGAAACGACCAAGGAGATTATAACAACAACAACCAAAACCGCAACACTAACCGTCATCAACAACAAAATAGAAGGCAAGAAGGGAATGGTTTATGTCATTGCACCAATGAGAGGTAGAGGGTATCTTGGAACACACCCACTATGTAATCGATGTAATTTTCATCACTCGGGTCCTTGCCCGCCAAGTGCCACAAATGCCAAACACCGGACATCTAGCCGAGGATTGTAAAGGTAAAGCCGTAGTCACATGCTTCGGATGTGGGGAGCAAGGACACTATAGAAATCAATGTCCTCAAAACCAAGGTCAACCAGTTGAAGATGCTCATGGGAATGCATATATGTTAGGAGGAGGGGAAGCTCGTCATGGTCCCAACAACGCGGAAGACTGAAGAAGTTTGGAAGCTAACAGTCTTAATTTTCCTTATGTACTATGTCGTACTAAGTTTATGTTTTCCATCGTATCCGAATCTTTATAACCTAAGATGTATTTCTATTTGATGAACCACTCGTTGTAAAATATTCTCATCTATCGTACTTTATTTTCTTTCCGATTTGTTATCATTTACGAGGATTTTAATTCTTTTTACTTTAACTATCATTTTAACGACACTTCTCCATGTCTTCTCTCCTCGATGTTCATCACAATTTTAACATCGATTGACTCAACACCAAACAAACATATGAGTCGATTAGTCCAAGCATTGCATAGTTACTCCTAAATTATACATAGCCCGATCACCTATGTCTAATTCGGGAAGAATCATGCGATGAAGGGAGTAGTAGGCTTATATGTAAGCAATCCGTGTCGAGCCAAATTTTCAAAGTCCTCCTTCAAACCAATTTAGCCTAATCTCATGACAGTTCTTGTTTGATGAGTTGTGAGATTAAGTGAAAATTGGTTGGTAAAAAAAAATCTTTGAGGGTTTTGCTCGGGAATGGGAAAGTTTGCCACATCAAACCCTAAACCCGTTAGACTAACAACGATCGAATTCGGGATGAATTCCTTTTGATGGGCGAATGTGACAACTCGTACTTTCGGTCATTTCTCGACACAATTCATGTTTCATTATTTCAACATTTATAGTAAACTTGGTTTACTTGTTTCAAATTCGCGTAACCTTGGAGGTTTAGCGGCGAATTCATGATCATGACATCACGTACATTTCATATGGACTATGATTAGTCTACATTTCATTGACATCATGTGCATCTCATTAGTTCATTCACGACATTTCATTTCACCTTCAACGCGTAATTTTTATTTAATAATCTTTATCGCGTGAGTTATTATTTTAAATTTTTAATCCATTACTTTCAAAAATGATCCCGAGGTATTTTTATACTTACAATTAGTTCATAAAAACTATATTTTTAGTTTTCCTAGTGTTTCAAATTTATTTGGTATATTAATCGTTAAAGTTTAATTATTACGACGTTTTCTTAAAAATTATACGATAATTATTTTATCACTCAAATTTCACAAGGAAAGTATTTTTACAATTTTTATCATCTCATTACATTCTATTTTGACCTATTAAAACTTACTTGTACCAAAATTTTCCATTTACCTTTACTTGTACATTTCTCTACACATTTACTTACACTTTTATCAAATAATTACACAAATATATACAAGTAATAGTTTAAAAAAAATAAATAAATAAAAATATCTTAGTACCCCCCTTGGCGACCAAGGGGAAGGGTGTCATTTAATGTGGCATGGTTGGATTGTTAAAAACTTTACACAAACATAAAAGTCTACTTGAATTATCACTCATTTCATTCACTTCACATATTTCTTCAAGTGTTAACAAAATCCTCTCCTTTGTTTCTTGCTCCATAAAACCGGTTACACATCAAAGAGCTCAAGGGATCAAAATTTTTATCAAGATCAAGTCATTTACAATCTAGTTATATCCTTTATATGGTTTTGAAATAAAAACCAAGGGTATTTAAGTTTAATCCTTGTTACTTTCACCTCATCATAATCACTTGTAAGCTTGTTTTTATCATTTTCATGTTTCCTTTTCATTTTCATATGTTTCTTTTCATTTTTGGAGATAGTATGCATGATATGTGATTTATACCATTTATTTCATGATTTTAGAGTTATTTATATACTTTGGTCATCCTATAAATATTCCCATGGTATTCTTTGGTCTTGATGGTGATTAGGAACCCATGACACCCTAAGAAGGTGTATGGTAGGATTAGATTAGCTTTGGAGTTGATTTGAAGGGATTAGAATAGGTTTTGTCCGAGAAAAACTATTTTCGATAACTATATATTTATGTTCTGTCCTTATTTCAATTTCTGGAAAACCTACTGTTGGTACGAAACTTTGGCCTTGATATTTAGAAAATATACTTTAAAACGAATCCGTGGCGCTTGAACGGATAAAACGGACTTATAACGAAGAAGTTATGGATTTTAAAGTTTGACGACGAAATATATTATTTTCGAAATTTCAGCATGCGCTTTTAGTTTGTTCGGGTCAAAACGAGCCTTAAGCTTCACAAATTATTTCGACTAGTCAAAATATATTAGTTTACTTGATACGAAGCTAAGGACATATTATACGTGAAAAACGGATTTAAAACGACAAAGATATGCACGTTTTATAAAGTTGCCGTAACTATTATTTTCTAAAATCTATATTATTTTTACGTTACAAGTGTTACATTAGTCATAACGACCATGTTTGCTGCGCTTTTAACAAGGTTGTGAAACTTTTGGAACAAAATGTCTTCTAGTAAAATCAAGTTCACCGCCATATTTTTCAAAACAACAAGTTTGTTTGTCAAGCGGAGTTATAGTAAATTAATTACGGATGTTCAAACTTGGCGAAACTCATTTTCGCACAACAATTAGCCAAAATCACTATCTTTAACCCTTAATATCTTTATGATCGAGACCTTTTGAACGAAAACTCCTGAATCGAAACTTCTAGATATCGATACAAACTTTCCAAAACATTCGAGTTCGTTCTCTAACGATCGACGTACACCATTTTACGACTAGTTTTCCAAAGCCATTTTTGTTAATTTCATGAAAATTCCGACGACATTGTTTTGCGACGAAAAGTGGTAATTTCACCAAAAATCATTATAAAACCATTGTAGGATGACATTTTGACGTAAAAACTGGTAAAGTCATTTTTGGTTGGTCAAGACGTCAAAAGAGTATTTTTCGACGACAAGTAATATTTTTAAAACTCACAAATGGTATAAATAACATACGAAGTGCATGCATAACATTACATTGCAACTCATGAGATATCATATCATTCGTAATAGGTCCAGATTGACGCATTACATTATACCTCAGTGTACTCACTCTTGTCATCACACGAGTCTACCAAGTGAGTTCATAGCCCCACTTTTACTCTTTTAACTGCTTTACAAACACTTGGGGAGATACATGCTACATTTTAATCGAACACATATGCTTTGAATCGTATGCTATATCCGAATGTTTTATTGTCACTAAGTATTTGCCATGTTCAAGTCCCTACATCATGAACCATTAGTCACTTGCGGTGCGCGAATATTGTGAATAGGCCTATTGGAATTAACACTCCCGCTCCTATTGACCCATTTAGGGAAATCGAGCGCACTATATTGAATCATTAAGGTAAATTGGCAAATTACCTATTAGGGCGGCGATGAAACGATGATTACCAATTTTTATTGGTGCGATGTTTACGCTTTGGTGTCATGAACTTAGTGAAATAAATACGATTTTGTTTTTAACGATGAGTGTGAAACTGCTTAACTCACACTACGATTATTGTGTTCAAACGAATTACTTAAACCTATGGATTTCACTCAACCTTTGTGTTGACCTTTTAGCATGTTTATTCTCGGTATCTAAGGCATTATCATCATGGCATGGTTAAGGAACCACCTTTTGAGTCGTGGCGTCGACTTACATCTTTGTACATTATGGCACTTTCTTTTAAAACCATCGTTTGGACTTGTAATATATTTATATTTCCGCAAACTTTGTAAACTTTTGGGACCTATGTTGTAACTCGATTATTTTATTAAATCAAACGATGTATTTTCCAAACGACACTTTAGGTCGTTCAATATAACCTGTGATGTGATGCTATGACGCAACAAGTCAATCCTACGAATTCCATTCCCTTGGCGCAAAACAGTAAATTGGGGTGTGACAAATGTCGGTTTTGGATGTATTCGTTTGAAGTTATTCTTATTATATTTAAACATGGTACATAGTGCAGGTTCCGTAAAAGGAGCATGTTGTTAAAGGACCGACGTTTGACTGAAATGTAGGCAATGATGGGATTTTTCAGTGTTTGGTGTTTTTGTAAGTGTTGTTTACCAAAACCCATATCTTGGCGTGGCGACCTCATGGTTGCAGCCATGGGGTTTTGAGTACCACTTCAATAATTGCTGACCCGAGCCTTTTTAGTTGTATGATTGCAATCTGATCTCAGTCTTGCAATTCCTTGGTCTCAACTTTTCCTGATCAGTATTCGGTCAATGGATGTTGCGACCAGTATTCGGCCAAGAAAAACTAATCCTACTACTGATGTACTGGGTTTGCTTTTTCTTGGTCGAATACTGATTAGCGCTTATGATTTCCATAATGCATCCACCACAAGGTTTGGTCTTTCATACGAGATTTCAATCTTTACGGATACAGGTATTAAGATCCAATTCAGATTTTACATATTTAACTGAATAATATTACTTGGGGCTGTCTCGATTTCCTTATATGTATATCTTGGCTAGCACAAACTTCGCAACTGGCTCTCACCTAAAATGGTAATTGCATAACAATTATATAAATGTTTTGCTATCATAATGGAATAGCGTTACTTGGTATTGTTAATAGCTGATGTGAAAAATTTATGATGTCGTTGAATTTAGGTATTATAATGGTTTTGAAAAAATTAAGGTAAAATAAAGGATGGTATATTATCATTTGTCTATGTAATATTTTGCGTTCTTTAGTAGTGAAACTAATTATGAAATTTTGTTTCTAGGTCGTGTTGATGCAAAATTTTTGAACAGTTTTGTAAGTAGATGCAGAATCTATACAACAAGTTAGCGATATTGTGTGCACCGAATTTATAATTGACGCGCAAAAGGTTTGTCTTCTTTGCGCACTGGCTGATAATTTAAACCTTAAAAATGGTGTTATCTTGCAGGGGCGTTTATTGTAACGCAAGCACAAGTCATGCAGGCACTATTTGTTTCCTGACGACGCTATTGTATGCTTGAATTTTAGCCTTCTACCAATCTATAGGCGATGATGATAATATGCTGACCAACGCGTATAGATTTCCTTGGCCCGCATCATAGCAGGGCAGTCACATCGAATGTGTGGCTGCAGCCATGTTGGTTTCCTGGTATCGCTATTGTATACATATATATGAGCCGCATTCATAATTATTATTCATGTGGGGTGATTGGAATTGCCCATACGTTGCAAGTCTGTAGCAGTAGATTCTTATTCAACTGAATTGTCGTGTCACTGATTGGGATCTTTCCACCCGGTAGAATATTGCAAGCTTCATTTTCGAATATTGATATGAGATGTTTAAGATATTGCCCTGTTCTAATTCAGCCCTGGAAACCCTTTCGTTCTCACAACGGTCTCGCAATACGTCTAGTGCAGACCTTTGCACAACAACCGTTGAAATAGCAAAAGGAATTCAATGGGCCGAGTAGACGGGTCTCGCTATCCTGAACATCGCGTCTGAACATTAGCAACTTACGCTTGAAATGTACTTCCGAGTGGAAAGAGACCACTCGGTGACGCAACAATATTCAGGTGTAATGTTGTATGCACAGAAGTTATAATTGATGCACACAAGTTATAATTCATGCACAGAAGGTTTGTCTTCTTAGCGAACTGATTGAAAATTTAAACCTTTAAAAAGCTGTAATGTTGTCGGACCGTTTATTGTAATGCAACCACGAGTCTTGCTAACACTGTTTGTTGCCTGGAAACGCTATTGTATACCTGAATTTTTCTACCAATCTATAGGCGATGATGATAATATGGTCAGCAATGCGTATACATTTCCTTGGCCAGCATCGTGGCAGGGCAGTCACATCCAATGTGTGACTGCAACCATGTTGGTTGCCTGGTATCGCTATATATATCCGAGCCTCATTTGTAATCATCATTCATGTTTTTCTGTTACTTTCGACGTGTTTGTGAAATCGTAGATTAAGTGAGAAATGCGCGCGTATTTAACACGTACGTATTACTTTTGCTGTATGCTGAATCAGGACCCACAAATAATGTATATAAAAGGTTGCTCCAATTTGTCATGTGTCGCAGATTGGGCTGAAGCCCAATGATATCAAGAAGCCCAATTCGTTAGTCCCACTTTGGGCCACAGCCCACACCTTTAATAGACATAGGGTGCATTAGTGTTAAACGAAGTTATAATGTGTACATTATGTCAAGGCTAATAAAGTGGAAAAAAATAAGGGGCAACTTCATATCTCTCCTCCTTTTAGTTGGAAATTTCATATATACCCAAACATGCATTAAAAACATTGTATATCATGCATTCAATATTTGCACATTGAGTGTATATGAAATTAATCATGAAAATAGGGTTATAGGTAAAAGGTTGAATATAAATATTTTGGTCATTTCACTTTTGCCCGAGACGAAAATTAAACACTTTTATATTACAAATATCACGTATGCACTTCAAAGTTATGCAAATTGTTACTCTTTAAAAGGAACTATAATAATTGTTAAGAAACTAATTATATTCAACCATTAACATTCACAAACATCAATCATTCTCGATTATGAATCATGGTTTTTAAAATCTCGGTCATAATCTTAATTACTTATAATTTCAAGATACTAAGAAGCAAAACGATTCAGATGTTACGTAGGATTTTTGGCAAGCTTAAAATCTTATACGATGCCGATCTCGACTATAAGATCTTAAAATCTAATCTGATTTGATCTTACTTTTTCGAATCGCAAACAAAAAAATTAGTATAAGTTATGTATTTGTGATAGCATATGTTGGTTAAATTATTAAGTTTATAGTGTTGGAATTTCATAAGATTTATAGTTAATTATTACAATTAGTTCGTGATAATGTGATATTTTATAGCAAATGCGCTATAATGAGGTAACTAGTGTTTTTTCTTTAAGAAATGCATAAGTCATTGTTTATACAAATGTACACTAGTAATCTCATTAGCAATTGATAACTTTATGTTTGACTTAACTAGTATTTTTTTCTTCAACATATCCATAACTAGTTATTTTTAACCGTATATTGTGCGGATAAGTCCAATAGCAATACATGTGTGGATTATCACAAAGTTATTAGGTTTAGCTTGATTAGTGGGCTTACCCTAAATAGCTCTTATAATGTTCCTATATGTATGTTCTTCCATTTGTCTCTAATATTCAATCAATAAAAGTCAATCATTGACACTTATCTCTTACCTGGTATCAGCCATACGATCCTTTAAAAACCCTAAACACAAAACAATGATCCACAGCACCACCTCCGGCCGGCGGCTACACGCCGGAGGTGCGGAGGGCTCCAATAATCCCTTCACGCCATCACACTAACTAACGAAAATCCATCTCCACCCGTTTATATGTTATTTTTCTTCTTTACCTCATGACCCGGGTGAGGAGATATATCTATTCGCTTCGACCGATGCATGGCATGTAGACTTCTTTGTGCAAGGTGTGGCCCATCGGCCTTGCTTTATCGGGAACTTATCTGTTAGAAAACGTTTATGTATTACTTGCTAATTTGATTATTGTAAGCAATACATAAACTTAGATTTTAATATCAGAAGGGTATTTCTTTTGGTTCTGTTTTAGCGTAAAAAAATAAAAATAAAATAAAAATAAAATGGTGGATCTTTATGTTTTAATAGGGAAAAACACGGCCCGTTTGTTCGGAAGGTTCTTTGGGGGTTGAAGTTTTAGAACCAACTTTCGTTTTCTCATCTTTTCTTTTGATGTTATTGCATGAGTTTTAGCTTCAATTCCTTTGTTTTAGTTGTAGGGGATACTTTGGGTTATCTCGTTTTAGTTGTAGGGGATATTTGAATTATCCCATTTTATTTGTAGGGGATACTTTGGGTTATCTCGTTTGGTCAACATACTTTGGTTTATACTGTTTGGTAAGGAATACTTTGGTTTATCCCATTTGGTCAGGATACTTTGGCTTATCCTGTTTGGAATGGGTACTTTGGTTTATCTGGTTTGTTGCCTGCTGCTGAAGATGTGCTTTCGCTTGATGTCGAATGTCTTCATCAGCAATTATTTATTTGCTTTAATTTATTATTTATTAGCTTTTAATCTTCGGTCCGAGCTTTTGCGATTTCTCCGCTCGGACTACGTGGGAGTGTTAACTGTCTATTCTGTGGATAAGTCCAATAGCTGTACATGTGTGGATTATCACAAAGTTAAGGATTGGCTTGATTAGTGGGCTTACCCTAAATAGCTCTTATAATGTTATTATATGTACTCTTCCATTTTTGTGTAATATTCAATCAATAAAATTCAATCATTGACACTTATCTCTTACAGTTATGATGTGACTAGCAGTTCCAAATATCCCCAAAAATAATCTACACAAATAAGTCAATAAGCCCTCAAATAAGCTCCATGGTTTGGGCATGTTATGTTTGAAACAGAAAGAAGTCAATAAGGTACTTTAGTAAACGGGAAAACGGATAAGCCTTTCCCAGTTGAGTTTATTAGGGTAGGGAGAGTCTTGGACTCAATGTACGCGGCCTAATTGAGGTATCCCATTAGACCTCTTGTGAGGACATGAAGACGTTCGACCACTACACCACCTTGGTGTTGGTTTTATAAGCTCCTTACGTATGCTACTTCAAACACCCTAAGCTTGCTTAGAACCATAAGCTGTTTAGACAAGCAATGTAAAGCACTCCTAAGGGCTATATGTAGTAATTAGAATCATATAGTGTACGGATATGTTTAACTTTTGAAGTTCTAATATCTCGATAAATATTTGTTTGAATGTTGGAGTAGGTTGCTACTTCAAAATGCATACTTTTTTTTTCGAGTTTAAATGTTCTAGAAAGTAGTTCATTAAGTGGCAATCTTGGATCATTTTGCAATAAAAATGAGCGTAATAAATCCCTCAAAAAAGTAATTCAAGTCATCTGGTGAATTATGGCATTTTGGTGTTGTATGATAACTATAAGCATCGAATTGGTTATAAAAATGGCATTCTATCTACATGTTGTCTTGTAGATGTAGTATTAATGTATAATGACGGGTGTAAAAAGAAACATGAGAATTCCTACAAAAAAAAGCCCGATTGTACACGCCAATATCTCCACGGTAGCATAAGGGTGAATTTTTTTTAGGTTTTTTTCACATTCATAATCGTAGAGAAACTATATACGTCTAGAAGTGTGGGATTTCTAGTTGTACACAAATAAAAGTGTGGAGATAATATGAAAAAATAGTACACGGTTACAATCGTATAATATACAAAATAATCCATGCTCTAAACACTCTATATTCGCTAGAAGGATAGGTAGGTGGTAAGAGCATTTACATTGATAATGTGGATCCGGCGTTAAAAGGAAAACGGGGGGAGTTAAATGGCGTTAACCCGACGGAGACTCGGAGTTATAACGCCGTTATTGGGCAATGTTAAGCCCATAACGGGCGTTAAAAAAAAAAAAAAAAAAAAAAAAAAAATCATTTTAATGGAGATGTTATTGTTGTGGGTGTTTTTTGAGGATGCTAAAGTTTAACTTGGGATGTTATTGATGTGGGTGTTTTTTGGGGATGTTAAGGTGAAATGTTAAAGCTGATATAGCGCTAACGTGGACGGTGTTAAACTTTAACACAAGTTACTGATGGGAATGCTCTAATAAATAAACAACGCCCAAAAGTACTAATAGGTAAATAAAATGAAAAAGAAGTATGATGACACAAAAATAAGCGTGGACTTTTTCTACATAAAAACTGGGGACTCATTTGCCAAATATAAGAACCCATGGGGACTCTTTTGAAATTATTAGAAAACTTAGGGGCAATTGCATATATACCCACTAAAACTTGCATATTTGCGTATATACCCAAAAGTCCAAAACATGCTTAACTTGCATTGTACATCATGCATTGAAAACTTGTATTTTGGATAAATATGCAAATTTTTTAGTTTTAGTGGGTATATATGCAATTTCCTCGAAAACGTAAGAACTCAAATATCGTCCAAAACTTATTCAGTTATCACCAACACCTCCTCAATGATTTATTCTTACTCGCTCAAATCGCACCACCTAATCGTTCAAATTGAAGGTTAAATCATTCACCATTTCAATCGCACCACCTAGGGTTTCAAATCGCACCAGCTAGGGTTTTGATTTTAGTGATATAATCAACAAATCGATAGGGTATCAAATCACACAAGCTAGGGTCCAATTGCATCAGTTAGGGTTTCGATTTTGACTACGAGTTAGCTGCACATCAAAGGTATAATTATCAAAACCAATTTTTTATTTTGAATTATTATTAGATGTTCATTTTTAAAAATAGTTTGTTGCTTAAGCAAATTATTGATTAGGATGTTTTGGTGAATAATTATGTGTGATTTGTGAGAAATTTTTAAAAGTTTGACATATTTTTTTTTCGGAAGAAACGCTAATGTGAGAATAGGAACCACTCATGATTCTCTTACTAGCCGCGTTTTGTTTGTAATTTGTAAATTTAGGAATTGAAAATGATTTAGTATCCTATCATAGGTAGAACTCAATTTGCATATGTTCATTGATAACTCGTTCAAGTGTTGATTTGATGTATAGAAGATGTGTATATGCTAAAAGCGTAGGAGGTTGTTAAGACAGTTACTCAGATGTGATTTGATATGGAAGTGAGATTAGTTTGTCTAGTTTAGGTAATTCTGAATTGTGATTCGATTGATATAAGATGTTTCCCCTATCGTACACCAAGATAAGTGTTTTACTTCATTAATTCAATTATGTCTTCAATTGATTCTGTGTATGCTTGCATGTTCTCCATGTCCGGCTAATTTATTTGTGTGTTTGCTTAGGTAATATGAAACCTAGTTATTGAATATTGATTGGTTGTCTCTTATCTTAATTGTGATTGACCTAGTATTGCGATAGGTCATTCATTGTGCTATTAATTCTTGATTAATCTTTGTTGAACCTTAGCATATAGTTACTAGTGGAATTGTAGGCTAAACATCCAAAGAATACCTTAGTGTTAAGTTTATGAATCCTAGAGATTTCATAGTCATTAACCTTTGGTAGCTTCAAAGAGTTAGGGATAAACACATACCCTACGACCTTAGAAACACAACGCGTTAAGAATAAGGACGTGACAATTCAACCATCAATAGGAGATAACTAGGGAGTAATAAAACCTAAGTAAATACATTTTTAATCATCATACGAGCACACAACAATAGACATAGACTACCCCTTAGCCTAGTTAATTAGAATAGATAATAGTAGAGTAATCGGTAGGAATACCAACCCCCAAATCCAAACCTCGAGATTCGTACATTTCCATTTCCTAAAAAGATTATATAAAAAAGATAAAAAAAAATAATCTTCCTCAACCCCAACCTTAGCGTAGTAACTTCTCACTAGCATTCCTATTCCCCTAGAGAACGATATCAATACCCGTGGCTTACCCTAATACTACACTACAACGATTAGGTTCACTGCCTAGGGTGTTAAAAACCTTGCTCGACGAAAAGGAGGTTCCTTTGACCCCGAACGCGCTGTGTAAGCGTAACAAGTTTTTGGCGTCGCTGCCGGGGAATAGAATAGCTAGTTAGGAGTCCACCTCGTTTAGGTCTCCATGCTTGATTCCTATCAAGTAAGCATTTTTTCCCATTTTTAGCTTTCTTGTAGTCTATCCCCCTTCTTCGTGACCTTTGTTAGTAACCCCATCACATTTCATCATGGAATGTGATAACCAACCACCACTCATCAACCCACCACCAAATGACCCACCAAGAGGCCGTACTCTTTGTGAATACTCGAGACCAAGCCACCTAGGCTATAGGAACACCATTGAGCTTCCCGACCAAGACCAAACTACGGCCCTGCGATCCGACACCATCCGGTTGGTGCAAAACGGATGTGCATTCCATGGTCTTCGTTCTGAAGATCCTAATCAGCATCTTAAGGATTTCCTTAAAATTGTCGATTCCATCGACCTCGATGCTACTACCCGGGAGACCACGCGTCTGTGTCTCTTCCAATTCTCTCTACGGGACCAAGCTAGTAATTGGCTTGAGCGACTTGCCACTGGCTCCATCTCAAGTTGGGATGATCTCACCTCTCGTTTCCTTGCTCAATTTTTCCCACCAGGGATAACTACTAAGCTTAGGAATGAAATCTTGATGTTCCAACAACGTCAAGGTGAATCTCTCTACGAAGCATGGACTCGATTCAAGGACTTACTCCATAGAGTCCCTCATCACGGCATTGATCTTTGGCTTCAAGTCCAACTCTTCTACGATCATGTCAACTTCCCCACTAAGCGATCCATTGACCATGCGGCCGATGGAAAACTTAGTGATCTCACCGCGGAAGAATCATGGGGTATAATAGAGGACCTTGCTCTCTATGACAACAAAAGATGGAATGACCCTCGTGAGTTGCCCAAAACCGTAAAGGCAAACTCCTTGCCTCCCATTGACTCGTAATCTTCCGACCGTAGGATGCTCGAGCTCGAAGATCAGGTTAAATTCCTAATGAGCTCCTACGAAAATCCTAAGTCTTCACAACAAGTGAACCAAATCACTCTACCTTGTAAATTGTGTTGTGGTTCCCATGACACTCGAGATTGCACAAGACTCCCCGAACAAGGTTTTGCGGACTACGCCTCCACGCGTACCGACAGAGTGGGAGAGAAGTGGTACACTTTCAAGCCCAAACAAAACAACTTAGGAAATTCTTACAACCCCTCATGGAGGAATCACCCTAACCTTAAGTGGAACCAAAATTCAAGCACACCCCAAAGCACATCTAGTCCACCTAATAGGTTCAACCCTACAAACAACGGGAACCCCACTAGTCTTGAGGAAATTGCATCTAGATTCATGTCATCTCAAGAAACTCGATTGACTAAGCTTGAAGCCGATTTTATGCGACGACAAGGCGAGATGACAAACAAGCTTGATGCCCTCTTAAAAGCCTTTAATGACCGGGAAATTGGAGCACTACCAAGTGATAAGAACCCAAAAGTGAGTTCGATTTCATCGACTTCATGTTCTTGTTCGCCATGGGAGAGTGCGCATCCATGCCCCTCACATCCAACGGTCCACTCGGTGAACGATATCAACAAGGGTTCCAAGCAATCCAAAATGAGGTACCAAGGCCCCGCACCATTGGTAAAACCTACTCTTGAGAAATCCGTCAACCAAGAACCCAAACCTAATCTAGAGGAAGAGTATAAGGAACTCCATCAAGAAAAACCAGTTCTTGAAGTCTTAGCTCATGCACCCTATTATAATGCTTTAAAAGAAAAATATGAGCTAGAATTTAGACTTGGAAAACATGGGTCCGCTTTTGTGCAAAATAATTTACCTAAGAAGTTAGATGATCCCGGGCTATTCACTCTTCCGTGTAGGCTTGGAACTTCCAAACCTCTCGATGCTCTAGCCGACTTAGGGTCATGCATCAATCTTGTCCTGTTGTCCCTCCATAGAAGCCTTAACTTAGGTAAGATAGAACCAACGAAAACCATCTTAGGTCTAGTGGACGGTAGTATTGCATATCCGGTAGGGATAATAAAAGACATGGAAGTACACGTAGGAGAATTGACTCTTTTGGCGGATTTCCATGTGCTAGACATGAATAAGGACTCGACATGCCCATTTCTTGTAGGAAGAGGATTCTTAGCTACCGCTTGTGCCATCATTGATTGTAAGATGTCCAAAATAGTGGTAGGAGAAGGAAGTGCTAGGTCAATTTACGATGTCAAAAACATACTTACTATAAAGAAGAGGAAATCCCACACGAGATTAGGTTGGATAGAGCACAATCTAGATATGGACCTTAGATTAATAAGAACTTCATAGGTCTCCAACGACCTTTCTATCTAGATGAAGCCTTTGCTAGTAAAGCAACTTTGCATTAAAAAGAATTGGCTAGGGACATGGAAGTGAACCCGTTCGAGGACGCCTTAGTATTTAGGAAGATGACTGAGTTCCTAGGAAGCTTGCCCGTCAACCTTGTCATGAATAAGTGGAAAGTTGAGAGCGATAAGCCCAAGTATAGGTGGGATTGGGATAGACCGCCTAGTGATGGTAATGGAGAGTGGCACATTAGGATAACTATCTATGACCCCGACGATGGAGAGAAATTTGAAAAGGCATATCAAACCAAACGTACTACTAGGAACTTAAATGATAAGTTTGATCCTTATGACATTCTTGAGGATAAGCTTACTTATATCGGTACGTAGGGGCACGACTTCGAGTCTAGCTACAAGACTCATAAATAAACAAAAGCGCTTCATGGGAGGCAACCCATGCTTAATTGTTTGCTTGTTTGTGTCGTGTATCTTTTACTGATTGTCTATTCTCATGTTTAAATTTGTAAAAATGCTTTATTTTGTCTTTAACTTCGTCTTAATTACATATAAAGGTATTTTACATAAGGGATAAGTGTAGGGAGGATTACACGCGTTTTCAAAAGAAACTTAAACATGAGAATTACAATTATTTAAAAGATATACATGTGTGTTTGTCGAGTCAAATGCTTGTATCGAGTCATAATGGATGTTTTGCGTGAATTTTTCCAGATTTTAAAGATAAAAATGTTCGAATTTTTTCCAAAATGCAAACCGGTTTGTCGGGATAACTCGACGGCGTCGGAGAGAGAGCGAATGACTTTATTACTTTCTCTCGTTTTCGAGCTACAAATAAATTTTTGAATTTTCCGGTCTTAATCTATAAACATCCATTACACAAGCATTATATCCTAGTTTAGTAGAGTCATATATATATATATTGTTACCACCGATTTTACGCGAAGGTTTCGTTTGTTTTCTTCAAGTGTGCAGGTTTAATTTATCAAGAAGAAGATACATAAGATGAGAAGGAGCTTTTCACGCAAACATTCTTCTTGAAGAAAGATGTAACCTCCACTTCACACGGATCCTACCAAGCTAATCGGGGAGTACTAGTTTCTTTCATTTTAATTACCTTCCATTATCATAACTTTGATACTTTCGGGAACATTGGGGACAATGTTCGGTTTAAAATGTAGGAGAGAAAATAAAAGGGAACTTTGAAACTATGCTTATCCCTGATTATTTGCTTTGTCCAATTTCATTTGTGTAATAAACCATGAGAGATATCGGTTAGGGTAATTTTGGCACCAAATTTAAAATTTTTCATAACATATAGGAGTGGGCCATTAGTCTTACTAAAGCGTCTCATGGATAGGAAATTATATGACTAGCACAAAAACCCTTTACCACTTAAATTCCACCCAAAATGTGAGGATCTCCCTTAGATTTGTATGAATTAAAGCATTCATCTTTAATGCTTAGAGTGTGAACCGGTAGTATAATAGATTCTAGAACTTGTTTTGTGATGCATTCCGAGATCGCTAGTAAGACTACACTTGTGTAGTTAGGAATAACTAAATGATAAGAGGCATTAGGATAACCCTTGTTTGATACCCGTAATATAATTACTTATTCCACATCGGTTGAGTAATTCCCCCACATCTTTACGTTGTACTCATCTTTAGTACACGATACCCCTAGTTAGCCCCTCAGAGCCTATCCTTTTTGCGGTTCTCGTGATGTTTCGGTTTTCCGGAATGTCAATGAAGAGCATTGTTTACAATCCACCCCCAAATGTACACTCAAATTGCCTTAGCCTGCCTTGTATGCACTCATTTTTAGTGCATTATTGTTATCACACTAAACCCTTAGTTCAATATCTAGTTGCTTGCATAAGTTGCTAAGTTGAGTCATATCCGTTGTACACAGTTTTGGGACGATTGGGACTCATGGGAAAAGTTAAATTTTATGAAATGACGGAATGGAACATTAAATTCAAATTCCTTTATTTGCATAATAATGTACTCAAGTGTTTTGATCTTTTAATTGGGTCAAATTAGTGTTAGAGTAATAAAAACTCAAGTGTAGGGATGTGCCTATAAATCCCTATCATTTTAATGTTATCGTAAGGATGGTAGAGTAAAAGTGTATGAAAAAAAAATCAAAAAAAGTAGAAAAAAGAGAAAAAGAAAAAAAAAAATAGAATGTTGAAAAAAAAAATGAAAAAACATACAGACTACCATCCTACATCTATCTTTAAATTTATGCTTGTTTGTTTCAGTTATATAGAGTTTATAGTGTCGATTCTTGGCGTAGCAACGCCATTCTTCGCATGCTTGTAACATAAAGATTTTTGACTTGCCACCACTAAATCGCCTATCCCACCAAACCCTTTGTTTCCTTACCGTGAGCCTAACGTTAAAACCCTTTAAAAGACCTCTTGGATAGTCTTTCCTAGGTGCTTACGCCAAAGCGATGGAGGTTTGATCTAGTCTCAAGCCTATGGTAATCTATGTACTAGGACCGGTTAATGAGTGTTTATCTGCCATTTCCAACTTGTTATATTCCATATACACCCGAGAGATGTGAGTATCCAAACACCCCATGTGAGGTGCTAGTATGTAATTTCCGTGCTTGTTATGACTTTTGCGTGGCTTATATGTGTTGTGGATCATTCTAAACTAATGCTTCATGACCCCTAATTTATAAATCAATTGGCTAAAAGCACATTTGCTTGAGGACAAGCAAATACCAAGTGTAGGGATATTTGATAAGGATTTAAAGGTACCTTTTTGAGAGGTCATTTAAGCCCTTAATTGATCACTTTTGTATCCGTTACTACTTAATTTCGTTCTTTTCACTTTTAGGTCTCTTGAAGGCAAATTGTCGGAATGACACTTATTCGGATGAAAAGGCACGAATATACAAAGAAAATGGCCAAAGTCAAGAATCGAGACACTCAGTCATTGAATTGAAAGGGACGCGCGGGTTCTACTTGTGACACCGTCGGAACAAGTTTTGTGACGAATCAAGAGCCAAATTGCTTATTTACAAGTGACGGCATCAGTTTTAAAAGAGTAGGCCGCAGCCTTAGACGGCCTATATTTGATCCGATGCGTCAAAGATCGAAGGAGACGGTGTCACGGGCATAAGGTGACGTCGTCACAATGATAAAGTGGCCAAGATGAAAACCTAATGACGGCGACCCGACGGCGTCACAATTAAAGAGTGACGTCGTCGCAGTTTGTAACACTATATATAGAATCCGAATTTTTCAGATTTCAGTGTGTAGTTTTGTGGAGTAAAAACCTAAACCGAACCAAGGCTGTCTTGTACAGTATTTTAGGGTTCCATACCCTATCTTATACCAAGATAAGTGTTTTACTTCATTAATTCAATTATGTCTTCAATTGATTGTGTGTATGCTTGCATGTTCTCCATGTACGGCTAATTTATTTGTGTGTTTGCTTAGGTAATATGAAACCTAGTTATTGAATATTGATTGGTTGTCTCTTATCTTAATTGTGATTGACCAAATATTGCGATAGGTCATTCGTTGTGTTATTAATGCTTGATTAATCTTTGTTGAACCTTAGCATATAGTTACTAGTGGAATTGTAGGCTAAACATCCAAAGAATACCTTAGTGTTAAGTTTATGAATCCTAGAGATTTCGTAGTCATTAACCTTTGGTAGCTTCAAAGAGTTAGGGATAAACACATACCCTACGACCTTAGAAACACAACGCGTTAAGAATAAGGACATGAAAATTCAACCATCAATAGGAGATAACTAGGGAGTAATAAAACCTAAGTAAATACATTTTTAATCATCATACGATATCAATACCTGTGGCTTACTATAATACTACACTACAACGATTAGGTTCACTGCCTAGGGTGTTGAAAAACTTGCTCGACAAAAAGGAATTTCCTTTGACCCCGAACACGCTGTGTAAGCGTATCATATAGTATGATAAAGGTTAACTTGCAAAATCTTGCATTCCTTCTTCTCTTTGCTGCCACGCTCAAGCAGAAACATTTATGTTAATGTTGGGCTAGTGAGTGTGTGGTGATACCGAGGTACAACAAGCCCAAGGGGAGGGTTACCTTCTTTTGGACTGAAGCCCATAAGCTTTGGAGTCCTTTTAGTTTCTGAAAAGCCCACACCGGCCATTAATCCACCTTCCAAGTCTGCGACATATTGTATTCAAATCGGGAAATCATTTCTTGATTGTCACAACTCCCATTAAATCATCAACATACATAATGAATGTGTAAATGATAAAGAGAACATTAAAACAAGTAACTCTTAAATATCGCAACTAGACTACCAATGCAAATGTGTTATGAGGAAAGAATTGGAAAAAAAAAACGAAAAAAGTAATAATGTTCATGAGTCCCACTTTATTATTGTAATTTAATATGATAAAAAGACAAAAATACCCTTCTAACTAACGGTCAAACAAGTCAAACTGACGGTGTTAAAAAAATTGGAACGAACCTAAAACGAAAGTATCATTTTTGGACTGAATCCAAAATTTTTTGAAAAAATGAACCAAAAATGAAATACCTATGAAACCACAAGGACCAAAAATGTGGTTAACTCTTATCATTATGTAAATATTGTTTATCTAATCATAATCTCACTTGAAAAGGCAACGAAAAATTTTTTATCGCGAAATAGATTTTTGACCTTCTTAAGGTTTGTCACTTGCACCCTTCTAATTTTATTGTTGGTTTTCGCTCATCTAATATGGTTACCAACTCAAGTACCAATCCGAGCTAACATTATAGACTTAAGATTAACTCCCATGTTTATGATTCATTTTAACAACTTCATAAGTGCTATAAAATTTTGCGATAAAAAATTTGTTTTATAATCTTTCTGCAGGAGGATTGGAATAAGGTTAACTCACAAGAGTGGTAAGTATGGTGGCGCTTTTTTGAAATGAAGTGTAGCGTATATATGATCTTCTTCATGATTTTTTATAATAGTTTGTATTTTTGTCTTATACTTCAACAACTTTATAATTACTTATATATGGTCTTATTGTAGGACAAATTTATAAGCTTTTTGTTAATTCATTTCATATTTCATAAAACATAAACTTTTATTATTACAAGGCATTCAAACCAGTGCGATGCGCACGGGCTGTATCTAATTGTTCATTGCGAAATATTTGTGTAAATTGTTGAAGTGTAAGTAAGATGGTGCATCTAATTGAAACATGCCGCGTAATGTTTAGCTAAATAGTTAGAAAATAAGTTGAGTTAAATGAAGCTTAAACTTATATGGCTCTATCAAAATAATGTTTAACAAAAAATTGGTATTCTACAAAACTCACAGGAAAAACAGTAACATACGGATTGTCTTTAACCCGAAAACTACTTGACATACACCAATACAAACTATTATAGTAATAGCCCTGACCCAACACTAACCCATTTAACCATGGCCTATATTTTCGGATCAACCCAATACACTACAACCCAGTCCAAACCATAACCCGATCCCCTAAAAAAGCACACGGTGTTTTGTCAGCCGCCATCTCCTTCATCAACGATAACTGAATCACATTTTTATTTCTTGCACCATTCCCAGTGGTCACAGTGGCAAAGGATTCGACTTCAAGATCATTTAAATGGTCTCGGGTAGGTGTTATATTGCATGTTATGTTTTGTTTTAGATCGGTGATGATTTATAGTTCGACTAAAAAATCTCTAAAAGATTAGGCACAAAGCTGAACTATTTGTATGATCTCTTTAAATTCTCGTATCTTGTTTGTTTGATGTGAGTATTGGGAGAGATGGTGAGAGTCTTGGTAGTGTCTAGATGTAGGATTTTGGGTTTTGGACTAATGATGTTAAGGCAGAGATCCATTAGAGCTTGGTATTTGGTTCGTTTGACAGATTTTGTTATGGGTTGCGACTTCAAGATCTTTTAAAAGGTTGGGTGGTGCGGCGTAGTAACCCCAATGAAAGTGGTCTATTTATACGCATAAAACGTTTCTAGAGTATATGTATAGACGCCTTTAATTCGGAAAAATTAAAACGTGAATGATGCCCGAGGTGGTTGGTATACTCCCAAACCCTTCATATTCATCTTATTGGTTAAATTTCATTTGACAAAATTAAAGTGTGCATATGCCCTTTCGTTACACAGGCGAAATTAATTTGCACGGTCATTAAGCATGACCACTTAACAATAAATATACAAAACTAAATCTTTTAGTATATAAGATTTTAGTTTATAACACATTACCAATATTATTTTCATTCAATTTAAATAATATTTAATCCTCAAATTCTTAAACTTTTATTATTTTTCGTTTATAATTCATAATATTTTTTTTAGGGAATTGATATGTACACATAGCATTTTGATTCATACACATAAAAATTATTATGTTTAGACTATTATGCCCTCACTTAAAATTAAGCAATAACTTGTCATACTTTGTAAAATACAATTCTCTTTCCTGTTTCTTTTCTTCCCAGAATTTTTTCAAAAATGTTTCATTTCACCTCCTTAATTCTTGACGACCTTACGCCGGCGTGACGTAATTCCAATGATGTTGACGGCAATCTCGCTGACATCTTCATTCTTGAATCTCGAGTCACCGCTTAGTGTCATAGTCACATTTTTGTTCTGTTAATAAATCTATTTGGGGTGGGATTAATCCTAAGTATTTGAGTTGCACTTAGTAATTGGTTATTCGAATTGTGGAGTACATGAGATGCTCGTTAACCAATCAGCAACCAGAAGCATTTTATTCCATCTCATCTACTTGTCTTTGTTTTCTAAGATAACATCTTTAATTTACATGAATTTCCATTGCAATATTTTTAAGATTCAAGCCCTCCTCATCAGTATATAACTAGTAAAGATGAATAATATGTAGTGATACTTGGCACCGAGCACTCAAACATGGTAGCGTATTTAAAAAGATCAAAATGTGAAGTATCATTGTGTCACTAATTAAGGGAGGAGTATTCATGGTGAAACTTATTGTTGAAAAATCAGAATCTGTATGCAATTGTCAAATGTTCTGAAAATGGTACTAAATAGATCTCATCTCTACCAGTGGTGGATTATGAAAATGATGATGGAAGCCTGGAAGTGATCGACGGTTATTGACGTGAAAAAGGAATTGATGGAGGTGAGCCGTCTAGGAGCGTGAGGAGGTTGAGTAAATCACATTCAAGTCATAAATTATGCAGGGGCAAAATAGTCAAAACATAATAATTTTTATGTGCATGAATCAAAATGCTATGTGTACATATCAATTCCCTTTTTTTTATCACTACAACTATCTGACACTATACGATTTCGGCTTATTTTGAGACTTATGGCTCATATAAGCTTATTATGATGTAACAACTTAATATAAGCCCATACCTATCAAAATAAGCCAGAAAATTTGGGCTTATATAAAGTAAGCACAAATCATATAAGCTCATAAGCCCACAAATAAGCTTAAACAAACACCCCATGCTTATTATGAACTGATAAGTTTTTGTGGATTTGATTAACAAATTTTCTGCTAGGGTGAAGTAAGCTGTTTTTGATAAGCTGATCATCTGCTTATTAGCTGTGTAAGCTGCTGACCCCTTATCGCACTTTGATATTGTGGATAAGCAGTTTTGAATGTATGGGCTCTGGACATGATTATATGCTTATTTGGAGGTGAAATAAGCTGATTGGCAATCGCTTGTTCAGATTGTTTATTTGCGGTGCTGATCATCTGCTTATAAGCTGTTTGAAATAGTAATCCCAAACACACCCTTATTGCATTTTGATATTGTTGATAAGGTTTGAGTGTCTGGACATGATTATATGCTTATTTGAGGGTGAAATAAGCTGATTGGGAGGTTTGAAACAAGAAAGGTTTACTGATAGATATGATATCAAACCCTTTATAAATTAAGTCCTTTGCTCACTCTTTTTACTTGCAGGTGCGGTTTTTTGGGATTATTATTTAATATTCGCAACTGTTTTCGTGATATGAATGTTAGATTTATTAGTATACTGAATTGTTTGACATGTGATGTGGGGAGTTTTGGATTTTTGCTTATCAAAACAGCTTATCTTCTTATTTTTTATGATGAAATGTGACTATGCTTATCTACCTATTTTAGGGTAAATAAGCTCTTTTGTAATTAACAGTTTAAGTTTAGGATGAAATGTGGAGTATATGCAAGTATAATAATATTTAGGGGCGTGCTTGGGAATTAAGAGTTGTAATGGATAAGTGTTTTCAGATGAAAAGGGCTTATGCTTATGACATCGTTAGAACTCTTATGACGTGAATGCAGTTTTCTTCTGTTGGTATACTGAATCTTCTGACATGTGATAGGGATGTTTCAGAATTTGGATTGTTTTTATAACAGATTATCTGCTTATTGTGTTTTTTGAGCAGATGCATAAATTTGACTATGCTTATCTACTTAGTTTAAGGGTGAAATAAGGACTTCTCAGTAAGAAGTTTTCCTAAGAGCACAGCCTATTTCTGCAACGTGTTGAATTATATGAAACTTGCTATTCTCCATGTCCTTCCCTTCGAAGAAGGTAGGCTCCCGGTTAAATATTTGGGTGTTCCGTTGATTGCCTCTAGATTGCTTTATCGGGATTGTAGGGAGTTGGTTGAGAAGGTTAAGAACAGAGAGTCTGTGATTGGAAGAATAAGTTCCTTTCTTTTGCGGGTAGGGCCCAACTGATTACGTCTGTTTTAGCTTCTATGCATATCTATTGGGCTTCTGTGTTTATTCTCCCGTCACGTGTTATGCTGGACTTGGAACAATTATTACGGGGTTTTCTTTGGTGCCAAGGAGATCTTCGTCGTGGGAAGTCTAAAAAGGCTTGGGAGGTAGTTTGCCTTCCTAAGGTAGAGGGTGGTTTGGGCATTCAGAGGTTGGAATGGTTCAACAAAGCTTTAATTACATCTCAGATCTGGCGGCTCTTTACCGACCCCAAATCTCTTTGGGTTCGATGGATTCAGTCTTATAAATTAAGGGATCGCAGTTTTTGAGATGTTCCGTTAAGTGGGAATATTTCTTGGAGTTGGAGAAAACTTCTTCAAATGAGGCAGATTATTCGTCAGTTCTTTTGGTTTAAAGTAGGAGCGGGTTCTACTGTGTCTGTTTGGTTTGATAATTGGTGTAGTTGGAGCCCTCTTGCTGACATGATCTCTTCTAGGGATAATTATCGGGCTGGTTTTACTCCTTCTTTTTCGATTGCTGATTCTATTGTGAATGGTGGTTGGATCTGGCCGAATGAGTGGTATTCTAAGTACCCTTTTCTTGGATCTACTCATGTCCCTTCTCTTCACCCAGATTCTTCGGATCGGCTTGTTTGGAGAGTGCAGGATGATGTTTTTCGTGATTTCTCGGTTTCTACTGCTTGGGAGTCTATTCGGCCGCGTGGGAATGTTGTTTTATGGTACAATCTGGTCTGGTTCTCGCATCGTATTCCCACGCTATTACGTTGTGGCTGATTATTAAGAGGCGGCTCAAGACTCAAGATAACCTGAGAAAATGGGATGTTAGTAGTGATGCTGATTTGAACTGCTTTGATGTCCGCTCGCAAGACGCAACCGGATTCTCATGATCACCTTTTTTTCCAGTGTGTTTTTTGATGCGGGTTTGGTCTCACGCTGCGGTTTATCGGTGATTCTGCTATTCCTCGCTTTCGGACCCTATTGTGGATTATTTGGTTCGATGGCGCACAAGAGGTCTATTCGTTGTGTTATCACTAAATTGGTTTTGCGTCGCTTGTTACTTCATTTGGCAAGAACGCAACAATGTTTTCAAGAATCAGCAAAGATCCAAGACCAAGTTATTGATGTGATTATGTCGACGGTTCGCCTTAAGCTTCTTTCGTGTTCTTTTGAGAAGACGGCGAATATGGAAATGCTTTTGGATTTATGGAAGCTCCCGAAGTCTCTCATCTGTAATTCTCGCTCATGATTTGTTCTGCTATGATGAGAGTTGCTTGGGGTTTGCATTGGTTGGATTCGGATTCCAACAGTCAACTTGCTTATTTGGTTCGTGATGGCCGATCATGGAGTTGTTTGCTGATGGATAGTCTTCTTGGTCGATGTGTGGGTTCGCTGGAGATCCGGGTGAGAGTTGTACTCTTTTTCCCTACTCCAAGATTTTCCCACTGGGTTTTTACTTGGAAAGGGTTTTAAGGAGGCGCCTCATTTGGTTCATCAATCTCCTTCGATCGTGTGGGCGGATCTTTTGGAGTTTCCTGTTCCATCAGATGGTTTTTTCCTGTTGGAGTTTTTGTTGGAGTTTTAGTTACTGTATGCTTTAGTTGATGTAACGTCTAGTGGCCTGTCACTAGATTTCTCTTGGATGTTCAAGTGTTTGCTTGAGGTTAATGTGGCACTCAGTCACATTCCATTGTACTTCATTGATTTTTTGGTTAATATATTTTACATGGGTGTATCCCTTTTACCAAAATAAAAAAAAAAGGTTTCAGATTGTTTAGTTTGAACTGGTTATTGTTAGTGGATTCAGTATGCTAAGTTTAACCTTAGGGGTGAAATAAGTTGTTTTGGATAAGTTGATCTTCTGGTTATGAGCATAAGCTGTTTAACTTAGCAATGCCAAACACCCCTTGTTGTGTTTTGATACAGTAGATCAGCAGTAATAAGTGTTTGGATATGATTATAGGCTAATTATTTTACGTCTTAAGTACCTAATTAGCTATTTGTCGAAAACTTACACAAATTCGATATCTGTTTATCTGGTTTCGTTACTGTAGAAGCCTATCTACACACTTCTTGCAGCATTGCCTTCTGTTATAGCAATTGCTTATTTCATGAAAGCATTAGCAGTTTTAATAAGCATTCCCAAACATCCCCATAATCTATTCCATAGTACATGATGTTGTAACACTTTATCTTTCCCGAAAAGGTTTCTGACTCTATGCTATTTTCCAGACCAACATGGGAAGATGGTCAGTACGGCGGAGATGAACAAAGTCGATTGGCTTCTCTTCGATTAGCAATGGAATTAGGAGCTGATCACATCGATGTTGAGCTTAAGGTTCCTTTCTTCTTGACATTAAATGAGTCTATTCGTGCTCACAGGCTCGTCTAAAGTACTATACTGTTATTCGTAACTCAAATGCAGGCCGTTGACGATTTCAACAATTTAATCCATGGAGACAAGCCTACAAAGGGTAAACTTGTAGTTTCTTCCCATAATTATCAAAATACTCCTTCGATAGAAGAGCTTGGGAACCTTGTGGCCAAAATATAGTCAACGGGAGCTGACATTGTGAAGTTTGCAACAACCGCTGTAGATATAACTGATGTAGCACGAGTTTTTCACATTAATGCTAATTCTCAAGTAAGCGGCGTAAGTTATAAAATATGAATTCTAGAGATGTATTTTTTTTTTGCATTTACCGCTGTAGATATATCTGATTATCTACCGGTGTTATTCAGTTACATGGTTTTTTAGTTACCTTAATTAATCATTTAGGTTCCAATTATAGCAATGGTGATGGGTGAGAAGGGTTTGATGTCTCGAGTACTCTGCCCCAAATTTGGTGGATATTTGACATTTGGCACCCTTGAGCATGGAAAGGTATCGGCGCCCCGACAACCCACAATTAGGGATCTTTTGGACTTGTTTAATTTCTGAAAATTAGGGCCTGACACAAAAGTATTCGGTATCATCGGGAAGCCAGTTGGACATAGCAATCACCTTTGTTATACAATAAAGCTTCGGATCGCTTGGTTTTAATGGAGTTTATGTGCATTTGTTGGTTGATAATGTAAAGAATTTTCTTGATACTTACTCGCTCTGATTTTGTGGGTTCCATCAATCCAACATACTTTCACGCTTGTCAAAAGGTAAGTTTTTGTTTTTTTTTTTTTTTTTTTTTTTTTTGTTTATTTTTTGTTTTTTTGTTTTTTCTATTTAAACGAGTCTTTAAAGGAAGTCTTTGTGTACAGTTTGGGTCATATTTGGTAACCTAAAATTTAACATAATATATCAATCTAAATCACACATATAAACGATCATTTTTTATAATGTTTATCATTTTGATACCGGTTTTGTGTTACCGAATGTCAAACAATCTCTGAGAGAGATCTTATAATGAGTCAAATGTTATATAAAAGTAGAATGGCTAAAAGGGCAAAAATGTGAAAGTACATTTTGATATTTTAAGGAAAAAAACCCCTTATCATTATTGTTTGCGCGCAGTTGTACCATTCCACACAAAAAATCTTGACTTTCATGCTGCGACGAGGTTGATCCAGTTGCAAAGGTAAGTTTCATTTTCATAGAAACCTTAAGCATTGAAGCTGATATAGATAATTATTAAATTACGGCTTTTTATGTATTCTGTTATTCATTGTATGCTACAGTCAATAGGAGCAGTCAATTGCGCCATAAGGAGACCAAATGATGGGACGTTATATGGGTGTAATCCTGACTATGTAGGCTTATTTCGCTATTGAGGATAGTCTCGAAGTTTCTTTCTGTACTTTCTGTTAGAAGTGATAATATGGGTGGTGGGTCAAAAGCAAGGTTTAGGGTCGTAACGAATCGAACGCTCAAAGTGAACATTTCATGAACGGTTCGGTAAAAGTTCGCTTATGTTCGCTTATTTATTAAATGAACGAACATGAACAATATTTTACGATCGTTTAGTTAAATGAACGAACATGAACAAAAGTCACGTCCGCTTATTTATGTTCGTGAACGTCCGATTATGCGCTCGTTAATGTTCGCTTATGTTCATTTATTTATTTATGTTCGTGATATCAAATCTTTTAATTGTATAATTTTAAATTAGTTTGTTTAAACAAAACGACACTTATTAAACAATATTAGATGCATACTTTAATAAAGTTTATGATTGTTTGTCTATGTTCATTTATGTTCGATCGCTTATGTTCGCTTAGCGTCAGATAGTGTCTTAATGAACTAACATAAACGAACATGAACAACTCATTTTCTTAATAAACGAACATGAACAAGAAATTTCGTCCGCTTAAGCGCTCGTGTTCGCTTATTTGTCCGGTTAAAATTAAATGAACGAACATGAACAAGGCTCCGCTCGTGTTCGTCTGTTCGCTTACGACCCTAACAAAGGCCGCTTGTTCACTTATAAAAGTTTCATATCATTTCAAATGTTACTTTCTGCCCGTTCGACCCATTTGACCCATTTGAGATTTACTTAAAGCACAAACTGTTGCAACTGTTCAAAATGGTGCCACAGGATCACCCTTGGCTGGTAGACTATTTGTGGTTATTGGTGCTGGTGGTGCTGGAAAAGCTCTTGCTTATGGAGCAAAAGCGAAGAGTGCAAGGATTGTGATAGCCAATCGTACCTACGGTTAGATTCTACTAGCGTCCATATTACCATTCCTAGTACTGTGATTTGATTGCAACTAAAGTTTTCTCATCGACATCGCATAGATCGTGCTAGAGAACTTGTTGACATAATTGGTGGAGAGGCTATATATCTTGCCGATTTGAGCACTTACATTCCGTGTCGGCATGATACTTGCAAACACTACATCAATTGGTATGCAGCCAAATATAGACGTTACTCCTATTTCTAAGGTACGGCTATCTGCCTTGTTCTGGTCATATGTTTTAGTAATAATGGTATGCACTTAGATCAGTTTTTCTATTTTTATGGGAGGAAGCTTTAAAGTCGTATGCATTAATATTCGATGTTGTGTACACACCAAAAATTACGAGATTACTTGGGAAGCTGGAGAGTGTGGAGCCATAATTGTTACATGGGTGGAGATGTTTATAGGACAGGCGTATAATGTTACTTTTCATGCCTGTCCATCATGCCTAAAATCTTACCATCTCCATTCTCTTATGAGTTTATCGTACTTTTCATTTGCAGCACCTAAGGATTTATTTAGGGGTATTATGGAAATATCTTAATTGTCTTGGGAGCTGCCGTAGGTATGTATCTTTTTCTATCCCATCTTCCTTTATTTTGAATTTTGAGTTTGTGGGTACCGTGGAACAATTAACTAGGGAAAATAGTTGGAAGTGTTATGGCCATCGATACCTTGTCCAATCGTATGAAATTATGTAAAAACGAAAAGATTTGATTGTCACATACTCGTATTCTAATGCTTATCTCTGTCACTACGTTAATCTTCATCGGAATACCTTAGATTACTCTATTTTTTATTGGCATGATCAAATCGACCACTTGTGTTCTGTAACTCGTTTAAATTTCAGGAATTTGATGTGATTGACCACTTCTGCTCGAGTATGGAGTTAAAAAAGTATTATACTTCAGTTATCCTGCAAATAGATATAATGCGTCTAGAGTGTCTGTCCGAAATAAGCGTGGGTAAAGTAATGAGTCAACCTTCCTCTGTTTTGGAAGTTTTTGATTTTTAATTTTTTTGTTTGAATCATTGGTTCTCTTCTCACACAAAAACCCGTTAGTTTTTATCCGATCATTAGCCTTAATCTAATAATCTAGTTATTGCTAAACATATTGATTTAGGATTTTGACGCACTTTAGGTGACTGGCATCTAATCAAAATAATAAACTTTACCCATTTGACCCATTGGAGATAGGATATTACCCAAATCAGCCCAACTTCTAAGTATATGGGTCAAAATTTCTACAGCTGCAGAATTCGACTTTGGATCAAAGTTTCTATAAAATTACTTAAAGCTGAAGTTTTTGTTACTTTGTATACAGAAGTAGGAGGCTCGAGCGTAACATGTGCTGTGCAAAATGGTACACACATGAAGCACGGAGGAGGTGATTATAGTTGTTTCTCCATCATTTGTTATTGTATCATTAGTATTTTTGTTCGGACATAATAAGAAATTTTATAGTTGACACAGCCATTGTATTCTCATTTTTGTGATACTAAAATTAAATTTATTTTTATAAGTGAAGTACTCATAAATCCTAGATAATGAACGGCATCATATTTATCTGGATAAATTGTGAGTTTGTAGGTTTTGCTGTCATGATAGTAAAACTCTTGTGAGTATATGTAAGTTGATGTTGTGAAAATTCGATAAGATTTGAGAATTTTGATGGACTATAGTAAAATGTAATAATAGTAAATGCATGTCCGGAAGCAGTCTTTCTACAATGTTCTACGTCGCACATGCATCGCTTTGGCAGGATTTTGTATTGTTGTTACGGTTACTTTGATGAATTGGGCTTTATAAAAAGCATCAAGACTTGTCAGATATTGTTTTCGGTCTATATATTAAAAGGGTCAAGGATTTTGTATCACAGTTTTGTGTAAACTAGGAAACCCAGTTTATTGTGTGACCGGTCATTTAGTCGCTTAAACGCAAATAAAACATTTGTTTCATAAATCAACATAAAAAGTCACTTGGTCAACCATTACGGTTACCTGTGTTTTTCATTTGATCACGTGATTGCACAAATTAAGTCTCGTACCATTTTCAAACATGTGAACTCATTAGTCTCACAAGTTGCACAAAACTATGATGCAAAATCTCTGCACTTTCTCATGGGCTGGGTGGGTGTAATAGTCAACTTTCCATCATCTTCACCTCAATGTCGCATCAGTTTTTTCAACACATTAACGAACAACCATAGTTGTGACCACCTAACCAAACACATGAAAACAATTTGCTTAATACAAACATATCCCACCAATACCTCCCACACACTAAAAAAAAGTGCCCTTTTACCAACACATAATTCTCTTCATCGTGCGCGATAATGTACACCCATTATGGGGCATGGAGAGTGCCTACCGCACGCGGGTGGTGGATGACACCATTACAAGTTTACAACACATGTTTCTAAAATATGTGACTTTTGAAACAATCACCATAAAAGTTTTTTTTTTTTTTTTTTTTTTTTTTTTTTTAATTTATTATTTATTTTTTTTTTTTAAGAAATGTGACTTTTTGAAATACCGCATTGTTTAGGTCACTTCATTTAATATTGGTAAGTTAGTTTAAGGACCTAGGTCAAATTTAAATACTCCTATAAGTTTAGTCACTTGTGACTATAGATTAAAAAGTTTCTTTAATGACTTTATTAAATTATTTAATTATTTATATTTACCTTAACTTGTTTGCTTAGTAGCTTGTTTAGATAAAGTAAGCATGTTTGGACAGCATTTTAAGAGGTTGTTAGTATAAGCTTCGTTGACGAAAGCAGGGTGGGTCTTGAGGGTCTCGTGACACATGGATTTTTGTGGAGATAAGCTTAAGCCTACACTATAAGCTTAGACAAACGCCACATATTTATAAGCTTAGTTACCTACTTACCTTCTATGTTTAGCTGCGTGAAACGTTATTAGTAGCCTTCAAGTGACAAATACCAATACCAACATATAGGCTATGTTTGACGAGGGCTTATGGGAGGCTTATTGAGGCTTGAGCTTTTAAAATAAGCCGACTAATAAAATAAGTCTCGTTTGTCACACAAGCTTATGGAGGCTTATGGCTTATAAAGAACATTTCTTTTGATCGAAACAATACGAACAAAGCAAAACCAAGTTGCAAATATTCACCATACCAACCGTATCAATTTAATATTCATCCTGCTCAATTTTTAAGTACATAAACCAACTCAAAATTTGTAACCACTTTTTCAATATTATATAACAAAATTTACCTATCAATTTTACTTCTGCTGAATTCAACAGTTGATGGCAAGATTCGGTGACGAGACCAAGCGAACAATCCCCCGCTGTACACACATGACAGAGATCATAAACTTTTCTCACGTACAAAGTTAGTTTATAATCACACCAAATAACATCGTATCTAATTTACGACCATTTTTTTATACAAAAGACTTGGAACAATCGCACAAATACGATGTAAATATACTTGGACAGATTAGAAAAGGATTCTGCAGCCATCGAGACTTCCTCAGCTTGTCACTTTCAGTCTTTGAAGAATCCAGAAATAAGCTGAAGTCCAGCAAGCTCGACTTTAACGCTACAAATTTAGATAACCACACAATTAGTCCGTGTAAAATCATAACCATGTTTAGAATGATATAGTATGCTACAACCTATATTTTGATACACATAAAATAATATCCTTTTGCTGATACTCAACATAATAACGAATTTTAATTAGTGAGGAAAATTTTCTTACGCTGGCCGAAACTCAAGTCCGCATACAATGAGGCCAGACATAATTCCTTCAAGACTTGTAAATTTCATATCAATAGAAAGAGAGCCATCCTTGAATTCATGAGCAGAGTTAAATTTCCACACTTGAATCTCCATCCATCCATCTTCCCTTTTATTGGGAACCTGAGTGATACCATTTATGTTCAACGGGCTTGGGGTTATAAAATAAACATATTCAGCCTCATTGTTTTCTTTGTGAATTACGTCTCGTACTTTTACTGGACAATGCAGCCCCTGGCATTTTTCTGAAAGCTTGAACACAAGGTAACACACGTATTCTGTATATGGTGACAACATTTGACTATTGATCGTGCATCTGATTTTTAAAATCTGTTGTGGTAAAAGCTCAATCACCTTTTGAAATCTGCATAAACAATATGTACATCATCATAAAAACCACAAAGTAAATTTCCAAGACACATAAAACTGAATCCAAGAAGTGACTTTTCTCAACATCTATATTCATGAAGCTTAAATGATCAAATGCTTTATAAGAACTTTCAAATATTTGGGTAAGCACATATAGTAAACGTTCAAAGGGATATAACAAAAATTATTTCAAAAAAGCAAACCTTGACTGGGCTGATGATATTGAAGTAAAATTATTTGCATCCGAAAATTTGTATAACGACGCCTCTGCTGAAACCATAAGAAGTTTCTTTCCATTTACTTCATCCAACCAGTAAAGCTCGTCATTTCCTTTTTGTATCTTTAATTTATTTTGGAAGGTAGTTATAAATCCTACCGCCTGATCCATATAACTGTTGGAATTTTGGACCTGTTGGACATTCATCAACTTTTTGATCATTTCTTCATGTTTCACCTGTATACAAATAGTATTATGTATATGTGCAACTTAGAACATGATTTCCCCCCATGCATCTATCCCTTTATACAATGTACTGGACAATTGAGGATGAAACCAGGAATATTTTCAAACTTACCTTGTCAATGGCTCGGAATTCAATTCCTTCAACATAAACGGCGACATCTCCATTATAGTACGACGAAAAGCTCTCAAGTAGAAACTCAAAAATGGCATCTTCATTCTGATTCAAGAAACGGTGCAACTCAATCATCATCCACTGCTCATCTCTCCATGTTGCGAAATAGGCATGTAGACTTTCTTGTCCCTTTCTATACTTTAGGTTAACATACATAGGTTTTCCTGAACAGTTTCTTGAATCACAAAATTTGAAGACTAAATAGACCCCGTAGACAACATCTAGAGATAGAAATTGAGCTCTTGTCTTGATTTCGATGTTCAAGTCAGAAATATCTAACATCTCCACCATTGTCCCAAACTGCGCAGAGATTATAAACATCCAAAGTCTAAATCAGTCATGGCCTTTATTCTCAAGACACTAGTTCTACTTTTAAAAAAAAAATAAAATCTCTAACTTTTGGTAATCGTTCTTCACTAAAAAAATAAAACCCTAACTTTTCTAATCGCTAAAATCCTTGTGTTTCGCTCATCAATTTGTTATAGTTAGTAATTAACGTTCGTGTTAATTAGTATCCTGATCAGATTGGTGCTTGTTACGCAGGTTCTTGGTGTTTTTTGTGTAATCGTTTTTTAGGGTTTTGTTTCAAACCGACTTGGCTCTTGTGATCGCACCACCTCGTGATTCTGTTCTATCCTAATCGGTGGTTGGGGTTTGTTAAAGTTGATTCTATATCTATCTGTTTAGGTCCTGATTCTGATGGGTTAGGTTTTGGTTCTCATGCTTATTAAACCCTAACATGCGTTAGGGTTTTTTCTTCCTAGTTATTGTCATTGCTTTATGCTGTTTGCTGAATCTGGGTTCTTCTTGTGTTTCTTGGTTTTGTTAGTGGGTTTAGAGAGATGGAAAAAGGGTTTTTAAATAATACTAGTGCATCCAAATCGTTGAAATATGGTGGCAATGGGTTGGACGAGGGTGGTGACCGGAATAAGATTGTTGCACCTAGTTTGGCTGATCAAAGTAGGGTTTCGACTGTAAGTGGGGATGATGCAGCCCTTACTATGCCGGAATTTGATGTCGAGAGAAGAATATTACTATGCCGGTTTCGGTTTGGTGGACAATAATTTGGGTGTGGAGCAGATTACGCGATCTCTGGTACTATTGGTGGTATGGATTCGATTGTTTTGTCATGTCCGACAAAGGTACACCTCTTGTTGGTACTTGATGGACAAGTGGAGCGGTTTCACTTGATTCAAGCCCTAGTCATGATATACCGCTTCGATTCGCCTCTAAGGTTTCAAACCACCTAATGTGGGCGGTTGATTGCTAATGCACATCGAAATTTGATGCAAAGAATGAATAAAATTGACAGTGATATTGCTAAGATGGCTTCATCTTCTGATGTGAACAACTCGAGTGGTATTAATGGTACTAAAGTTTATTCTGCAAATACTCCTCTGTCGAGTTTTGATATGGCTATGCAATCCCAAATCTATGGTACTAATCATAGTGTTCCTTCTGATCTTAATGATTCGATGGATGGTATGAATGCTTCTACTTCCGGGCTTAATGTGAGTGATACTATACACAATGAAGTGAGGTCGTTTGCTAATGTGTTAAACTCGGAACGTGTATCTAGGAAAGTTAACTTCCGTTCATTGGTGAATGAGAATCGAATTGATAATCATGATACAGTTCTTCCTAAGGCTGCTATGGATGGTGTGTTTAACCGCTATGATAATACTCTTGTTGGCTTCTTTGTCGGCAAGAATATTGCATTCAGCTTGGTCAAGAATTATGTCACCAATACATGGGGTAAGTTTGGTTTAAAGAAACTTATGAAGAATGATGATGGTGTATTTCTCTTTAAATTTGATTCTAAAGAGGGTGTTGAGAATGTTCTTCAACGAGGACCTTGGATAATTCGTAATTCTCCTATCATTCTCACTAAATGGACTCCTGACGTGCTATTGTCCAAAAGTGAGGTTACCAAAGTGCCTGTGTGGATTAAATTGCATAATGTGCCATTACTTGCATATTCGGAAGACGGGTTGAGCCTTATTGCTACTCAGGTGGGTAAGCCGATCATGTTAGATGCATTCACTAGCTCCATGTGCGTTGACTCATGGGGTCGTATTAGTTTTGCTCGTGCTCTTGTTGAGTTATCATCGGAAGCTGATCTTAAACATATGGTAACTATGGCTATCCCTAAGAAGGATGATAGTGGTTTTAAGACGGCTAGTATCAAGGTTGAATATGAATGGAAACCTCCACATTGCATGGAATGTAAAGTGTTTGGGCATGATAATGCTTGTTGTCCTAAGTCTCCTAAGGAGCATCATGCTGATGCTCACAACTCGACCTTAGATGTGAATGATGATGGTTTTAAGGTGGTGCAGAATCGGAAAGCCAAACCCCAAGGTCCGAAGTTGTCTAGCGGTATTAATATGGGTAAGGGTCCAAAATTTGCTCCTAGGAAGCAGGTTTATATCCCAAAGAAGAAGACGTCGAATGTTGCTACTGTTAATGCTACAGTACTCACATTACTACTTAACTATTTTGGGACACTTGAGGTGCATGAGGACACGGGCATTCAAAGTCCCGTGGTTGATTCTAAGGAGGTTAATGAGGAGGCGATGATTGGGTATTCTCTTGGTTGTTGTAAGGAAGCGAGATGTGGATAAGGGTCGTACAATGGAGGTTAATGAGGATGTGTTAAATAAGATCGGTTCTACATCACATGTTTCCTTGTGAGTGATTCAATGGGAACAATGGATGTTGGTTCTACTCCCATAGTTGAGAAAATTGGTAAGATTGAAAAACTACTTATTACTAGGAAAGCTACTCTTGTGGATGATGATGGTCAACCTATTCCGTCTACCTCTTCTACTAAGAGAGCTAACCCTTTTTCTAAAGTGGGAGAGATTGAGGTGTCTGATTCTGAAGATGAGGTTGTTGCTAACCCATTTGATGAGTCTGCTAATATATTTGGTGGTGGCCAAGGGTATGAAGATGAGTATGATGAATATGACTTCGATGACTATGCGAAACAGGTTCGTGATCTTCCTGGGAATTTGGATGCCTTTAATGCCATGTATGGCACAACGTTTCAAGGTCCTAGGAAATAATCTTATTTCGTTGTGTCATATGTTATCATTTGAGTAGTGTTTTGTTTCTTGTTTAGATAATTGGAAGTATCTTGTTATGTAAGCTCTATGCCTATGTAACGGGCTGATATATGGGATCTCACTCATATACATTGTACTTAAACATTTATTTGGTTAATATATTTACCAGTGCGGATTACTCCCTTTACCCAAAAATGTTGGGGATGCCTACCAACGATCGGCCAAGGAGAAAAGGAAACAAAGCCAAACTTGTTCACCAAGTTAGTTGGGTATATATACAAGGCTTAGGGTCTTGATTTTGCATCTCTTGTATTCATTAAGCTAAACCTAAAACTTTGTTTGTGTGTTTTCTTAATACAAACCGATCGTATAACCCTTTAGGGAGTCGATCTACTCTTTTCAAATACATCAAGTTATTTGGTTTAATAAAACTGCATTACTTTAATTCGGTTTAGTACGTGTGTACAAGAACGTAGTAATAACATACTTTTATTATTATCTTGGATTGAATTACAAAACGGTAAGGGGTAATTCACATAATCCTAACTAAATCAAATTAGGGTTCATCCGTTGTGCTAGTTTGTGGATTTGATTCTTGTTCGCTAGAATCAAGAAAAGATGCATATTCTTTTATGTTAATTAATTGTTCATTAATAAATCCTATACGCTTCGCTTGAATACTTTGATGTTTTGTGGTTATTTATTTGAATGTCAAGTTATTTAATTCCAACAAAGGGCATCACGAGTCATTGGTTTTAATGAATAATTAATTACATAAACGCGTAATAAAACAAATAATTGTATGTTGTTTGATATGTTTATCTAGGGTTTATGTTTATTATTGTTTGGTTGATTTTTTTTTTATGAATTGGGGCGTACCCCTATTTAATGAGTACCAAAAATGTCTATTTAAATAAAGGTAAGAATATATCGACTCTTTGGTTAAGAAGCACTGCTTTTTGAGTCTGATGGGTCACGATAGCCAATTGTGCACGTAACATTGTCGATTACATACTCTACATCCCGATTTGTTGGACATATTAAGGAAAGCGGAAATCACTAATTTTTGCTTTCCAATCGCCAAGCAATAGAATGTTGCTATCTGTGATGTCCCTATGTATTACCATTTCGGACTTGAAACAGTTCCATGAAGAAACTCCAACCCGATGCAACATCGATGCATATTTTAAGCCGCATCACCCACGTAAGACTATCATCGCTCAAGTACTTATCAAGACTTCCTCTTGATGCATACTCATAGACAATAATTTTTCATCCTCTTCATCACAATAGCCTACAAGACCAATTATATTTTCATGTTTATACTGCATAAGGATTTCAAGCTCACACAAATTGAGCTTCTCCTTCAACAGATTTCCTACCCAACCGCTTTATGAAGAATGAAGTTATGCCCATGAGTGTGACCCTTGTACATTCCCAAAATCTCCGCATCCAATAATATTGTCTTGATTGAAAGTTTTTGTGGCCAACTTTATGTCTTGAAGTGACAATTTGAGGATGTCCTTGTGGTTCTCCTGCAAATCATTGGACAATCAATCGATTTGATAAGTGAAATATAACTGAACAATTTGGCATTTGAAACTCCTTTAAAGTATAAGGTATAAAATGGCACATATATGCTACGATGAAGAATAAATGAGGAAATTATAAAGTTATATTTTAAACCCATTACTTACCTGAAAGTTTAATGCTTTTTTGAGTTCTTTGATGACAGCATCTATTGATGGACGTTCAGCTTGAGTTTCTGCTAGACAACAAAAAGCGATTTTTGAAAAAATGTCCAAAGACTCTGTATTGGGTCCTTTACTTAGAGAAAAGACATTTTCATTGGTTTCTTCCTTGATCCATTGATCAGCAATTTCCATTAGTGTTTCCTTCTCAAAATGATCTCTTGCAATGGGTGCAATCCCCTTCTCATTGAGGTCAGTGAAAATACGGTCATGGGCCAACCTCCCGGTCAAGATCTCAAGTAAACTCCAAAAGAGTAAATGTCTGATTTTTTATTTAATCTTCCAGACTTTTGATATTCTGGATCCAAATACATATCTGTACCTGCAATCATATTTGTATTAAGAGTGCTAGCTTCTTGATCTGCTGGGTGGATTTTGGAGAGCCCAAAATCAGCAATCCTCGCCTCCCAATTTTCACCCAATAGAATATTTGCTCTTGATGTCTCGGTGTATTATCTTTTGTTTGTCTTGATCCGTGTTGGTGTGAATGTAATTCAAGCCATGTGCGATACCAAGACATATTTTCAAGCGTTGCATCCAAGTAAGATTAGTCATTTTTTCACTGTTTCCCATATAATCCTCAAGACTCCCATTAGAAGCAAGCTCATAGACAAGGATCATGTGATCAGGATCTTCATCACAAAAGCCAAGAAGAGAGATTATATTCTCATGTTTACAGCTAGTCAGAATCTCAATTTCGGCAATGAACCCTTGTTCACCTTCTCGATCGTGAATCCGTTTTATGGCTAACGTGCTACATTTCTTGGGAAGATCACATTTATTCACCCCGTCTATCGACGAAGATATACTGCTATCAAAATGTTCGAGTTGTGCCCTGTATACCTTACCATATCCGCCTGACCCAATGCAATATTTGTCGGCAAACTTCTCTGTTGCCATCTCGATATCGTTAAGTCCAATCTTCAAGTGTTCCAAGTTCTTCAACTGCAACATTGTGGACATTCAAAATACAACAACGTACTTAAATAAATTATTGAATGAAAAAAGATTCACAACTGTACTAATTGTGATGTTAATAGAAAAAAGTTACACAGCAACACTTTATTCTCAGCCAATGGATTTCGTTAGCTTCTATATCAGTTACTCTTTTATGCTTCCAAATGATTTGTGATTTGTCACTAGTGTGCAGGTCCATGGTAGTTGGTGCAGATGGTGTTTTGATTTCTGGTTTTTGGGTGTTGATCGTGTGGTAGGGAGTTGGTCTGGTCTTCTCAATAAATTTATAGATGGTGTTTTGATTTCTGTCCCTATCAAATGTACTGTATAAAAAGCCCCTAACCACAGAGACCATTCATGTAATTACCTTTTTGTTTATTAATTAGATGACCAGCTTCGAACAAAAACTATAAAGAAGTAACTTACCCTCAGGTGATTGAATGATGTAGTGTCAACTACACTCTTTTGAAGTTCCTAAATAAATATTTGCAAAAGAATATGAGATTAGTAGATAAATATGACAGTTATTATTATCACATAAAGTTCATAATTAAGCAAGTTAATTTTCTTACTGGATTTTCATGCATTAATTGAACTTTCAACGCTTTCTCAAGTCCTTTCACAACCTGATCTATATGTGGGCGATCTGCTCTTTCCTCTTTTATGCAGCAATATGCTGTTTCTGAGAAGATTTTTAGTGCTTCTTTGTCCATCTGCATTCTTAAATGCGGATCGATCATGTCTTCCAAATGAGATTTAGCCAGTTGACTTAATAACCCCTCTCCCAACTCTTCATACCCCTCTCCCAACTCTTCATACGGAAGAACTGCACTCTGTCCGCACAAGACTTCGAATAACACAACACCGAATGAATACACATCTGACTTGTGGGTCACCCCACCAGTCTTTTCATATTTTGGGTCCAGGTATACATTCTTAACAATATCATGAGTAAGAAGAAGACGGTGCCTCCGAGCTACTGTGTTTTTCAACGAAATTTCAAAACCAGATAACTTGGGTTCCCATTTGTCATCCAGTAAAATTTTCGAGCTCTTGATGTTGCAATGTATAACACTAAAATCACGGCCAACGTCGTAATGGATGTAACTCAATGCCTTCGCAACGCCAACGCATATCTTCAACCTTTGCATCCATGTGAGGGTCTGGTCACTTAGATATTCGTTGAGACTTCGGTTGGCCTCCTTCTTATATATGATAACCTTGTTCACCTCAGAATCATGAAATCCAACAATAGACACTAGATTCTTGTGTTTGAGACTAGAAAGCGTAGAAATCTCCGTCCAAAACTTTTTGCTCTCATTGAGAAAGAAAGACTTCAAAATAATATCGATGAATTGCTCCAAATGTAAGAGACGGCCTTTATAAATCGTCCCAAGCTTAATATATTTGATAATATTCTCATCAGCAAAATTGTTGGTTGCTGATGCTATATCTTCCCAGCTGACTTTTAAGTGAGAAAGATCTTTGAGGAAAGACTTTGTCTTTTTGCTGACATGGGACTCAACACGTGTAGATATGGAGGGCAATGATCCCTATATGTACCAAACAAGACAACATTCCCAAGTGTTCAAAAAATGACACGTGTAGATATGGAGTTCACTTTTCTAAAATCCAGTGACTTGCAACAATAGTAATAAGTAAATAATTACCTTGTCATGATTGGATGATATATCCTCAACTTTGGCTGCAAGTTCCTTTAATATCATAAATACAATAATAAGTAAATTATTTTACACATGTTAATATTAATATTATCAATAAATAGAGATTAGTTATTAAAAAAAGAAGAAAGAGAAAAAACTGTCTTACATAATTTTGACGTTCCATTTGAAGTTTCAACGCGTTCTCAAGTCTTGTGACAACCTCACTTATATCAAAGCGTTGAGATCTATCTTCATTCAAGCAATCATATGATGTCTTTGCGAAAACTTTGAATGATTGCTGATCTATTTGGTTCCATAGAACCGGATCAATCATCTCATCTAGTATTTTCTTTTTATAATGAAAAATGGCCACCAAAGCCAAATACTTATTATCTTGACCGTCAATTATTGATTCCCTACCACTGAGTAGTTCAAACAATACAATCCCAAAGGAGTATATATCTGACTTGTGGTTCACACTTTTAGTCTCAATATATGTTGGATCTCCATACCCTTCCACATACCAAGCTTCATTAGTATGAAATGAATTGTGCCTTTCAGATGCTTCAATCTTCATGGAACATTCAAATTCAGATAACTTGGGTTCCCACTTCCCAGTCATCATTTAATAGAACTGTGCCACTGCTAATCAGCCGGTGTATTACGCTGAAATCGCGTGACTCGTCATAATGAAGGTAGGTCAATGCTTGCGCGATACCGACACATATCTTCAATCTTCGCACCCATGTCAACAACATCGGGTCACTTAGATGGATGCCGAGACTTCCCTTGGTCGCACGCCTGATAATGATGATCTTCTCATCATTCTCATCACAAAACCCAACAAGAGAAACCACATTTTTATGCTTGAGACTAGAAAGTATTGAAATCTCTATCCAAAAATCTTGTTCTTTTCCATCCCATACATCTTTATTTAACCTCTGAGCAGTGATATCAATCAACTCACCAGACCACAAGAGCTGTCCCGTGTAATAACTTCTAAGATTAGCTTCTCCCATGAAATTTTGTTGAGCGAAGTTGTTGGTGGCAGATAGGATATTTTCAAGGGGGACTCTGAGGTGAGAAAATTCTTTCATTATCTGTAAAATAGTCTAGTAAAAATGTGAGTTAGAAAAAGGGAGTTTAATAATGCCTACAAACTGTTTGATAAAATTCCTGAACCATGTCTAAGATATGTTAGGCATAATTCTGCATATATCTTGTAGTTTAGAGTTATTAAGTTTCATTGTTTTGGTTAGTGACTTCATGTTGATATTTGGTCTTGCTTAATGTAAGTATGGACTACATGGTCGATACTTTGTCTACCTGATGCAGTTTGTTCCCTCATTGCATTCAAAGTGGTATTCAGAAGGAAAAAAACTATGGCGTGTGCTTGGTTAATATACTTTTGTTTAGCGTTGATGTTTAGTCATTTGATGTTTGAAGTTCTTTCCAGTGACATGTTTTCGTAGCGGTTTCAGGATATTGAAAGGAATGGAGAGACATTATTAAATGTTGTAATGGAAACTTTTAAAGCCAAGTTGCTGATTTTGAAAGGGAAGAACTCTCCTGTAGTGGAAAGAAAAACTAGCAGTAAGATGCTGGTATTATAATTATATTCCAGGTTGATGATGTTCAACTCATACTTAAGTTATGTTCATCTCATAAAGTCATAGGAACTTGAATATAAAACTGTTGAGGAAGATCAAGAGCTTGTATAAGTTTGATCTCTATGGAACTCATTTAGATTTTTTCCTTTACTATTAGCGAAATATGGAAATCTGTTGAGTTTGAGTAATCTTTCTTTAGAATTTATAAAATCCAATGAATATGCTATTACTGCATTCATTCTAGTTCTTATATCTACTACTCATTCTTGTTTCAGGCACAAAATGATTTTTCCAAAGCGTATAAGAAGGGGACCCATAATACAAGGACCAATTGAAGGACTATATATGGAATGCCTTGAGAAGTGGCAAGGTAATGTTTCAAAGCAGATCAATAATCCCAAAAAGTCAACTGATAACTACTTATATAATTCAGTAAAAGAATAAACGATGAAATTAGAAGGTTGTTACCCATTTGACCCGTAGCATTGTTTCAACTTTCAAAGCAGATTAGCTATCCCAAAAGGTTGTTACCCATTCCTTGCCTACAATATTGATAAGGAGTTCGGGCGCGTGTTGAGTGTAGATGTCAAATCTTATTTTGTTGAGTATTCTTTTCTGAAACTAATACGTGTCTTATCTTTTCCGTTTATGCCTCTGTTAGGCGGAATAAAGAGGCCAATGGATCATATTAAGATAACCAAGGTCAAAAGGATTATTATGGGCTATATTGAGAAGGTAGTTGTTTCATTTTCGGGATGTTTTGTTTATTGGCCATCATTTAGCTACCTTTTTCGCCTTTTTAACATGTCGGTTTTTGGTGTTTCATAGTGCTTATGGGATATTAATGTTGTGTTTAATCTCTTACATTAACTTAAGTGTGTGTCAGGGGTTGACTTGAAAAAAAAAAATTGTCAAAGAAAAACTGATAGTCAAATATATTTTATAGCCATATAATGTTAATCTTTTTTTTTCTTTTTTTTTTAATAAAAAGGAATTAGAAAGTTTTATTCACTAAAAATAAACTGTGGGTGACTATCACAAGTCTTAACCAGTGACGTAATTGACCTTTTTTCTTATCAGTTATTCGTTTTTTTATCGCCACATAGAGACAAACCATAATCTGTACATACAAATTTACAAGTAAATGAGTCGAACCCGTATAAAGGAAGGTGCTTTTCTTCCCGTCAATGCGTCATAAGTCTGTTATTATTTGTGGTTTTCTTTAGTAGATAATTTTGAAATGGGAAAATACTTGAAAATTAGAGTCCCTAAATGTTTAAGTTTTGAGGTTAAAGACAAACAAAAAGGGATGGACAACTCAGACGTAGCTTACATGTAAATTTGAAGAAAATTACTAGTTTTGATCTACAACTTGGACAAGCTACAGTGCAAGGCCATATATACTACCTTGTGGTTTGCAGGACGTCCTATCAAAATATGGGTTGGGTGGTCATAGTTCATAAATGTTTGCAGACATCAACAAGTACTTTTACTATACCACTTTTCTTTTTTTCAATGTTTTGAAACCCGGTGGTTAGATCGGTCGAACCAGTTCCGGCTTAGATAACGGGTCAAAAGAAACCGGTTTTTAAGAATTCAAAACCCGGTGTGACCCGCAGGGTTTTACCCGTTTTTATAATTCCGGCTGGGTTTGTTGTTAAATCTTTTATATGTGTTCCACATTGCTTTGTACAAGTTTTTAAAGGCTTTAAAAGCTGTTTAGACATGTTTTTATGGTGTTTTATACACTTTCTATATGCTATTTCGACAACAGAAGGATGGGCTGTTTGGACAGGCTTATATGCTGTTTTAACGGCTTTTATATGTTGTTTGGACAAAGCCTTTACATGGATGTTTGGAGAGAAGTTTTTGCAGCAATTACAGCTTTTATATGCTGTTCCGACACAGTTTTATACAGCAACCATGTTTTTTATGCAGCAATTACATGTTTGTATGCTGTTTTTTGCAGCGATTACATGCTGTTTGGAAACTGATCAAAGGAATGGAGAGACATTATTAAATGTTGTAGTGGAAACTTTTAAAGCCAAGTTGCTGATTTTGAAAGGGAAGAACTCTCCTGTTGTGGAAAGAAAAACTAGCAGTAAGATGCTGGTATTTGGTAATCTGAAATTGAGTGTATATGAAATTGGAGAGCAATGAGACACATGAATATGAAGGAAAGTATAATTATATTCCAGGTTGATGATGTGCAACTCATACTTTGAGATTTGTTCATCACATTTAACTGTATATACTTAAGTTATGTTCATCTCAAGAGCTTGTATAAGTTTGATCTCTATGGAACTCATTTAAATTTTTTCACTTACCATTAGCGAAATATGGAAATCTGTTGAGTTTGAATAATATTTCTTTAGACTTTATGAAATCCAATGATTATGCTACTCATTCTTGTTTCAGGCACAAAATGATTTTTCCAAAGCGTATGAGAAGGGGACCCATAATACAAGGACCAATTGAAGGACTATATATGGAAAGCCTTGAAAAGTGGCAAGGTAATGTTTCAAAGCAGATCAATAATCCCAAAAAGTCAACTGATAACTGCTTATATAATACAGTAAAAGAATAAACGCTGAAATTAGAAGGTTGTTACCCATTTGACCCGTAGCATTGTTTCAACTTTCAAAGCAGATTAGCTATCCCATAAGGTTGTTACCCATTGCTTGGATACAATATTGATAAGTAGTTCGGGCGTGTGTTGAGTGTAGATGTCAAATTTTATTTCGTTGAGTATTCTTTTCTGAAACTAATACGTGTCTTATCTTATCTGTTTATGCCTCTGTTAGGCGGAATAAAGAGGCCAAGGGATCATATTAAGATAACAAAGGTCAAAAGGATTATTATGGGCTATATTGAGAAGGTAGTTGTTTCGTTTTCGTGATGTTTTGTTTATTGGCCATCATTTAGCTTCCTTTTTCGCCTTTTTAACATGTCGGTTTTTGGTGTTTCATGGTGCTAATGGGATATTAATGTTGTGTTTAATCTCTTACACTAACTTCAGTGTGTGTGCTGGGTTGACTTGAAAAAAAAAATTGTCAAAGAAAAACTGATAGTCATTATTACAATGTTATTCTTTATTTTTTATGTTTATTTTTATTTTTATTTTTTTTATAAAAAGGAATTAGAAAGTTTTATTCACTAAAAATACACTGTGGGTGACTATCAAGTCTTAACCAGTGACCTCATTGACCTTTTTTTCTTATCAGTTTTTCGTTTTTTTATCACCACATAGAGACAAACCATAAACTGGACAGACAAATTTACAAGTAAATGAGTCGAACCCGTATAACGGAAGGTGCTTCTCTTCCAGTCAATGCGTCATAATTAAGTCTGTTAATATTTGAAGATTAGAGTCCCTAAAAGTTTTAGTTTTGAGGTTAAAAACACAAACAAAAATGGGGTGGACAATTCATATGTAGCGTACATGTAATTTTGAAGAAAATTTGGACAAGCTACAGTGCACGGCCATATATAGTTATATACTACCTTGTGTATATTGTAATGAACTTGCTAAACTACAGGTAGATTTTATTAATATACTTTTAAAATTTTGATTTTACTTTGTAACTCAGCAATCCCCTAGTTTCTAATTTTAATCGTCTACAAAGGACACTCCCCCAGTTTCATATAAAGGTCATAGTTCACAAATGTTCTCCTATTTGAAACCCGGTTTGACCGGTCGGTGGTTCGAATTAGATACAGTAAAAAAAACCGGTGTGACCCACGGGTTTTACCCGCTCTATAATTCCAGCTGGGTTTGTCATTAAATCTTTTATATGTATTCCACATTGCTTTTTACAAGTTTTTAAAGGCTTTAAAAGCTGTTTAGACAGGTTTTTATGGTGTTTTAAATACTTTCTATATGCTATTTGGACAGCTGAAAGATTGGCTGTTTGGACAGGCTTATATGCTGTTTTAACAGCTTTTATCACAGCCTTTACATGGCTGTTTGGAAACAAGTTTTTGCAGCAGTTACATGCTCTCTTTTTTTAGAAGCAATTACAGCTTTTATATACTGTTCCGACACACTTTTTACAGCAACCATTTTTTTTGCAGCAATTACATGTTTGTATGCTGTTTTTCAACAGCGATTGGCAGTTAGATACTTTTAAAAGTTTGTATGCTGTTTTTCATAGCAATTACAGGTTTAGAGTTAAAATTCTAAACAGAGCATGAGCATGATATTATACTCTTTGATTCAGGATAATCTGTGCAAGTCGAATGGTCTGATTGTGAAACTGATCAGAGGCTAATAAGGTACTAGGAGTTTTATAGGGTCTAGATAAACTGTAAACTGATAAGAGTGAAGGTGTATACACTCAAACAAATAGATAGTAGTACTTATTATTATAGAAAGATGGAAGAGGAAAAACTATCTTACCTCATTCTGATGCTCGAGTTGAAGTTCCAACGCTTTCTCAAGTCTTGTGACAATGTCATCAATATTTGGGCGCTGAGATTGTTCTTCGTTCAAGCAGGAATATGCCGTTTCAGCGAAAACGTTGAGCGACTGTGGATCAATTTGTTTCTGTAGATCCCAATAAATTATCTCATTTAGTTTTTCCTCTCTATAATGGAGAATGACTGATGGAGCCAAATACTTATTACCCTCGTCGGTGATTATTGATTTCCTACCACACAATAGTTCAAACATTACAATCCCAAAGGAGTAAATATCTGACTTGTGGCTTACATTGTTAGTCTCTATATATGTCGGGTCTGTATACCCCTCGATATCCCAAACTTTATCAACATGGAATGAATGAAGTCTCTGAGATGCTTCAATCTTCATGGAAAGTCTAAATTCAGATAACTTGGGTTCAAGGTTATCATTTAATAGAATTGTCTCACTGTCGATGTTTCTATGTATTACGCTGAAATCGCGGTGCTCGTCATAATGAATATAGCTCAATGCATGCGCAAGGCCGACGCATATCTCCAACCTTCGGACCCATGTCAACATCATCGTATAGTCTAAATAGATATCAAGACTAAACATGGTCTCAAGCTTGTAAATGATGATCTTCTCACCATTTTCATCACAAAACCCAACAAGAGAAACCAGATTTTTGTGCTCGAGACTAGAAAGCATTGAAATCTCCATCCAAAACTGTTGTTCTTTTTCATCCCATTCTTTATTCCACCTCTGAGCATGGATATCAATCAGCTCTCCGGACCACAAGAGCTGTCCCTGGTAATGATTTCCAAATCCACCACCGCCTCTGAAATTTTCTTCAGCGAATTTGTTGGTCGCGGATATTACATCTTCAAGGGGGATTTTTAAGTGACCAAAGTCGTCATGATTGACTGAAGACATCATGTATGTATCGGTTTGTTTATCTGAACAAAAAAGGTTGTGTGGGTTGTTACAAAAAGAAGCAAAAGAGTGTTTGGGTGATATACAGAAGATGTGTTCGGTTTGTGTTTGTATACTACGTATTATTCTGGTAGTACACTATTGACTTTTTGACCATTAAAATTACACAAACTGAATAATTCAAAGTTTGAATATAATAAACAACAAAATATGAATGCTCCTTCTCAGCAACAGGTCTCTAATGGCTGCTAGTGCGTAGTGGTTTTAGTTTATTGTTTAGGTGAACTTTATACAAGAGGAGAATATGCTTTTGCCATACTTAATCTAATACTCCACATGCTTTTGCAATTAGAATTGTGACCATTGTCTGCCACTAACTAAATCTATATATATATATATATATATGGGGCTACATATGACACGTCACTAATGCTTAGTAGGCATATTAATGATGACATGGAGCACTATTTGATGAGCTATATATATATATGGGGCTAATATGACACGTCACTAATGCTTAGTAGGTATATTAATGATGACATGGAGCACTATTTGATGAGTTGAAAATGGTGACTAGGCATAACACCGTTTACACAATAACAAAAATTGGTATATAGTGAGGTTCGAACTCGGGTCTATCAAACCAAAGATGTAAGCCTCAACCACTAGAACAAATCAACATTTGTGATATACAGAAGATGTGTTCGGTTTGTGTTTGTATACTACGTATTATTCTGGTAGTACACTATTGACTTTTTGACCATTAAAATTACACAAACTGAATAATTCAAAGTTTGAATATAATAAACAACAAAATATGAATGCTCCTTCTCAGCAACAGGTCTCTAATGGCTGCTAGTGTGTAGTGGTTTTAGTTTATTGTTTAGGTGAACTTTATACAAGAGGAGAATATGCTTTTGCCATACTTAATCTAATACTCCACATGCTTTTGCAATTAGAATTGTGACCATTGTCTGCCACTAACTAAATCTATATATATATATATATATGGGGCTACATATGACACGTCACTAATGCTTAGTAGGCATATTAATGATGACATGGAGCACTATTTGATGAGCTATATATATATATGGGGCTAATATGACATGTCACTAATGCTTAGTAGGTATATTAATGATGACATGGAGCACTATTTGATGAGTTGAAAATGGTGACTAGGCATAACACCGTTTACACAATAACAAAAATTGGTATATAGTGAGGTTCGAACTCGGGTCTATCAAACCAAAGATGTAAGCCTCAACCACTAGAACAAATCAACATTTGTGATATGTGGCTCTATTCCCAAACTGATTGATATTCCTTTCCCCATTTAACTTGGCATTTCAAAATTCACATCCCTTCCCCATTTCAGTTCGGCATTTCCAAATTCAAATACCACCCAACTAACAAAACATATTCTCAAACCATAAATCAATATCTTCAAAGCATATAATATATCGAGGTTTATTCTCAAATCTCAAGGTTCTTCTTCTTAATTCGTCAAGGTATGTCAATCTCGCAATTTTTTTGTTAATCTTCGATCCAAATTTAGGGTTTCATTCATATGTTTAAATGGATTCCTAGAATTCACCCAATCTCGCAATTTTTTTGTTAATCTTGACATTTAGGTAGCTAATTTTTGATACTCGATAGAAAACATAAGCAAACCATCATTGAATGTTGTGTATTTAGATTGTTGAATCATAATACAATATGGCATATTAGAAAATGTGGAATAAATCAGACCATGAAACTTTGTTAACTTTGAATATGTTGGTTACTTGAAAACAACAACTGCTATCTTTTGGGCTATCGCTCTGAGTCTGATAATGATTAACATATCATGTGTATGAGAAACCTATGGTATGTTAAGTTCACTTTCTTTGATAATCTTATTTATGTGTTATCGTGTATAACATAGTGTGTTAGCCAATTAGCTTGGTTTGTGAACTAAATATGTGTCTTTTTCGTGTGGATACAGATTGCTACGGTATGCATAAAATGCAGGGTCTTATCAACTCAAGGTCAATGTCTACGGCTGACGAGAATCAACAACGACTTTGTCCTGCTACCATTCGCGAAAGTACATCGTAGGTCGCGAAATTACATCGGTTGATGATGACATCGGTATTGTACAAAATGTTGTTGCTCAACAACGTTCGTTTGAGCAACCAACTGATGCATTTAATCCTACTGGACGTCAAACTGAATCTAAAAAAAACTTGTGTTTCACCGATAGTTCTGAGAAACAAAATATAAATAAGGGTGGTACCAACAGGATCTCGACGTCTGTGAGTGATGCGTGTCAATCACAACTATCTCCTGACAGCAGCGGTAAAAGATCGATGCGACACGACATACCATTTGGTCCCACCACTGTTGGTGGAGAAAGTAGTAACTACATACGTAAGTATACGTCCACTTCGTTATTCCGCTCTGTGTATGTATTTAGAAGTTTTGAATGTCGTTATTTTTTTGTGTTAGAGCGATTCGTCTGGTGCCTAATGTAGTTGCAGCTGATATCAAATTTTTGCGGCTTTAGCTACTAGAATTGAAGTATTTGTGTTTTCTTTTGTTTCAAGCTTTTTGCAGCACTATGGTTTCAAATGGATTAGGAGTTGAATGGGCATAAGCAACACGTTTACCCATATGTGTTTTAATGTTTTTTCCTGTGACTGAAAACGTTTTAGGTGCTATCACCTTGATTTTAGGGCGTCGACTATAGGGATATTGTTATAATATTCATGAAGAAATGGTTAACCCACATGGCGTAGATGATGATGCTTCTTCTAGGATCTCATGTCGTCGAAGGCATTCCAACTGTGTTTTCAGGTTATAAGGAGTCAATAAACTATGTTGGTTTCTTTAACTTGAAATAAAAAAAAACATATGTCTGCCGTTAGCAAAATCACAATGCTAGCAAAATCTTATGCAATTTTAATCTTTCTATTTTTTTTCATAATATACCCATTTTCATTTCAATTTGCAGTGGTTGTTAAAGGGACTCGGCCAAAAATGGTGCAGCTGTAAACTTGGGATCTTATTATCTCATCGGTTTTTCTTTGGCAATCTTATTTGCACTGGGTGAGTAGTTTATTTAGTCATGGTTAAAATTTGCAGGCTGGACTTTTTGTGTATGACATATTTTGGGTCTTTTTCACACCAATGATGGTCAGCGTTGCAAAATCATTCGATGCACCTATTAAGGTAGATATGCCTAAGTGGTGTGTTTTTTTATTTATTTATGGGAAATGAGTATTATACTTTATCATGAATCCATGATGGCTTTCCTCTTTTTTCAGCTTTTATTCCCATCAGGTATGGTCACACGCCCCTTTTCTATGCTTGGTCTAGGAGACATTGTGATTCCAGGTATTACCTTAATGGGTGATTTTACATGGCAATCAACCTTTTACCTTCTTCAATTTTTTTTTTCTAATATTTTACTTGGATGGGAATCAATAACTTGAAAGCTGTAAACACTAGGTCTTTGATTCATATCGACTTTGTAACCAATCTGTGTTTATTTCCAGGCATTTTTGTAGCTTTGGCACTGCGATATGATGTGTCAAAAGGGAAAGACAGCCACTACTTCAAAAGTGCTTTCCTGGGTTATACAGTTGGTTTGGTCGCTACAATTATAGTCATGAACTATAGCACAGGTTGGCATTACTTAACAAAAGCACATATATTGATTAATCTTGAGATATGTTTGTCTAATCAAAAGTTCTGATTGGATTTATTCATATTCGAGTGGTTGATTGAAAATCTGATTTTGGTTTTCCTTTCAGCCGGCTTTATTGTACATTGTACCAGGGGTCATTGGGTTCTTGGCTACTCATTGCTTATGGAATGGAGATGTCAAACCGGTATTTGAATAGTACCAGTGAGCTATTTGAAACTAGAAATAACATATGTTGTAGTTGGACAAAGTGTTATAATATTCATTGCGTAAGTCTAAGTTTACATAAAGGAAGGCTAAGTTTGTATATTGAGTTTATAGATAGGGGCTGGATCATGAGCAACTATTCATTTCCCTCTGATTTCCTAGCTCTCGGTTAAAACTACATAAATGTAAAACAAAACATTTTTATATAGTGTTTACCTATTTTTTCTTAACATGTCATAAGCTTAATTCTGAAAGCATGTCGTATCTTCACCTGTTTTGCTTAATGATATTTTGTCGTCATAGTTGCATGACTCCTTATGCTTATTTGAAGAAGTATCGATTTCTCAAAATTTTCCAAAAAACAATTCGAATCCTTATCTGATTATTATGTTTAAATCTATAAGCGATTTCAACACTATCTTCTGATTGCTTTTTTGTATCTGGTTATCAGCTTCTACTAATAGTTAAAAGGACAAGCTTTTTCAAATAATGATGATAATGATTTTTATAATATTGCTCCATAATCTTCTTATTTTTTCGACCCATTCATCTCATTTGATCCATTCCCTTTGCCTCCATTATTTCATTTACCATCTAACATATGAAGCATAAATCAACCCTTTAGTATGTAAATGGATCATTATTGCCACCCACATCTTTTATTCATCAATACTTACACTTTTATTTTCTTTAACATTCACTAACAAAAAATGTTTCTTCTGTAGCTTCCGAGGTTGATGCCAAATACATCTATCTTGATGCAAGTCATAAAGAACACCATCTCCTTTGCTTAAGATGTCGCAACAAAAGATCGTGATTAAACATCACCAAAGGATTTAAGGATCATGATTAAATTAACAGAAACATGTTTAAGATTAAAGCTTAGCGAGATATTGAAAATAGTTATGAATAGGTATATATCTGATGTACACTAATATTGGTTAAATTATAAGTCGATTGCTTCTGCTAACCCAAAACATGCGTGCACGCTGTTTCATCCACTTCTTTTCAATTCAATCTATTTTCACACATATAGATTTATGATTTATTTTATATATAGTAGAAGAATAAGTGTTCAATGATTTGCATCAAAACCAATAAGCTTATGTAATGTTATAAACTGTATTTTTGTGGTTTTCTTCTAAAAGGGTATTTACAATCGCTTATTAAAAAATATCAATTCCTGCTGGCATCATATCCACCAAAGCAATTCAAGCATACTATCATTTCAATATTTCATTTTTTTGTATGATTACCAAGATGTACCAAGTTTTTTTTTTTTTTTTTTTTTTTTTTTTTTAATTTTGAAATGTTTTATTATGACCCTTAATAATAGTTCGAATACTTTTCATTGTTCTTTTTAAATATAATATATGAGCATTTTCTTTTTGTTTCCAATTTTTGTGTCTTAAATATTTGCCGTTATTCACTATTTATTTACGTCCAATTAAACTTCGTCAAGTAATATAATGAAGCTAGCCCGCCCATCCGGGCGGGCTATGAAGCTAGTGACCATATATAATACTTTAATCTAATACTACTACTCTACATGCTTTTACAAGTTTCATAATTAACCGCACCACAAATTAAAGCAAACTCATTGTTCAGCTTCTTTTGACTGAAGATATCATGTTTCTTTATCTGAACAAAAAAGGGTGTGTGGGCTGTTAAAAAAAAAAAAAAAAAAAAAGCGATCGGTTTGTGTTTGTATGCTACTTTAATGATGGTGGTCGGCCTATTTTTTGCATTATTGTAAAGACAGTTGACTTTTTGACTTAACGGTGAGCAAAGACTATTGACTTATGCAAGGAAACTTCCATCTCTGGGTGTACAAAACGGTGAAAAGAAATTTTGTAACTTTCGTATGTATTGCTTTCTAATTGAAACATCACTAATAATAGCGAGTATCAACATCTTGACAAAAATTTACTAAAGATGCTTATAGTATTCATTTTTTTTAGAAATTCAACAATATATTACTGCAACAAAAAAGAAATAATACAAACGAAGAAATCCAACTTTCCTAATCGAGGCGATTAAAGAAATCGGGATCCAAGAAAAAAAACACCCATTAGGGCTTACAACAAAACATATACAAAATAAAACGGAAAGATAAATGAGAAAAAAAAATACTGCAATATTCCTTTAAATAATGCACATGAACAATCTCGAACACTATGCATAAATGAGATATGTGGTATGGAGTATGAACTATAAAAGAAGATAGCGTGTGTTTTAGACAAAAGACGGCAAAGCGAGTATAATTGACTACAAAGATAATGGTAGGCCTCTTCAACTTTCAAGCAAGAAGAGGAGTAGTCCATCATTATTCGTTGCTTATATCTAATTTTTTGGAGCCTCAACATGAAAAAAATGGGTTTTTGCATAAAAATGTAGATAAACAAGTATAGGTATGGTTCGTGCTTTGCTACGGGTTCTATAATATATCACAAGTATTGTTTCAGTTTATTAGCAAGCTATTGTTGACGACTTGTTGTTGTGCTAAAGGTTCTATTAAAAATTTTATAAGGAATGCTATATTTAACAATATCCGTAGTTTTATCAATATAAAACTAAATATTAGATTAGGATAAAAGAACATTTTTTTTTTCTTTTACAATTACGAGCCAATTTTTATAAATGCAAAACTTAATTTTTGCGTTAGTTAGTAGATTTAAACAATGTAAAATAACTCAACTATTGTGATAGGTACCATTTCATATTCAGTTGGAAACATATATATACCAAACTTTATTAATCTAACTAAAAAAAAAAAAAAAAAATCCAATCAAAGATTTAAAAAACACGAAGCATTTTACAAATAAAAGTAGATAAATAATTCAAAGTTTCTTGTGAGAAATTGGTATTGAAAATACAAATATGATTTTATGAAGAAATGTTACATCCATATAAATTTTACAAAACGTTTACGCAAAATGATGTGGCATGATAAATTTAACTTAAAAACATTCCTTCTCTTTTTTTCAATTGCCCAATAGATCTAATAGTTACAATGACACATCTTTTAGTGATAATATTTTTATTACGTTTATGTGTGACAACCCGTACTTTCAGGTCATTTCTCGACACAATTCATGTCTCATTATTTCAACATTTATAGTAAACTTGGTTTACTTGTTTCAAATTCGCGTAACCTTTAAGGTTTAGCGGCGAATTCATGATCATTACATCACGTACATTTCATATGGACTATGATTAGTCTACATTTCATTGACATCATTTGCACCTCATTAGTTCATTCACGACATTTCATTTCACCTTCAACGCGTAATTTTTATATTTAATAATCTTTATCGCGTGAGTTATTATTTTGAATATTTAATCCGTTACTTTCAAAAATGATCCCGATGTATTTTTAAACTTACATTTAGTTTATAAAAACTATATTTTTAGTTTTCCTAGTGTTTCAAATTTATTTGGTATATTAATCGTTAAAGTTTAATTATTACGTCGTTTTCTTAAAATTATCGATAATTATATTATCACTCAATTTTCACAAGGAATGTATTTTACCATTTTATCATCTCATTACATTCTATTTTGACTTATTAAAACTTACTTGTACATTTTCTACACTTTACTTACCTTTTCTTACAAAATTACACTAATATTATACAAGCACAATTATACTTTCAAGTAAATGTTTTAAAAAAAAAAAAAAAATGCAAAATATCTACATTTCCCCCCTTGGCCGACCAAGGGGGAAGGGAGTCAATTAATGATGTATGGTTTTCTTTCTTGATTGCTTTGAAATATACTCTACTTATAAGTCTTCACTTGGACTTTTATTTTCTCATTCACTATCAATCATTTACAAGTGTTAGAAATTTGTTTCTCTCTTCTTTTGGTTCTCTCCATAACCGGCCACATTCCAAGCTCCAAAGGGGATCAAAATTTTATCAAGCACAAGTGTTATTACAATCTAGTATATACTCTTTACATGGTTTTGAAATAAAAACCAAGGGTATTTAAGTTTAATCCTTGTTACTTTCACCTCATCATTTTCACTAGTAAGCATGTTTTTATCATTTTCATGTTTCCTTTTTATTTTCATATGTTTCTTTTCATTTTTGGAGCTAGTATGCATGTTATGTGATTTATACCATTTTATTTCATGATTTTTGAGTTATATATACATATTGGTTATCCTATAAATATTCCCATGGTATTCTTTGGTCTTGATGGTGATTAGGAACCCATGACACCCTAAGAAGGTGTATGGTAGGATTAGATTAGCTTTGGAGTTGATTTGAAGGGATTAGAATAGGTTTTGTCCGAGAAAAACTATTTTCGATAACTATATATTTATGTTCTGTCCTTATTTGAATTTCGGAAAACCTACTGTTGATGCGAAATTTTGGCCTTGATATTTAGAAAATATACTTTAAAAGCGAATCCGTGGCGCTTGAGCGGATAAAAGCGGACTTATAACGAAGAAGTTATGGATTTTTAAAGTTTGACGACGAAATATATTATTTTCGGATTTTCGACAAAGCTGTTTTAGTTTGCTCGGGTCAAAACGAGCCTTAAGCTTCATAAATTATTTCGACTAGTCAAAAATATATTAGTTTACTTCGATACAAAGCTAAGGACGTATTATACGTAGAAAACGGATTTGAAACGACAAAGATATGCACGTTTTCATAAACTTGCCGTAAATATTATTTTCTGAAAATCTATATTATTTTTACGATACAAGTATTTCATTAGCTGTAACGACCATGTTTGCGGCTGTTTTTAACAAGGATGTGAAACTTTTTGGAACAAAATGTCTTCTAGTAAAATCAAGTTCATCGGCCATATTTTTCAAAACAAAAAGCCGTTTGTAAAGCGGAGTTATGGTAAATTAATTACGGATGTTCAAACTTGGCCGAAACTCATTTTTCTGCACACAATTAGCAAAAACCACCATCTTTAACCCTTATTATCTTTATGTTCGAGACCTTTTGGACGAAAACTCCTGAACTGAAACTTCTAGATATCGATACAAACTTTCCAAAACAGTCGAGTTCGTTCTCTAACGATCGACGTACACCGTTTTACGACTAGTTTTCCAAAGCCATTTTTGTTAATTTCATGATAATTCCGACGACATTGTTTTGCGACGAAAAGTAATAATTTCACCAAAAATCATTGTAAAACCGTTGTAGGATGACATTTTGACGTAAAAACATGTAAAGTCATTTTTGAAGGGTCAAGACGTCAAAAGAGTATTTTTCGACGATGAGTAATATTTTCAAAACCCGCAAATGGTATAAATAACATACGGAATGCATGCATAACATTACATTGCAACTCATTACATATCATAACATTCATCATAGGTCAAGATTAAAGTTTCACATTATCCCTCGGTGTACTCACTTTTGTCATCGCCTCAGTTTACCAGGTGAGTTTCATAGCCCCTGCTCTTACTTGATTTCATAACTATTTTGGGGGAGATACATGCTCGTCAACTTTTATGACATTCATATCATGATTATTTGAAACTACATGCTTAACTGAACTGAATGTTTAGTCATATTCTACATCATATTATCATTGGGCTGAATGTCGTGGGATTATCATTGGGCTGAATGTCGTGGGATTATCATTGGGCTGAATGTCGTGGGATTATCATTGGGCTGAATGTCGTGGGATTATCATTGGGCTGAATGTCGTGGGATTATCATTGGGCTGAATGTCGGGGGATTATCATTGGGTTTGAATGTCGTGGGATTATCATTGGGCTGAATGTCGTGGGATTATCATTGGGCTGAATGTCTTGGGAACTTCATTGGGCTGAATGTCTTGGGATTATCATTATGTCAAGTAAACATTGATTCATTAAGTCATGCATTAATATGTGAATTCATTGGACATCAAGCATTTGAATATAAACTTTACACATTCTGGCAATGGGTTGTGAACACACAGGTTGCAAGTTTTGTATGGGCGGAACTTGGGCGAGTGGATTTTCAATGCCTTTCTTTGCATAAGCGATTTTGAAAGGCTTTACATTTCAACTCAAACTCTATGAACTCACTCAACCTTTGTGTTGACACTTTTAGCATGTTTTTATCTCGGTATCTAAGGCATTCACTTCATGGCATGCATTTGGACACATCATGGAGTCGTGGTGACGACGTCTCACTTGGGTTTACATACTTTAAAACATCGTTTGAATTGTAACAAACTTATTTCCGCGAGATGACTTTCATTTGGGACCTATACTTGTAACTCGATTGTTTTATTAAATCAAGCGATGTATTTTCCAAAGCGACACTTTAGGTCGTTCAATATACTTGTGATTGTGATGCTATGACGATCAATCCCGAAATTCCACCATTTGCAAAGCAATGTAATTTGGGGTGTGAGATTGGCATCGAGCTTGATTATAGAGAACTAGGTTGCATCATTGACCCTAGACTATAACTACATTATCATAGCATCTCATCATTTCATCACAAGTGCATGTTCACTTTGCATACGATTTATCGTACATTTTCGAGTTATTTACTTTCATTTCAAAGCGATTGTCACATGGATGCCCTTAAATGCCCATCCCATTATCTTTTCCCCATACTCTAACGTGGAGAATTCCTTGTCATTCCCTATCACAATTTTATATCACCGATTCATCATCGATAACGGCGAATGCCGAGATAAACTTTTAAATAGGCGATCACTCTCACTCCTTTGTTTCATCACTAACATGTCGAGTTACGTTACTAACACATTAAGTCTCTAAACCATCATACATTGAAGCACTTACAACACCTCATAACCCATCTTTTGGAACCCGTCGATCATTTGAAAAATAACCTCAAACTTATCGTTTCTTAACACATTTCTTTGAAGCGCTTATTATTAACATCGGATTTTGCTCGTCTCACAATTCCTCTTGTTTTGAAGAAATATAGCATCAAGAAAGCTACACCGGAATGACTCAAGCGGCAATTCAAAAGTTGGTAAGGGATAGTGTAGCCGAGGCATTAAGGATTGAAAGGAAGCGGTGGTCATTGCGCTACTGCTGAGGCAGGCTGCTGTCTTGAAGCCGCAAGGCTTGCTCTTGCTCTTGGAAATGTCGGAGGATCCGGAGTTAAGAAATGTTCGTACAAAGATTTCAAAAGTGGTGAACCCACCAAGTTTAGAGGATCAAGGAGCCACCCATGGTGCGATGGTTTGAAAAGTTGGAATCCGTGTTTTTGCTTTGTAACTGTCCGGATGATAGTAAGGTTAAATTTGCTACGAGCACATTACTCGATGGAGCATTGTCTTGGTGGAATTCATATGCTCAACCGATTGGTATGGAGAATGCTTTCAAGCTCACTTGGGAGCAATTTAAAGGTTTGGTAACAAAGAAGTTTTGTCCGCGTACGGAGGTTAAGAAGTTGGAGACCGAATTCTATGAGTTGGAAACTATTGGGTACGACATTGATACTTATATTCGAAGGTTCCAAGAATTGGCCGTGTTATGCCCATCTATGGTTTCGGATAATGAGAAGCTACTGGAGGCTTTCATTGAAGGACTTCGAGATTATTCAAGGCGATGTGACTTCTTCCCGACCATGACGATTGAGGAAGCTATTCGATTGTCTCAAAAGCTCATGGCACAAGTAGTAAAGAGGGCAACACCAACAACACCAACCTTAACAACAATACCAACAACCGCACCAACTACCACAATAACCAAAACAACAACTACAACGATATAACCAAATCAACAACAACAAAAGAAAATGGGAGAATGACCAAGGAGGTTACAATAACAACAACCAAAACCGTAACAATAACCATCATCAACAACGAGAATAGAGGCAAGAGATCGCAATGGTTTATGTTCTTGCACCAATAGAAGGAGAGGTTATCTGGAACCTACCCACTATGTAATCGATGTAAGTATCATCACACGGGTCTTTGCCTGTTAAGTGCTACAAGTGTCAAAAACTAGGACACCATGCCGGGAATTGTAGAGGCAAGACTATAGTTACGTGCTTGGATGTGGAGCAAGGACACTATCAAGTCAATGTCCTCAAAACCAAGGTCAACAAGTCGAAGGTGCTCATGGAATGTATATATGTTAGAAGGAGGAGGAGGAGCTCGTCAAGGTATCAACGACGGAAGACCGAAGAAGTTCGAAACTAACGGTCTTATTTCTCCTTATGTATTATGCCGTACTAAGTTTATGTTTTCCATCGTGCCGAATCTTTATAACCTAAGATGTATTTCATTTGATAAACCACTCGTTGTAAAATATTCTCATCTATCGTATTTTATTTTCTTTCCGATTTGTTATCATTTACGAGGATTTTAATTCTTTTACTTTAACTACCATTTTAACGACACTTCTCCATGTCTTCTCTCCTCGATGATTCATCACAATTTTACATCGATTGACTCAACACCAAACAAACATATGAGTCGATTAGTCCAAGCATTGCATAGTTACTCTAAATTATACATAGCCCGATCACCTATGTCTAATTCGGAAGAATCATGCGATGAAGGGAGTAGTAGGCTTATATGTGTAAGCAATTCCGTGTCGAGCCAAATTTTCAAAGTCCTCCTTGAAACCAATTTAGCCTAATCTCATGACAGTTCTTGTTTGATGAGTTGTGAGATTAAGTGAAAATTGGTTCGTAAAAAGTCTTTTGAGGGTTTTGCTCGGAATGAAAGTTGCCACATCAAACCCTAAACCCGATAGACTAACAACGATTGAATTCGGGGACCGAATTCCTTTTTGATGGGCGAATGTGACAACCCGTACTCTCAGGTCATTTCTCGACACAATTCATGTCTCATTATTTCAACATTTATAGTAAACTTGGTTTACTTGTTTCAAATTCGCGTAACCTTTAAGGTTTAGCGGCGAATTCATGATCATTACATCACGTACATTTCATATGGACTATGATTAGTCTACATTTCATTGACATCATTTGCACCTCATTAGTTCATTCACGACATTTCATTTCACCTTCAACGCGTAATTTTTATATTTAATAATCTTTATCGCGTGAGTTATTATTTTGAATATTTAATCCGTTACTTTCAAAATGATCCCGATGTATTTTTAAACTTACATTTAGTTTATAAAACTATATTTTAGTTTTCCTAGTGTTTCAAATTTATTTGGTATATTAATCGTTAAAGTTTAATTATTACGTCGTTTTCTTAAAAATTATACGATAATTATATTATCACTCAATTTTCACAAGGAATGTATTTTTACCATTTTTATCATCTCATTACATTCTATTTTGACTTATTAAAAACTTACTTGTACATTTTCTACACTTTACTTACCTTTTTCTTACAAAATTACACTAATATTATACAAGCACAATTATACTTTCAAGTAAATGTTTTAAAAAAAAAAAAAAAAAAAATGCAAAATATCTACATTTCCCCCTTGGCGACCAAGGGGAAGAATCAATTAATGATGTATGGTTTTCTTTCTTGATTGCTTTGAAATATACTCTACTTATAAGTCTTCACTTGGACTTTTATTTTCTCATTCACTATCAATCATTTACAAGTGTTAGAAATTTGTTTCTCTCTTCTTTGGTTCTCTCCATAACCGCCACATTCCAAGCTCCAAAGGGATCAAAATTTTATCAAGCACAAGTGTTATTACAATCTAGTATATACTCTTTACATGGTTTTGAAATAAAAACCAAGGGTATTTAAGTTTAATCCTTGTTACTTTCACCTCATCATTTTCACTAGTAAGCATGTTTTTATCATTTTCATGTTTCCTTTTTATTTTCATATGTTTCTTTTCATTTTTGGAGCTAGTATGCATGTTATGTGATTTATACCATTTTATTTCATGATTTTTGAGTTATATATACATATTGGTCATCCTATAAATATTCCCATGGTATTCTTTGGTCTTGATGGTGATTAGGAACCCATGACACCCTAAGAAGGTGTATGGTAGGATTAGATTAGCTTTGGAGTTGATTTGAAGGGATTAGAATAGGTTTTGTCCGAGAAAAACTATTTTCGATAACTATATATTTATGTTCTGTCCTTATTTCGAATTTCTGGAAAAACCTACTGTTGGTACGAAATTTTGGCCTTGATATTTAGAAAATATACTTTAAAACGAATCCGTGGCCGCTTGAACGGATAAAAACGGACTTATAACGAAGAAGTTATGGATTTTTAAAGTTTGACGACGAAATATATTATTTTCTGGATTTTCAGCAAACTGTTTTTAGTTTGCTCGGGTCAAAAACGAGCCTTAAGCTTCATAAATTATTTCGACTAGTCAAAAATATATTAGTTTACTTCGATACAAAGCTAAGGGCGTATTATCGTGAAAGCAGTTTGAAACGACAAAGATATGCGTTTTCATAAACTTGCCGTAAATATTATTTTCGAAAATCTATATTATTTTTACGATACAAGTATTTCATTAGTTTATGTGACCATGTTTGCGTTGTTTTTTAACAAGGATGTGAAACTTTTGGAACAAAATGTCTTCTAGTAAAATCAAGTTCATCGGCCATATTTTTCAAAACAAAAAGCCGTTTGTAAAGCGGAGTTATGGTAAATTAATTACGGATGTTCAAACTTGGCGAAACTCATTTTTACGCACACAATTAGCAAAACCACCATCTTTAACCCTTATTATCTTTATGTTCGAGACCTTTTGGGCGAAAACTCTGAACTGAAACTTCTAGATATCGATACAAACTTTCCAAAACAATCGAGTTCGTTCTCTAACGATCGGCGTACACCGTTTACGACTAGTTTTCCAAAGCCATTTTGTTAATTTCATGATAATTCCGACGACATTGTTTTGCGGCGAAAAGTAATAATTTCACCAAAATCATTGTAAAACCGTTGTAGGATGACATTTTGACGTAAAACATGTAAAGTCATTTTGAAGGGTCAAGGCGTCAAAAGAGTATTTTCGACGATGAGTAATATTTTCAAAACCCATGAATGGTATAAATAACATACGAATGCATGCATAACATTACATTGCAACTCATTACATATCATAACATTCATCATAGGTCAAGATTAAAGTTTCACATTATCCTCGGTGTACTCACTTTTGTCATCGCCTCGGTTTACGGTGAGTTTCATAGCCCTCGCTCTACTTGATTTCATAACTATTTTGGGAGATACATGCTCGTCAACTTTATGACATTCATATCATGATTATTTGAAACTACATGCTTAATCGAATCGAATGTTTAGTCATATTCTACATCATATTATCATTGAAATTTGAATGTCGTGGGATTATCATTGGGTGAATGTCGTGGGATTATCATTGGGTGAATGTCGGGGATTATCATTGAATTTGAATGTCGTGGGATTATCATTGGTGAATGTCTTGGGAACTTCATCAATTGAATGTCTTGGGATTATCATTATGTCAAGTAAACATTGATTCATTAAGTCATGCATTAATATGTGAATTCATTGGACATCAAGCATTTGAATATAAACTTTACATTTCGCAATGGGTTGTGAACACACAGTTGCAAGTTTTGTATGGGCGGAACTTGGGCCGAGTGGATTTTCAATGCCTTTGCTGCATAAACGATTTTGAAAGGCTTTACATTTCAACTCAAACTCTATGAACTCACTCAACCTTTGTGTTGACACTTTTAGCATGTTTTATCTCAGGTATCTAAGGCATTCACTTCATGGCATGCATTTGGACACATCATGGAGTCGTGGTGACGACGCGTCTCACTTGGGTTTACATACTTTAAAACATCGTTTGAATTGTAACAAACTTATTTCCGCACGAGATGACTTTCATTTGGGACCTATACTTGTAACTCTGATTGTTTTATTAAATCAAACGATGTATTTTCCAAACGACACTTTAGGTCGTTCAATATAACTGTGATTGTGATGCTATGACAGTCAATCCCCAGGAATTCCACTCCGCTGCAAAACAGGTAATTTGGGGGTGTGACATTATGTGCATATAACATATCTCAACTCTAAAAAGTAATTTAAATAGAAGCCAAAGTACATACACTTAGGGCGTGTTTGGTATTTTTGTACAAGGGAATGATTATTGGAAGGATAAGAACATGTGGTACATTATATGGGGATCACATACGAGTATAAAATCCCAATATATTGGTTTTTTGAAACCAAGCTAAGGAAGTGGCTTTGGACCCATTCCTAGTCATTTAATCGTCTTCACTTCCTTTTCCCTCAAAAACACAATATACTACAAGAATAAGGCCTTTTTGCCATGACCCATGAGCTAAAACCCAAAAAGTCATGACAATTCATATTTATCACTCATCAATAACTCAACTCGACTTCTGTGAACATCACATACGAAATGCAATGATTCCTTTACATCGAATAGTGTGACACTAGTTGTAATATTACTTCTTTTTATAAAGCTATAAAATATTTTAATGGCAAAAGAGCCTAACCTTTCATTTTTTCCACTATAAAAAAGGCATTTATTACAAAATTATAAAGCAAATATCACTAAGAAGAAAGCTATTGACCTACCACGAAAAACAAAAAAAAAGTTGAAAAACAATATACGAATCAAAAGCAGACCCAATAAGATAACCACTAATTTCATATTCACACGGCTTTTAATTGAGACAAAATAGGTGCACTATTTAAAGATACAAACGAGACAAGGTATATGGTATTTCTTTAGAGTGTGTTACATTATACTATAAGATACAAATGGACTCGCAATTATTTTTACCATGTATAGACTTCTTCATTTTAAAATAGGTGCAATAAATAAAGTATGAAGTCATAGGTTTAAGTTGTAAAAATACAAGTACTATGTATAAAAAAAACAAAATTGTTTGTTTAATAAAGTTTGTATTGAGATGGATATGTTGAGAGGCGGAGCCAATGAAAGTTTCATGGGGGAAGAAAAAAAATACCATTAACGAGAGTTGAACCCTTAAACTCAACTGTGCAGAAGTAAGGTGTCTTACCAAAATGACCAAGGATGTTTTACTTTCGAAAGCTCAACTAATTATTGTTCGCTAGTTATATAATTAGGACACATTCTGAAAATTCAATGATTTAAAAAAAATACTTTTTATACAAAATTGTCATGACGAAAGATGTTAGATAGAAAAGTGTTTCAATGGTCTTATTCAATAACCGGAACAATACATATATAGAGTAAACCCTAACTAGAGACACTGGGCTTTAGCCCATACAAAATACATTGGGCTTATACAAGCATCGACTAACACTCCCCACGGTTTGAGCGGAGGACACCGGACACTCAAACTGCAGTGCAACTCCTCAAATAGAGCTGAAGGTAAGCCTTTGGTGAAGATATCCCCATACTGATAACGAGAAGGTACATGAAGTACTCTAACCTGACCAGCAGCAACCAAATCTCGAACAAAGTGAATATCAATCTCTATATGCTTGGTTCGTTGATGCTGAACCGGGTTAGAAGACAAGTATACAACACTGACATTATCACAGTAGACAAGCGTAGCGGAAGACAAGGGGGTATGCAACTCACGTAGTAGATTCCTCAACCAACAGGTCTCAGCAACAGCATTGGCAACACCACGATACTCTGCCTTTGCACTAGAACGAGAAAGCTTCGGTTGACGCTTAGAGGACCATGAGAGTAAGTTGTTGCCAAGAAATACACAATAACCGGTCGATCTTGAGTAGTAGGCGACCATTGAATCGACATCCGAATAAGCAACCAATGAGGAAGTAGAGAGAAAACAAGCAGAACCCATAGTCTAAAGTACCCGAACATACCTCAAAATCCCCTTAAGAGCCGAGAAATGAGGCTCTCTTGGATCATGCATATAGAGACAAATCTGCTGCACAGCATAAGAAATATCTGGACGAGTGAAAGTAAGATACTGAAGAGAACCCGCAAGACTCCTATATAACTTCGGATCAGAAACCGGATCACCATCATCACCCAGTTTAGACTCAGTTAAAACAGGAGTCCGACTGGGGTTGCAATTAACCATATGAGCCCGCTCAAGAATCTCAGCGGCATACTTACGCTGAGATAAAAACATCCCTGAAGAATCCCGTGTAACAGAAATACCCAGAAAGTAATTAAGCGAACCAAGATCTGTCATAGAAAACTCCTGATGTAATGAAGCAATAATCCGCTGTAACAAAAGCTTAGAAGAAGCAGTGAGAACAATATCATCAACATACAATAATAAATAAGCAGTGTCAGGCCCTTGTCGATAAATAAATAATGAAGAGTCACATCGACTGTGCGCAAACCCAACTCGAGTAATATAAGCTGAAAACCGCTGAAACCAAGCCCGAGGGGCCTGCTTTAGCCCATAAAGAGACCTCTGTAAGAGACAAACATAATCAGGATGTGATGAATCCTGAAACCCTGGAGGCTGATGCATGTAAACAGTCTCAGACAAATCACCATGTAAGAAGGCATTCTTGACATCAAGCTGATGAACAGGCCAATGCCGAGAAGTAGCCAAACTAAGAACAGTCCGAATAGTGCCCGGTTTGACAACCGGACAAAAGGTCTCATCAACATCAATGCCCTCTAACTGCGTACTACCATTCGCTACAAGACGAGCCTTGTGGCGACTAAGAATGCCATCCGCTAAATATTTGTGGCGAAACAACCACATACAACGAACAATATTGGCATCCGTGGGTCGGGCACAAGCGTCAAGTTTTATTCTTAATAAGTGCATTGTGTTCATCATGCATAGCATTTTGCCAATTAGGATCATTAAATGCATCATTATATGATTTTGGTAAGGGTGAAATAGTAGACACATGAAGATTTAAACGATTTGGAGGACGATTAGAACCAACAAGAAATGTGACCATGGGGTGAACCAAACACCGGGTTTGGATTTGGGTTTGAAATGGTGAAATTTGCCTTGGTGAGGTTGGTGAATACTTGGTGGAGAAACAGGTGTATTTGGGGCCGGATGTGTTGGTGGGCTAGTGGATTGATGAACCAGCGAAGTGGGCTCAGGAATTATGGGTGGTGGACTGGTAGTGTTTTGTGCGTGAGTAGTGGGTGATGAACGGATAATATGGAAAATGATATTTGGTGGTTCGTCTAGAAAGTTGTAAGAGGGAGGCGAATTGGGTGTCATAGAGCCAAACGGGAAAACTGTCTCATCAAAAGTAACATGACGGGAAATTATAATTTTATTGGTATTGAGGTCGAAGGCAGCGGTATGCACGGTGATTGGATCGTGGCCCAATAATATGGAAGGTGTAGCACGGGGTTGAAGTTTATGAGTGGTATCGAGGTGAGGGTAACAAAGACACCCAAAGTGCGTAAAGGCTATATTCGGTGTGGTGCCAAAGATGCGAGTATAAGGTATTTCATTGTTAATCGCCGGATGGTAAAATATTTAACAAGCATACGGCCGCATTAAGTGCTTCAACCCAAAAATTGGGAGGTAAGTGAGCCTGAAAAAGTAAGGTGCGTATAAGATTGTTGATGGACCGGATCATCCTTTCAGACTTACCATTTTGTTGTGAGGTTTTTGGGCAAGAAAAACGAAATTGTATACCGTTAGATCTAAACAATTGATGGAAGGCATTGTTGTCAAATTCAACACCATGATCACACTGAAAAGACTATGTCACACTTGAATTGATTTTGAACAAAACGACGAAACAAAACAAATTTAGAAAAGACATCGGTTTGTTAACTAATGGATAAACCCAAACAAAATGTGAATAATGGTCCAAAATAAAACATAGTATTTAAAACACGAAAGACTCGGAATAGGGATGTCCACAATCCGAGTGAACAATGTCAAAAGGAGACTGAACCAAAGTACGAGAACTAACAAAGGGAAGCTTCACGTGTTTGCCAAGCTGACAAGCATGACAAAGGACGGGAGGTTTCTCTTTATTACACGAAATTGAATTACTAGAAAGAACACGACGTAACACTTCACTTCCTAGATGTCCAAGACGCTGGTGCCACATATACTAACTAGTGAGAAAAGCATGAGGGATAGTGGAAGGCTGCGTGAGATCCCCAGTACTATCACACCGGAGTAGAACCCGACGAGTCAGGAAATCCTTAATAGAAAACCCAAACGCGTCAAATTCAACCGTACAACTATTATCACGAACAAACTGACGAACAGAAATAAGATTCTTAACAATATTAGGAGTAATAAGGACATTATTTAAATGAAGTGGGCGATGAGTAGTAGGCAAAATACTATGACCCGAGTTAGTAACGGGTATTGAATAACCGTCACCAACCGAGACAGACGGATAAATGCACATATTAAAAACATCACTTAAACTAGTAACATAGTCATTAAGATGAGAGCTCGCACCTGTGTCCATGTTCCAATTTTTCGAAGAAGGATCCTGAAGCGTCATTGCATTAAACGCATTCGGTAATATAGTTTCATTACCGGTGGGATTAGAACCGGGCTGTTGTCACAACGAACCAAGATGATTAACGAACCGAATTGGGCCCTTTTGAGGTAGTTGGGCTGACTGAGAAGCACTATGTATCGGACCAATTTGTGGAACAAAAGAATGTGAGCTGTAATAGCCAACATTGGCATTATAACCATTATTATTACGAATATTCCCATCAGTTGCAAGTGTCCCACCAATAGAATTACCATTAAAGCCACCACTTGCTGTGGTCCCAATATTAGCATTCCCACCAAAAGTATTATTATAACCCAAAGTAGCTAAAGGAGGTGTCATATTATAATAATTGGGAAAAGTAGTCGACTGATTATCTAAAACAGACATATCCTTCATTCATTTCTCAAAAAAAAAAGAAAAAAAAAAGTACCATCATCACTCCAAATTCCATCACTCTCTTTCATCTCTCTCTTTCATCAAATACCATCATCACTCCAAATTCCTATTTACCTCACGATCAAAATAAATATATAAAAAGTTAACCAGCTGATCGAATAAATATATAAAGAAAAACTTAGCGTTTGTAGTAAAGTAATATGTTAGGCGCTGGATTACAGTTTAACCGTAGTCGTCATAACAACAACATCAACAACAACGGAGATGACAGGTTTTACAACCCTGCTAAAGCCAGAAAGAACCGTCAAAGAAGCATCACAATAAACAACAAGATCTGTTGTTGCAGCCGCAAGATGTGTTGGTTTTTGTAACCCACCGCTGTGAACTCCGACGCAATAGTGGTGGTAGTTATGGTCTCGGTTTTGATACCTGAGAACAGTTACAAAGTAGATTAAACCTCTTGTTATCGAAGAACAAGATCCTTTGTTTGTTACCTGAGAACAAACACAAATGAGGAAGGAAAAAAAAATGAAGCAAGTGAATATTTAGGGTTTTTGGATCGGTATTTTTGATGGAGGCTTTGATACCGTGTTAGATAGAAAAGTGTTTCAATGGTCTTATTCAATAACCGGAACAATACATATATAGAGTAAACCCTAACTAGAGACACTTGGGCCCCATACAAAATACATTGGGCTTATACAAGCATACGACTAACAACCCGCAACAATAGAACCACCATTCAAAGATGGAAGCTTTATCTACATACTCGAGACCCTTTAATCAACTCCAGTGACGGGAGCCACATTAATACTTTGGATGGGCCAAGGCCAACCTCACTTTTTCTAAAAATACTATTAGTATAGATATGTTGCTATGTATTTTCCATGCAAAATTTCAACTGGCCCACCTAAAAAAAAATACAATCCACTGAATTACATTAAAAAATTGTTACTCACATAATCACATTCACACATTAAATTATTGAAAAGGGGAAAAACCAATCAAAGAACATGTTACAAGGGAAGTTTCGATGGACAAAACCACTTTATGATTCTTTTTCAGTAATTATTATTAAACTACAATTCTACATCTATCATTCAAGAATCAAGACTTTTTTTACATATCCTCTATTTGGTTTTGAATAATCAGGTACTTAACTCACTAATTCTTTGACATTTCTTCAATTCTTCATAAATTATAATGTATTAATATTTTACTTTTCCTAAATATGTTATATGTATAACTCGTCGGTATTTAGCATTCCATTTTAGTGGGTAAATACTTCGAAATTGAGTAGGATACAGGAGTACTATATATTGCTTATTGCTACAATAATCTTCAACAAAACTATGATTGACAATTTACAATTTCTCAATATTTTATTCAAAAACATTATGTTAATAGTTGTGATTCGTTGTGTGAATTTACTAGATATACATCGATGACAAAAAAACAGAAAAGGATCGATTCATTTTTTTCACGAACTGTTTTGCCAAGAATTGAAGAGGATACAACCTTAGAAGAAGAGAATTAAAAACCACCAAGGGACGAGAATCTTCCACCGATTTCTGTAGTCGAGAATGCTACATTTTCGTCTATTCAACATGACCCTGGACTACGTTAACTAATATGGAATTATCCGGTTAATAAGAGAGACGAGATTCGACGAGCTTACTTGAAATCTGGACCTCATCGACTAGTGCTACCCAAATACGCTTTAAAAGGATCAAAAACTCATCCACGTCGTTTTCAAGCTAAATGGTATTCAGAATATCCTTGGTTAGAGTACTCTCGAACTACTGATAGAGCATATTGTTTTTATTGTTATCAATTTTTGGAAGAACCAAGCACTAATAAAGGTCATGACGCGTTTGCAATTAATAGTTTCAAAAACTGGAATAGGGTGAAAGGAAAACATTGTTCATTTATGAAACATGTAGGAGATGGACCGAACTCTCAACATAATAATGCTATAAGGTTTTGTGATGCTTTGCGAAATCAGGAAGGGCATATTGATCAGGTTGTGGAACGTCTATCATCTGAAGAAATTAGATTGAATAGGATAAGGGTGAAAGCGACGATTGATTTGGTTCGTTTGTGCTCATTTCAAGGAATTAGCTTTAGAGGTCGTGATGAAAGAGTTGGCTCTAAAAACCGGGGTAACATTCTTCAGATTCTTAATTTCATAGGCTCATATAATGAAGAAATTGCAAGTATTGTCTTAGAAAACGCTCATGGTAATGCAAAATACACTTCACCTGATGTTCAAAAAGAAGTTTTAAATTTTTTTGCTAATAAAGTTGAAAAGAAGATTGTTGAAGATATTGGAAATTCTAAATTTTTTATAATGGTAGACGAGGCAAGTGGTGAAAGTAAGAAAGAACAAATGGCAATTATTCTTCGTTTTGTTGACAATAAGGGATTCATACAAGAGCGCTTTTTTGGTGTTATCCATCTTGAATATACATCATCTGCCACTTTATACAAAACAATTTGTGCAACACTTTCTTCTTATTTGCTTCCCATTGAAAATATTCAGGGACAAGGATATGATGGAGCTAGCAATATGAGAGGTAAATGGAATGGATTACAAGCGTTGTTTCTCAAGGTTAATCCATGTGCTTATTATATACATTGTATAGATCATCGGTTGCAACTTGCGTTGGCTACAGCAGCTAAAGAGGTAAATTATGTACATGAATGTTTTGAAGATTTATCTTACATTGTAACAGCTGTTGGTGCCTCTTGTAAACGAAAAGATGAGTTACAAGCTGCACACGCAGCTCAAATTGAAGAAATGTTACAAAAATCCGGTAAAGGAGCTAACCAAATTAGTACTGTGAAACGTGCGGGCGATACACATTGGAGCTCACATTTTACTTCAATTACTAGCCTTATTCAGATGTACAATCCAACATGTACAGTTTTGGAGATGATAATAAAAGATGGGTGTAACTTTAAAACAAAGGGTGGTGCCAGTTCAACGTTAAAGAGGTTGACTTCTTTTGGTTTTGTTTTCATATTACATATGATGAAAACAATCTTGGGCCATGCCGACGTTCTTTGTAAGGCTTTGCAACAAAAAGATCAAGAGGTCATAAGTGCGATTAAAATGGTTTCACAAACATGAAAGCTGATTCAGACACTAAGAGATGACAAATGGGGTTCTTTTCTTGACGGTGTCATTTGTTTTTGCAAAAAACATGGTATTCGTATTCCTGATTTCAGTGCTCCTTATTTCGAAGGGAGAAGTGTACGGAATCAAGATAACGCTACTAATGAGCATCACTATCATTATGATATATATAATGAAACAATAGATTTTCAGTTGCGAGAACTTGATTCAAGGTTAAGTGAGAAAATTGTGGAACTTTTAGAACTTAGCCCTGCTTTGGATCCTAGAGACGGATATATATCTTTCAATTTAGATTCGATTCTAAAGCTTGCAAAGAAATACTATTATCTTGATTTCACAAACCAAGAACTCAATACCTTGGAATTCCAGTTGAAACACTTTGAACTTGATGTGAAAGATCATCCAAAGTTGGGAAAGTCATCTTCTATAGCTGATTTATGTCAAGGCTTAGCATACACAGGAAAGGCAAGTCACTATTATCTAGGTGACAAGTTAATACGACTGGTGTTGACTCTTCCGGTGTCTACTGCAAGTGTGGAACGTGCGTTTTCGGCCATGAAAATTGTGAAGAACAAATTACGTAATAAAATAGGTGATGAGTTTTTTTTCAGATAATTTAGTACTTTAGATTGACAAGGATATTGCAGATACCTTTACTTTAGATAGATAATTTAGTACTTTAGATTGAAAAGGATATTGCAGATACATTTACTTTAGATAGTGTTCTAGATGATTTTAATGATGTTAAAAAGCGTTGTGCGCGCTTTAAATGAAAAACTCTTATTGTAAAACTCTTTAAATTTGTATTGTTTTTTTTGTCATAGTTTTCCCAATTTTTTGTTTTGGCCTACCTGGCTGAACAATCCTGGCTTCGTCACTGATCAACTCGATAGGAATCTGATGTGAAGAAAACTTAAAACAAGAATAAGAAATAAATATAATAATGCATTTGAGATGCATCGACTTGAGTTAGATAGATCTCTATTCATTTAAATGCATCCTAGTTAGTTTCAAAAATGAGTTTGAAAGGAAATGATTTAAAGTAGTACTAGCAACAAATTAGACTCGTAGGGGACGAAAATTACATAGGATTAACGTAACTTGATGAAATGCATCTAATATATGTATATACATCTATACTTTATTATTTTTTTGCTAGAATAAAAAAAGTGTTCATCTAAAAGATTATGGATGTATCAAGTTCAAGTTTATACATCTCAAATATGTGATTATAATTATTTTTTATCGTCATTTTAAGATTTCTTCTTGTTTTATCTTAAGTCTTACTCAACTTTGTAAACACATTATTTTTACTCAAAAAAAGTTCGACTCATATACATCCTTACATAAGCACAATTGTTACCTATAAATAATATATTTAATTATCATTTGATTATAAAAACTACAAAATAATATTTTCTTTCTATCTTTTCTTTTAAACCTACATCAACTCCAAATATAAATCCACATTTAAACCTCCAACCAAACGCACCCTAAGTTTTATGTTTTTTATATTTGGTCATTTTCAAGTAACAACCGTTTTTTGTACTACCAATTTTTATTTATTACTTCTTCTTATAACATTATTTTTCCTATTTTTATTTTATTATATATTAAAATAATTGTTCGCTTTAAATTTCACCATTCAAAAACCTTTGAACACATGAAGTAAAATTTTATTGCCTTAATTATATAGTGTTTTCCTATTGATTTTTATTTTTTTTACTATTTTTTTTTCCAAATAGATGAAGTAGCCAGATTTAGCGACGCTTGATCAACCTCAATTTAAAATAAATAAATAAATAAAAGGTCCATCCATTCATAAGTTAGGTTAATTCTAGCAATAATGTATGTAATTCCACTTTATCATTTTCGCTCTTTTTCTTCTTAAGAGCATATTTTTTAACATTCTTATGAGTATATTAAATACACTTTGTTTATAAGAGCACTAGGTGTCATAACAAGGTTTAAGTTCGTCGTCGCGCCACCTCAGCTCCACAGCATCCCATTTTCCCACAATTAACCACAACAAACCCCCTCCTCACTCATAACAAACCTCAACCTCTTCATTTGGGACCCACCACTACCACTTTATTTTTTTTATTCAATTTTCATATAAACTAAATTTATTTCATTAATAATTAAAATACATTAACAACACAATAATAATAATAAAAAAAAAATATGATACGTAAAAAAAATGATATGAGAAAAAAAAATACAACACATACTAATAATTGAAACCTAAACATTTTACTAGTCATTTTTATAAAATTATAAATAACATTTTTATAATTTTTTTTTTAAATAACAATTAAAACTTATACAACAATATATGAAAACATACCACATTACCACCCCAATATTAGTCCAACCCATTAAAAGAAAGAGAAAAAAAAAAAAAAAAAAAAAAAGTTGTCTTCTTCATGTTTTACGCTGCACATTTTAACACACATCGCATCACACACACACACATTAATACACAACCCACCATTTCTTCTTCTTCACTTCCATAACTCACACACACAAACACACGCACACACACACTTACACACACTTGAAAATCAAAAAGGAAAAAGAAGAAAAATGAAACCGTGTCCCACTTTTGTCGAGAGATAAGCTCGTCGTCCCACGATTTGCTAGTTCACGGCGAGCCAGAACGAAGGTGGTCGGTGTGGCGGCGAGCGACGGCGGTCGTCCACGTAGGCCACGGCGAGCCACAAAATTTCCCACACCGTCCACTCTAACTGATCCTAAACCATCAATAAAAAACTACTAAACATCCATCACGACTTCATGTAAGATGCATCGAATCTCGTTATTGCATATGTCATTCATCATATTCTTCATAAACTAAATTCTTAGACTACATTTCCATATGCTCAATCTAAAACAACACACCAAGATTTTTTTAAATTTTCTATATTGAGTCATTCATGATGTATTTTAATCACTTATCCACACTCATTAATTCAAAGGATATTTTTCATGCAATTATTCCTTTCACAGTCTTTTTAGAATCAGTCACATATTTTCCACTCAACTACAAGATCTTATCGGAAGAGTGATTGATTAGGTTACTAACTATCAAAGTGTTCATATATTAAAATAGAATAATATAGAACCCATGTAATAAATTAGGTGAAACCCATAATACATAATCAACGGCTCTAAACATAATATTGACTAACACTTCCCCGCAGTTTGAGTGGGAGGTAACCGAAAACTTAAACAGACTCAAAGTTCTTCAAAAAAAAACATAAGGCAATCCTTTGAAAAGACATCTGCGTACTAACAACAAGAAGACACATGAAGAGCCCACGCATCTCCTTTAGCAACCATATCGTGTACAAAATGAATGTTTTTCTCAGTGTGCTTTGTATGTTGATGCTAAACTAGATTGGCAATCAAATAAATGGCACACACATTATCAAATTAAACTAGAGTAGCGGACAATAACAGAGTATGTAAGTCGCGAAACAGATTACGTATCCGGACGGAGCTAGGGGGTTCCCGCGGGTGCCCGGGAACCCCATGGATTTTTTCGATATAGTGTTAATTTTTGGAAAAAACACTGATTTTTCCTAAATGCATCTTAAATGCACCCGCTCCTTTGAAATGTGTTTCTAGTATTACGGTTCAAAAAATTTTGTGCACCCAATCATATTTGGTCCTGGCTCCGTCCATGTATCCAAGCAGTTCCAAACACATCATTGGCAACACCTCAATCTTCCGCTTTGACACAAGAACGAGAAAGAGTGTGTTGGTTTTTGGAGGAACAAGACAATAAGTTATTGTTGGTTTGTGGGAGTTACAAACACACGTAAACGACTAGAAGTGTGTGAGCCGAAGGGGGCACACGCGATAAACACGAGTATACGTGTTGAACGTATAAATACTTGAATATACATTAGTCGATCCATATTGCATGCATGTAACCCAAATTGTGATATTTGATCCATTGAGTTGTTTTAACTTTCAAAGGGTTAGTTTGAAAAGCCTTGGGCCTAGTTCTTTTATCTGATTGGGGGGTTGAATGGTTTCATCTTTTTGATATAAAAACAAATAAACCCATGCTTCAAAAGACACGACTAAAATATACATATCACTAACTCATGATTGTATATTCTCCACTACAAGATTCCTGCCAAACTGTTTTCCATCTTTTGGTATATAACAGGTTGGATTTTTAATCATTATTCCTGCCAAACTGTTTTCCATCTTTTGGTATCTAACAGCTTGCATCTTTGATCCAAGTAGTATTTAAAGTTTGGTTTTTCCACTGATCGAAAAAGTATAAGGGAGTATGGGTTTTGACTTGGGTTTGGAACTTGTAAAACAAGTTTAGACACCAAGTATGAGTCGGTTTGTAATACTTTATATACAAACCCCTAGCTTCTCAAAACTCGCATATAACATTACTTCCCTAATCCCAAAACTGATTTAATCTTTTCCAGCTTAAGTTCTTGGTCGATTGCTTCTTAAATCGACTAAGGGTTTCTTGGTTTGATTAATTCTAAACTTGTTAGATACAAGTGTTTAGATATATTGGTGGCACTTTTGTTATCTGTTTACTAGTCGACAAGTACAGCAGCAACAAAGTGGTGGGTTTGAGTTTCCGGTCGTGGTGAATATCTTGGACAACAAGCTTTTGATATCGGACGTATTGTCCGATATCGGGTGAGAAGCAACCAGCTTCTTTGGTTTGGTACTGTTCACGGATAGGAGTAATAAGGCAAAAGTAGACTTGTTTTCTTGGTGGTCTTCTGCACGTGATATAAGTGTCAAGTAGTTGATTGATTTTAATATTACGTTCTCGACTAGCGACAATCGCACGTATACGTGAATCGGGTTTGTGTGTGATACTCTTCGAGGTATCTATTTTTGATACTTAAGGTTTCGTAAGGTTTCTTGTTCCGTTACTATAGTTCAATTGCCAAGCAAGGTTAGCTTTTCTTTTATCCCTTTTATTAATTAATTGTTATATTAATTATTGTTTATTATTACGTGTTAATATAATTGCATTAACTAGATCCAATATCCGCTGCGTACTCGTAGAAGTTAATGGTTAACCGGTTCTAAAATCCCAACAGTGGCATCACGAGTCAACTCGTTTTTGCGATTATGGGTTACACGTTTCTGATATTAATAAACATGTCTTAAAAGGGCTGCATGAAACCTAGTTTATTTATTTAGTTTTATTTTAATTTTGACAATTACATGCAATACTTGTCAATTTTTAATAAATAATAACTAATCACACACAAATTAAAATTATATTGATAACTAGAATTAATTTGTTAATTGTAAATTACTTGTTAATTTGAATTTAATTTACGTGTGAATTATAATTACCTAGTTAATTAAAATTAAATTGTTAATTAAGAATTACATGTTAAATTATAATTACTTGCTAATTAGAATTAAAAGTTAATTTGTATTTATTAACTGTTAATTAGAATTATTATGATAATTAGAATCACATATTGGTTAATAAATACATAATTTACATTGATGTTTATGCTTGTATGTTTGTGATTCCTATATGTGCATTATTACTTGCTTTGACACCTAATTGTATGCAATATGGAATAATACATATCGTAACCATAACATTAATAGTGGTCTTTATTTACACGCCTAAATATCATGCTCATTGTGATCTGCTATTTGATTCGTGAAAAATTGTTTTTTGTAAATAAAGTGACCTAATATATGAAACACGTTTTCAAGAATTTAAAAACTAGACGCTATGGACACTTGGGATGTACGGCTCACCCACTAGAACAAACTAGAAAGGGGGTTTAAAGAAGTGAGCACAGTCTCACTGAAAGGATATCTAAGGTTATGCTACAGCTTACGGTCCTCTGCCTCCCACGTATGCTTCGATTGAGCTACCGTGAACCATGATGATCACTACGTGTCATTACAAGGTTTTAAAATTAGTGTTACAAAGTTGTTTTGCATGCTTCTTTGTACACGACTTTTATCACATTTATATGCATACCTATTTGTTAATATTAAGTCTATGCCACCCAACTATGAACACGTGCACTTGGATTGACTTCTCCGGTCGGACCTAAGGGCCTTTCAACCCATGGTAATTATTTCTCCTTGGTCGGACCTCGGTTATTTTACACGTTCATACTTGGTCGACTTATCTCGAGTTAGCTTGGTCGGACCTTGAACCCGAGGCATAAGATGAGAACTAAACATGCTCATGACATTATTACTTGTTTACTAATGGCTTGATCGGTCTCATAAATCTAAGAGTTGCATTATACAATTAACGCTCGTAAACACCTCTTGTCCTATTTTTTTACACCGGTCGTCGGACCTATGGTAATTAAGTGGGGTTGCAAGATGGATCTTAGTCTTAATTAGTAATTAATTGGGTAGTTAATACTTTTAAGAATGTAATTATCGAAAATACTAGATTTGAACTTTTATGTTACGATTAATTGTGTTATTGCAACATAATTCGTAAACAAATTTGTTTTTCTTTGAAAGACAAACTTAGTCTCTTTTCCTAGTAAGAAGAGTGAGACTTGTACTATCTTTTCTCCTTAGTTGGCAAACTAAGATAGGATTCAAAATTGATAAACTCTTATATGATCTTTCATTACCCTTTTCGTGGTCTAGAGTTAATTGAAAGATAGAATATTTTGTGTATCTGGAAACATTGTGTTTAGAGCTACCAAAATAAATAACATCATGCACTTGTCACAATGTTGGAGTTTAAACCGCAAAGAGTAAAGGAATTACTAGCATATTTGCTAGGTAATCTTCTTGGACTCTTGTTATTCCTAAAGTGCTAATTACCCTTGGGGCTATGTGAGCGATAACGGAGGAATGCATGCTAAAGATTCAAGTTAATTGAATAATAGAATGGCTAGTCCATTGTCTACATAAGTAGAACTTCATATACTCGCTCAATACCTAAGTACATGCTACTCGTAGGCAATTGAAGAGAATAGGAAAGTATATAAAGCGCTATATGCTTTCTCTTGGAAATGTAACACTTACAATGTTGACAAATCCAATGGGAGGTTGCATTTTATGGTGAAATATCATTCATGTAATGTTGTCAATTTCGATGGGAGCTACGGATTTATTCCTTGATAGTCACCCATATCATTTCAAACTAGCTTTGAAATAATCCATTACTTTCGAATATGAACAACCATTGCTTAAAGGAAAATTGCATTTTATTTTATAAGATAACACGTTGCCTTCTGCGTAAACTACGAAATGTTATCTATAGAATAATAATCCACAATTCCTTATTATAGATTATGGCTCTACAATTACTTATGATCTCTATGACATTATCATATTGTTTGAATAATCAATCACGTGTTGTTTGTTTTCATAATATGATGTTGTACCTTTCACAAGTGGGAGAAATCTCAAAGTGTGTGCAAGGAACAACAATATTATTGGTATCTTTTGACCGCATGGTAAAGGAAACTAATAATTCTACTAGGACTTAAACACGTTAGATTTTTAATGCCCTACTACATTCTAATAATGATTCTACTAGGACTTGAACACGCTAGATGTTTGTTGCCTTACTACATTCAAATGTCATGATATTGTGAATAAATACTTCAACATTTGACTACATGTTTTAGTCAACATAATTATGGTTATATGATAATGATCATAATTCTGAAGTATAAAACTTGAAATTACTATAGAACTCAATAGCTTGCGTTGATGATTACTTTTGTTAATATAATTATGCTTACATGTTAAGACGTAATTATAAAGTCCTTGAATTTATCAATGACTTATAACATAAAGCATATATAGTAAATGTGTTATGTCTTCTCGTTAACACATAAACATGAGGCTTTGAATTATTCAAAGACTGATAATGTATTATTGAAATGTTCTGTTTTCTTGTTAACACATGAACATATAATCCTTGAACAATTAAGTCTTCTTGTGAACAATTGAACATAAGTTTCTTGTATTGTTCAATGAATATACATTATTGCATGCACTTGGTTCGCAAATACTTTATATGCAATTTGGCTCGACCCAATTGACAAGTATTTGGTCCAAAGAGAATTAAGTTATCCATAGAACTACGATATTGTTTCACAATTCTAATAACTCATAGGATACCACTTCATTGTGGTGCGTCTTAATGTGTTGAATCAAACCTTATTCATAAAGTTTGGTTCATGATAGCTTTAATTGCTCTACCTCCAAAACATATCAAGGTTAAAAATTGCGTGTGTCATGGATACACTCAATATAGTTCAAACCTATAAGGTATTCAAGACAACCCATAACTGAAAACCCTAATTCATTTAGGTTTTACCACTCAAACAAATTGAATCATAAATCCTTTTGGATTTTTGATTATTCTACACTTCCTATCTTGAAGATTGTAGTTTTGGTATTCTTCCTAGCTTGACAAAACATAAAGCTTGCTAGAACTTTTGGTTAAAGAGTGATACTAAATTAGAGTTTTTTTTTTTTTTTTTTTTTTTTTTTTCTATAAACCCTAATTTGAGTTGTTGAAAGGAATTCCATTATGTCTTGATTTAAGTTCTGAATTTGTTAAAATCTTATGAAGCATTTTATTAACAAATCTTGAGATGAGAACTTAAAATGTATTTTGTCATTCTCCATTAGGAACAATTTATTGTTGCTTAAATACTTAGTATTTAGAGAATTGTCTCTACTTACAAAAGTAAGTGGGAGTATATACATATCTCAAAGTTTTTGAGAACAAAATACTTAACCTTCTAAAATGCACTTATTAATGTCATACTAAGGTTAAAAATGAAAATGTTAACTGAAGTATAATGATTACTCTCATTCATAAATCGGCAAGGATGCCTCATCACCTGAAGTGATACTTTTAATATCAATGCTGAGGGATATAAGTTATAAGATTATTGTAAATCGCCTAAATAATAAAATACATTATCACATCTTGAATCGATAAATATTTTAGAACTATGAATGACAAGATGCAATCCTTAAAAGGCAAATCAAGTTTTGTGATTGATTGTTATTTCGCCTAACAGTTAACCTATGAGGTTGGAATGAGTTTCAAGAATGACTCACAAGGACAAAATTGTATACATATTAATGTTTGGCATTTTATAAGAAGTTTTAATCATACTTAAGCAATTGATGTGATTAAATTTTCTTATATAATACATGCATTAATTATATAAAGATATTTAATTGTCATACATGTGATTTGTATGTTGAATATGACAATTAGATTTTATAACTCTTTCTTTATGATTACCTTTTGCGAGGACGGTGTGTAATCAAAATAGTTGTGAATCTACATAATCTTTATGTAATATACAATTTGAGCAATCCAAGTTTGGATTGAATCATGCATCTAAGAGCTGAGATCTTGAATTTAATTACAATATGATTCTAATTGAATTAAGATTACTCTTGAGTACATCTGACATTGAGTGGGAGCAATGTGTTTTTTCTTTAAAATTTATATGTTGAAAATATCATTCTATTTAAGCTAGATATTGATCCTTAAGCTTGGAATGAAACTTCACTTGAAATTTAGGGAATAAAACAAACAACCTTGGAATAAATGTTTATTTGGAATAAACAAATGCGAAAAATTAAGTCTGACACAAATGCAATATATCATTTAAGCAAGTCTTAAAATGGTATATTTCACTTGGAATAATTTACATTGATGGAAACCTTATGTTGTTTTAACTAAGGATTTATCATGTATATATATTATATTGTGTATAAGACTAGTTGTTGCTTTTGTATAAGAACAAATGAGCTGACAACAACAATATCTAATTGAGAGGTTTTTAGATTATTGTTAATATAGATGTTTACGAATTATAAAGCATAGTGTTGTATAAGTACAAATGATGCTAGAGGAAATTTATACTAGTTGTAGTAGGAGTTTATCATTTATGATAAATCTGCTAACTAGTTATGCTCAAAATAAAGCATTATTGCATTACACATTAAAGAATGAGAATACTTTACACTTTTAGAAACTGTAAAGATGACTGTCAGTTTGTCGTTGATTTCTAATACCTCATGCAAGGTATGACGACATCTCCATACTATAATTCTTGCAATAGTATGAGCATATGAGATAAGACACTCTTCTTATATTTCAAATCACTCACTATATGTAAAATTTGAAACAAGTATTCGGAAAGTTTACTCAGATGACTATTTAGTTTTTCTTTTAAAGAAAGGTTGAGAATGTTGGAAACATTAGGCTTCAACTTACTAAATAAGTTTCATGCATATCTGTTTTAGTATTTGGATAATTGGGATTGAAAGACAATTTTTACTTTATGATGAATAAAGATACTTGGTATTTGTTATTCATTTATATAATAATTGTTATCCTATATTAGCATGTTTAATCCTTGAATGATTTTAATTTTCTAAATATGTCCATTGTCGATTAACAATATGGGAATATTGTTATGATAAGGCAAATGTGAGTGTTGGTTATAATTCTAACGAGAATTTGGATTGTTCCCACCAAACTCATATGTATTCACTAGAGATGCATATTGGATTCCCCAACTTTCAAACATTTACTTTTGGATCCTTGTCATAAGTAAAATATTGAAAATGGTTTGTTATCTTCATCCTTAGACTTGAGATACAAGCAAGTTACATTATGTGTGGATATCATTTTTTGTAAGTATACATAACGCTATCCGAACAAGGTAGTTATAAAAGCTATATTTGGAGTGATGTGAAGCAAAGATCCACAACACTTGTAGTCAATAAAGGATTTGTTACTCCACTTGATATGTGCAGAAAGATACCATGGCGCCTCTCCAGAATTAATAAGATAATTGTTCGGCCGAACCCAAAGGGTAATGCAAGATGATACTTGATTACATTTGGTATATCTAATTAAATTCTATAACGAGATTCTAAATGGTTAAATTATATGGAATGATTTGAGATCCATAATCCATGGTTTAACGGTATCCATCTTTTGATATAAAAACAAATAAACCCATGCTTCAAAAGACACGACTAAAATATACATATCACTAACTCATGATTGTATATTCTCCACTACAAGATTCCCGCCAAACTGTTTTCTATCTTTTGGTATATAACAGTTGGATTTTTAATCATTATTCTCGCCAAACTGTTTTCCATCTTTTGGTATCTAACGACTTGCATCTTTGATCCAAGTAGTATTTAAAGTTTGGTTTTCCACCGATCGAAAAAGTATAAGGGAGTATGGGTTTTGACTTGGGTTTGGAACTTGTAAAACAAGTTTAGACACCAAGTATGAGTCGGTTTGTAATACTTTATATACAAACCCCTAGCTTCTCAAAACTCGCATATAACATTACTTCCTAATCCCAAACCGATTTAATCTTTTCGACTTAAGTTCTTGGTCGATTGCTTCTTAAATCGACTAAGGGTTTCTTGGTTTGATTAATTCTAAACTTGTTAGATACAAGTGTTTAGATAAATTGGTGGCACTTTTTATCTGCTTACTAGTCGACAAGCATGCAATGACAACAAAGTGGTGGGTTTGAGTTTCCGGTCGTGGTGAATATCTTGGACAACAAGCTTTTGATATCGGACGTATTGTCCGATGTCGGGTGAGAAGCAACCAACTTCTTTGGTTTGGTCTTGTTCACGGATAGGAGTAATAAGGTGATAGACTTGTTTTCTTGGTGGTCTTCTCGCACGTGATATAAGTGTCAAGTAGTTGATTGATTTTAATATTACGTTCTCGACTAGCGACAATCGCACGTATACGTGAATCGGGTTTGTGTGTGATACTCTTCGAGGTATCTATTTTAGATACTTAAGGTTTTGTAAGGTTTCTTGTTCCGTTACTATAGTTCAATTGCCAAGCAAGGTTAGCTTTTCTTTTATCCCTTTTATTAATTAATTGTTATATTAATTATTGTTTATTATTACGTGTTAATATAATTGCATTAACTAGATCCAATATCCGCTGCGTACTCGTAGAAGTTAATGGTTAACCGGTTCTAAAATCCCAACAGTGGCATCACGAGTCAACTCGTTTTTGCGATTATGGGTTACACGTTTCTGATATTAATAAACATGTTTTAAAAGGGCTGCATGAAACCTAGTTTATTTATTTAGTTTTATTTTAATTTTGACAATTACATGCAATACTTGTCAATTTTTAATAAATAATAACTAATCACACACAAATTAAAATTATATTGATAACTAGAATTAATTTGTTAATTTGAATTTAATTTACGTGTGAATTATAATTACCTAGTTAATTAAAATTAAACATTAATTAAGAATTACATGTTAAATTATAATTACTTGCTAATTAGAATTAAAGTTAATTTGTATTTATTAACATTAATTAGAATTATTATGATAATTAGAATCACATATTGGTTAATAAATACATAATTTACATTGATGTTTATGCTTGTATGTTTGTGATTCCTATATGTGCATTATTACTTGCTTTGACACCTAATTGTATGCAATATGGAATAATACATATCGTAACCATAAAATTAATAGTGGTCTTTATTTACACGCCTAAATATCATGCTCATTGTGATCTATTTGATTCGTGAAAATTGTTTTTGTAAATAAAGTGACCTAATATATGAAACACGTTTTCAAGAATTTAAAAACTAGACGCTATGGACACTTGGGATGTACGGCTCACCCACTAGAACAAACTAGAAAGGGGTTTAAAGAAGTGAGCACAATCACCGAAAGGATATCTAAGGTTATGTACAACACTTACGGTCCTCTGCCTCCCCGTATGCTTCGATTGAGCTACCGTGAACCATGATGATCACTACAGTGTCATTACCAAGGTTTTTAAAATTAGTGTTACAAAGTTGTTTTGCATGCTTCTTTGTACACGACTTTTATCACATTTATATGTGCATACCTATTTGTTAATATTAAGTCTATGCCACCCAACTATGAACACGTGCACTTGGATTGACTTCTCTGGTCAGACCTAAGGGCCTTTCCAACCCATGGTAATTATTTCTCACTGGTCAGACCCTCTGGTTATTTTTACACGTTCATACTTGGTCGACTTATCTCGAGTTAGCTTGGTCAGACCTTGAACCCGAGGCATAAGATGAGAACTAAACATGCTCATGACATTATTACTTGTTTACTAATGGCTTGATCAGTCTCATAAATCTAAGAGTTGCATTATACAATTAACGCCGCTTACACCTCTTGTCCTATTTTTTTACACTTCGGTCGGACCTATGGTAATTAAGTGGGGTTGCAAGATGGATCTTAGTCTTAATTAGTAATTAATTGGGTAGTTAATACTTTTAAGAATGTAATTATCGAAAATACTAGATTTGAACTTTTTATGTTCTGATTAATTGTGTTATTGCAACATAGTTCGTAAACAAATTTGTTTTTCTTTGAAAGACAAACTTAGTCTCTTTTCCTAGTAAGAAGAGTGAGACTTGTACCTATCTTTTCTCCTTAGTTGGCAAACTAAGATAGGATTCCAAAATTGATAAACTCTTATATGATCTTTCATTACCCTTTTCGTGGTCTAGAGTTAATTGAAAGATAGAATATTTTGTGTAACTGGAAACATTGTGTTTAGAGCTACCAAAATAAATAACATCATGCACTTGTCACAATGTTGGAGTTTAAACCGCAAAGAGTAAAGGAATTACTAGCATATTTGCTAGGTAATCTTCTTGGACTCTTGTTATTCCTAAAGTGCTAATTACCCTTGGGGCTATGTAGACGATAACGGAGGAATGCATGCTAAAGATTCAAGTTAATTGAATAATAGAATGGCTAGTCCATTGTCTACATAAGTAGAACTTCATATACTCTGCTCAATACCTAAGTACATGCTACTCGTAGGCAATTGAAGAGAATAGGAAAGTATATAAACTCGCTATATGCTTTCTCTCGGAAATGTAACACTTACAATGTTGACAAATCCAATGGGAGGTTGCATTTTATGACCGAAATATCATTCATGTAATGTTGTCAATTTCGATGGGAGCTACGGGATTTATTCCTTGTAGTCACCCATATCATTTCAAACTAGCTTTGAAATAATCCATTACTTTCCGAATATGAACAACCATTGCTTAAAGGAAAATTGCATTTTATTTTATAAGATAACACGTTGCCTTCCTGCTGTCGCTTCCTGAAATGTTATCTATAGAATAATAATCCACAATTCCTTATTATAGATTATGGCTCTACAATTACTTATGATCTCTATGACATTATCATATTGTTTGAATAATCAATCACGTGTTGTTTGTTTTCATAATATGATGTTGTACCTTTCACAAGTGGGAGAAATCTCAAAGTGTGTGCAAGGAACAACAATATTATTGGTATCTTTTGACCGCAGGGTAAAGGAAACTAATAATTCTACTAGGACTTAAACACGTTAGATGTTTAATGTCCTACTACATTCTAATAATGATTCTACTAGGACTTGAACACGCTAGATGTTTGTTGCCTTACTACATTCAAATGTCATGATATTGTGAATAGATACTTCAACATTTGACTACATGTTTTAGTCAACATAATTATGGTTATATGATAATGATCATAATTCTGAAGTATAAAACTTGAAATTACTATAGAACTCAATAGCTTGCGTTCATGATTACTTTTGTTAATATAATTATGCTTACATGTTAAGACGTAATTATAAAGTCCTTGAATTTATCAATGACTTATAACATAAAGCATATATAGTAAATGTGTTATGTCTTCTCGTTAACACATAAACATGAGGCTTTGAATTATTCAAAGACTGATAATGTATTATTGAAATGTTCTGTTTTCTTGTTAACACATGAACATATAATCCTTGAACAATTAAGTCTTCTTGTGAACAATTGAACATAGGTTTCTTGTATTGTTCAATGAATATACATTATTGCATGCACTTGGTTCGAAAATACTTTATATGCAATTTGGCTCGACCCAATTGACAAGTATTTGGTCCAAAGAGAATTAAGTTATCCATAGAACTCTGATATAGTTTCACAATTCTAATAACTCATAGGATACCACTTCATTGTGGTACGTCTTAATGTGTTGAATCAAACCTTATTCATAAAGTTTGGTTCATGATAGCTTTAATTGCTCTACCTCCAAAAACATATCAAGGTTAAAAATTGCGTGTGTCATGGATACACTCAATATAGTTCAAACCTATAAGGTATTCAAGACAACCCATAACTGAAAACCCTAATTCATTGAGGTTTTACCACTCAAACAAATTGAATCATAAATCCTTTTGGATTTTTGATTATTCTACACTTCCTAGCTTGAAGATTGTAGTTTTGGTATTCTTCCTAGCTTGACAAAACATAAAACTGTTGCTAGAACTTTTGGTTAAAGAGTGATACTAAATTAGAGTTTTTTTTTTTTTTTTTTCTTTTCTATAAACCCTAATTTGAGTTGTTGAAAGGAATTCCATTATGTCTTGATTTAAGTTCGAATTTGTTAAAATCTTATGAAGCATTTTATTAACAAATCTTGAGATGAGAACTTAAAATGTATTTTGTCATTCTCCATTAGGAACAATTTATTGTTGCTTAAATACTTAGTATTTAGAGAATTGTCTCTACTTACAAAAGTAAGTGGAGTATATACATATCTCAAAGTTTTTGAGAACAAAATACTTAACCTTCTAAAATGCACTTATTAATGTCATACTAAGGTTAAAAATGAAAATGTTAACTGAAGTATAATGATTACTCTCATTCATAAATCGGCAAGGATGCCTCATCACCTGAAGTGATACTTTTAATATCAATGCTGAGGGATATAAGTTATAAGATTATTGTAAATCAGCTAAATACTAAAATACATTATCACATCTTGAATCTGATAAATATTTTAGAACTATGAATGACAAGATGCAATCCTTAAAAGGCAAATCAAGTTTTGTGATTGATTGTTATTTCGCCTAACAGTTAACCTATGAGGTTGGAATGAGTTTCGAAGAATGACTCACAAGGACAAAATTGTATACATATTAATGTTTGGCATTTTATAAAAAGTTTTTAATCATACTTAAGCAATTGACTGTGATTAAATTTTCTTATATAATACATGCATTAATTATATAAAGATATTTAATTGTCATACATGTGATTTGTATGTTGAATATGACAATTAGATTTTATAACTCTTTCTTTATGATTACCTTTTGCGAGGACGGTGTGTAATCAAAAGAGTTGTGAATCTACATAATCTTTATGTAATATACAATTTGAGCAATCCAAGTTTGGATTGAATCATGCATCTAAGAGCTGAGATCTTGAATTTAATTACAATATGATTCTAATTGAATTAAGATTACTCTTGAGTACATCTGACATTGAGTGGGAGCAATGTGTTTTTTCTTTAAAATTTATATGTTGAAGATATCATTCTATTTAAGCTAGATATTGATCCTTAAGCTTGGAATGAAACTTCACTTGAAATTTAGGGAATAAAACAAACAACCTTGGAATAAATGTTTATTTGAAATAAACAAATGCGAAAAATTAAGTCTGACACAAATGCAATATATCATTTAAGCAAGTCTTAAAATGGTATATTTCACTTGGAATAATTTACATTGATGGAAACCTTATGTTGTTTTAACTAAGGATTTATCATATATATATATTATATTGTGTATAAGACTAGTTGTTGCTTTTGTATAAGAACAAATGAGCTGACAACAACAATATCTAATTGAGAGGTTTTTAGATTATTGTTAATATAGATGTTTACGAATTATAAAGCATAGTGTTGTATAAGTACAAATGATGCTAGAGGAAATTTATACTAGTTGTAGTAGGAGTTTATCATTTATGATAAATCTGCTAACTAGTTATGCTCAAAATAAAGCATTATTGCATTACACATTAAAGAATGAGAATACTTTACACTTTTAGAAACCAGAAGATGATCACAATGTGTCGTTGATTTCTAATACCTCATGCAAGGTATGACGACATCTCCATACTATAATTCTTGCAATAGTATGAGCATATGAGATAAGACACTCTTCTTATATTTCAAATCACTCACTATATGTAAAATTTGAAACAGTATTCGGAAAGTTTACTCGGATGACTATTTAGTTTTCTTTTAAAGAAAGGTTGAGAATGTTGAAACATTAGGCTCAACTTACTAAATAAGTTTCATGCATATCTGCTTTAGTATTTGGATAATTGGGATTGAAAGACAATTTTACTTTATGATGAATAAAGATACTTGGTATTTGTTATTCATTTATATAATAATTGTTATCCTATATTTGCATGTTTAATCCTTGAATGATTTTAATTTTCTAAATATGTCCATTGTCGATTAACAATATGGGAATATTGTTATGATAAGGCAAATGTGAGTGTTGGTTATAATTCTAACGAGAATTTGGATTGTTCCCACCAAACTCATATGTATTCACTAGAGATGCATATTGATTCCCAACTTTCAAACATTTACTTTTGGATCCTTGTCATAAGTAAAATATTGAAAATGGTTTGTTATCTTCATCCTTAGACTTGAGATACAAGCAAGTTCTCATATGTGGATATCATTTTTGTAAGTATACGCAAAACGCTATCTCGAACAAGGTAGTTATAAAAGCTATATTTGGAGTGATGTGAAGCAAGATCCACAACACTTGTAGTCAATAAAGGATTTGTTACTCCACTTGATATGCGCAGAAAGATACCATGGCGCCTCCGAATTAATAAGATAATTGTTCGGCCGAACCCAAAGGGTAATGCAAGATGATACTTGATTACATTTGGTATATCTAATTAAATTCTATAACGAGATTTTAAATGGTTAAATTATATGGAATGATTTGAGATCCATAATCCATGGTTTAACGGTATCCATCTTTTGATATAAAAACAAATAAACCCATGCTTCAAAAGACACGACTAAAATATACATATCACTAACTCATGATTGTATATTCTCCACTACAAGATTCCTGCCAAACTGTTTTCTATCTTTTGGTATATAACAGGTTGGATTTTTAATCATTATTCCTGCCAAACTGTTTTCCATCTTTTGGTATCTAACAGCTTGCATCTTTGATCCAAGTAGTATTTAAAGTTTGGTTTTTCCACTGATCGAAAAAGTATAAGGGAGTATGGGTTTTGACTTGGGTTTGGAACTTGTAAAACAAGTTTAGACACCAAGTATGAGTCGGTTTGTAATACTTTATATACAAACCCCTAGCTTCTCAAAACTCGCATATAACATTACTTCCCTAATCCCAAAACTGATTTAATCTTTTCCAGCTTAAGTTCTTGGTCGATTGCTTCTTAAATCGACTAAGGGTTTCTTGGTTTGATTAATTCTAAACTTGTTAGATACAAGTGTTTAGATAAATTGGTGGCACTTTTGTTATCTGTTTACTAGTCGACAAGTACAGCAGCAACAAAGTGGTGGGTTTGAGTTTTCGGTCGTGGTGAATATCTTGGACAACAAGCTTTTGATATCGGACGTATTGTCCGATATCGGGTGAGAAGCAACCAGCTTCTTTGGTTTGGTACTGTTCACGGATAGGAGTAATAAGGCAGAAGTAGACTTGTTTTCTTGGTGGTCTTCTGCACGTGATATATTCAAGTGTCAAGTAGTTGATTGATTTTAATATTACGTTCTCGACTAGCGACAATCGCACGTATACGTGAATCGGTTTGTGTGTGATACTCTTGAGGTATCTATTTTAGATGCTTAAGGTTTCGTAAGGTTTCTTGTTCCGTTACTAGAGTTCAATTGCCAAGCAAGGTTAGCTTTTCTTTTATCCCTTTATTAATTAATTGTTATATTAATTATTGTTTATTATTACGTGTTAATATAATTGCATTAACTAGATCCAATATCCGGCATGCATCAGAGAGGTTAATGGTTAACCGGTTCTAAAATCCCAACAGTTATTACCTAAAAAGACACAATAACCGGAAGTGGAGAGACGTATAATAAAACATCTAACCCAATCAACATCCAAGTATGCAGAAAAGGGATGCAGTAGAGGACGCATATAATTTCAAATCAAAATCTAAAGTTCCCTGGACAAAGCGCAAGATACACTTAAGAGCTGCCAGATGGGGATCATACATATAAAGACAAATCTGTTGGACCACATACGATAAGTCTAGATGTGTAAAAGTAAGATATCCTTTAACCACCTGCTAAACTGCGACCCATAATAGGATCAGAAAGAAACAGGTCAGGACCTAGCATGGAATTATTGCAACTGAATCCGAGTAGGATTGCAGTTAAGCATATGAGCATGAGTAAACAACTCAATGACATACTTCCACTAAAATAAGAACATCCGTGTACCATCACCAGACACAAAAGATATTCCTTAAATACAGTTAAGCGCACCAAGTCATATCAAATTAATTGCTTCATGAAGAGATAATGCGCTTAAATATAGTTGTAGATGAAGTAGTGAGTACAATATCTTGCATATATATAAGTAAATAAGAAACCTCAATACCATGACGATAAATAAATAACTATGTGTTACTCTACCATAATAGAAACTAACTATGGTGGCATACCCTACAAAGCGTTGAAACCAAGCACGAGGTGCTTGTTTCAAACCATATAAAGATCTCTTCAGGAGAAAAACATGAGTAGGACATTGAGAATCCCCAAAGCCACACGACTGATACATATACACAGTTTTAGAGAGATCCTCGTAAAGAAAAGCACTCTTAACGTCAAGCTGATGAAGTCAATTGCGAGACAAAGCAAGAGTAAGAATGGTACGTATGGTAGTCAGTTTAGAAATTGGAACTAAAAGTCTCATCACCATCAATACCGAGCCCAGAGTACTCCCATTATCAACAAGGCAAGCCTTATAACGGCTCAAGGTGCCATCTTCATGATAATTATGGCAAAATAGCCACATAGACCGAACAATATTAACATCCACGGGTCTCAGAACAAGAACCCCAAGTAACATTTTTAATAAGTGCATTATATTCATCATACATAAAATCTCGCTAACGAGGGTCATTTTATGCAAAAGAATGAGACTTAGGAATAGGATACACACGATAAGTATGTAAAGTTAACCAATCAGTGGGTTTAAACGTACCTACTTGAGCAAGGGTGACCATGGGGTGAGTACGGAGGGTCGGCGGGTTAGTTTGGGAGGCGGTATTCTGGTTTTGGGTTGCATTATTAGGCCCAGTAGAGGGTTTTGGTTGTTTATTGAAAGGGGGCCTGGACTGTAGATGTTGGGCCAAATTTGATGAAGGAAAGGGAGGAAAACCCCGTGGATGAGATGGTAGAGTATTTCTTTTCGTGGCCTAGGCTTGGGTATGGGTGTGGGTTTGGTGAATCGGTGACATACAGGGAACAATAGGCGGGATTGTGGTTATTGGGGCTGTGATCATTAGTGATATTGGTTGATGTAATAAGATGTCATGTGAGAGGCGCGAACGTGTGATCTAAGAAGGTAAATGAGGGTGGTGAGTGAGGGGTTAGCTAGGGAGCTATATGGAACTTGAAGTCCATCAAACGTTACATGTATTAGTATAAAATGATTTTGACTAGTTTCAAGATCTTGACAACAATACCATCTATGGTGTTCGGGATAGCCCAGAAATATACATAGGGTGGCACAAGGGGCGACTTTATGTGGTGAGTCAAGGTGTGGCTAACAAACACAACCAAATATACATAAAAAAGTGTAATTAGGTTATTTGATAAATAATTTTAAACAATATTTCATTTGTATAGCTGTCGAGGGTAGGAGGTTAATAAGATACGCGGCCATGTGAAGTGCCTCAACCCGGAAAAAGGGAGGAAGTTGTGCTTGAAAAAGTAAGGTTTGGATCATGTTGTTAATTGTACGGATCATCCATTTAGATTTTCGATTATGGGGTGACGTTTTGGGCATGAAAACCGAATTTGAATATTATTAGTATAGAGGGTAAGAAGTTAGAACTATCGAATTCACCACCATGGTCACATTGCAAGGCACAAGATCACATTTGAATTATTTAACATACAAACGAAAATTTATATATTTTTTTTGAAAAACATCAGATTTGTTACGTAAGGGATAAATCCACAAAAATTGCGAGAAATAATCTAGAAAAAGCACATAATATTTAAACCCACAACTACAAAAAATTTAGCCTAATGGAGCATTTTACAAGCAACACTTTGTAAATGTGTTGCATTCCTTACAAGATTGGTGAAAAGGCAACTTTTTCAAGGCATATTAATATAAAAACAACACTTTTCTTAAAGTGTTTCAAATTCAACAGTATAACACACCACATTAAGAAAGTGCTGCAATTACTAATGTGTAAAGGCTACAGTTAGTTTAAAGTGTTACACAATCATATAAAGTTGCAACATTGCGAAAGATGTTGCATTTGTTATAGTGTAAAGACAATACATAGTTTATAGTGCTCCACATTTTTTTCATGGAGAAATAGCAATGCGCTTTAACACTTAAAATGATGTGGCATTTGTTTAAGCAAAGTATTGAAATATAAACGTAATAGATTTGTCGTCTCAAATATCCAAAACTTTTTTGTCGCGACTATTGCAAAATGAAAGACGGTGATTTTTACTGCATTACCATATGACATTGATGTCATTTACCTTTTTTTTTAAGACACAGGAACAAAGATTAGGCATGCAAAATACTCATGTTTGAAAGTTAAATTAAGTTGCACCTAGGGCCATCAATCAGTGTTCAGATTTAAATGTACCTTCACAATATACGCATCAATGCCAAGTTTCGAAATCATTGCAACATCTTCACATGGGTAGTAACTTATTTCAATTCGTGACACTTTATGCTTTTGATGGGGGACTTCACAACCATCTTTGATGACCTGCGAAGGTAAAATGATATAATCTATCATTTTGGCATATTAGGAAGTGTAGTTGTTTTTGTTTATTTTTATATCTATATTTTTTTCAAACCCGATATACCACCTATCTCACAAGTGTCTCTAACAATACTCGAACCCGGCCACAACCTCTTGGTTGGTGGGCATTTAACATTACATACCACTAGACCAAATGCCTTGTGTATAGGAAGTGTAATCGTTATTTTTAGCAGTAAAACTACAAGTACGATGACTAAAAGGTATTCAACTTTAAGGGGAAGTGTTGAAATAGGTATGAGTTAAATTTTAATAAGAAATTAAAGGAAATGAATAGAGAAAGAGTTAGCCAAAACGGATACCGACTTTCTTGTTCTCCTATTTTGACTGTTTTTTCTGGTGTAACTGGGCTATCTGTTGCTTTTAGCCTTTGTGTCTAGAATTGATGTGCCAAGAAGAAAGAGATTATTTTGAGAACAGAATAGCAACTACACATGCAAGTCAAGCATAATCCCAGAACGGACGACCAATAATAAACGCAGAACACAACACATGGTTTTTGCATGTTAATTGCATAAATGCTGCTCCGTTACTTGTTTTTAATATAAATCTGTTGAGTTTATGATATATAAAATACAATAAAACATAAAGACATCAAGAGTACACAGCGGAAGACTTAAGATCATAACAAATAAATTAATTAACGAAAGTATGCGTAACGCACTCTTGCGAATATCAAATCCTCGATCAAAGCAAAACAACCTCGAGCAAAGCAAACCAAAGAAGTACTTATTGGTGTAAGAATAATGTCTTACAACCACGTTCTTGTACACACGAATTAACCAAACGAATCAAGCGATTACTAGATCTAACACAAGTCCTCGCTTAAGAAAACGAAACCAAACTCCCTTACTTAGGGTGTTCGGCGAATATAGACTAGAGAGGAGAGGAGAGATCTAGGGTTAATTCAATGCACAAGTGTATGAAACCCTGAACCTACCCTCCTTATATACTAGTAGGTAAAACTTAGAGGACAAGTTAGGGGAACAAGGCCTTGGAGAGACCCCCATGGCCGGCCACCATGAAAGCCCAAAGCCCATTCCTTAACTTTTCCAAGTTTTCCATTTCTAGTCATTCTCTTTCCATTTAACGGTCGTTAGTCATTTTTCCGTTAAATACTTAACGATCGTTAACCTGGACTTAATGTGTAATAATTAATCGTAAACATAAACATTAATTATTAACTTTAATTCTCATTCGCTAATGTGTGCAATCCTGTGTCACGAGTTCGAATCCCACATTCACATGTTTGTAAATATATACATTTCCAACGCTCCCACTGGATATGTTTACAAAACGTGAAATGACATTGGTTAGCGTCTAGCAACACGCCAATTCCCAAGACAGCTGTGTATGGTTTTCTGAGATGATTCATCATCATATTCATCCTTTGTTTCTAATACCATGTTAATAAGAATATGGATCTTACTCATTTCTTAATTAACTATTCTGCTTTCTCGCTTTATGATTTATTAAGATTACCAATTCTTCCGAACAAGACCTTGGGTATGGCCATACAAACATCTTAACAATCCTACGAGGGCCCAAGAGTATTATACTTCAAAATGAATTTGAAGGAAACAAATCCCATTTTGACTACAAGCAGGATTCATAAATTTTGCAACACTTCAAAACAACCCTTATAACTACCGATTCGTGTAGCGTTAGATTGCTTCACAAAATGCACTACATCCATGACATATCTCTTGTATCTCAAGTCGAGGATAAATATCCATGATATACTTAATGACAAAGATCCATAAAGTATCATCATGTGAGTGGATAAGTCCTATATTCAATTCATTGAATATCATCCGAATTAGTCATGCTACGCATCAATATACTTTCAAGTATATTCTAACTAATACTCGATTTGTCTTAATTCAATATCATTCCAATGTTATTGATTGACAACGACTATTTAGAATAACTTAAGTTATTCAAGGATTTAAACATGCAAATACAGGACACAATATTATAAATGAAATTAAACTTATACCGTACTTTAATTCATTATAAATAATAATTTTTTAACATCATTTATCCAAATGCTAAATAGATCAATGCATGATAATTCTCAGTTAATGAATTTTGCCACAAGTCATGCAACTCATACTTGTTGACAAGGCATAATTTCAATTAACTTTGATCTATAGGAATTTTGAGAATACTTATTTCAAAAATTCAATAAGTGAATTTCTTGTATATGTTTACACATATCTTGATATTGTCATATCATTCCATAAGGTGCGTGATAACCTGAACCACCCTTTTATGACAATCATCTTTCAAAACTTTAAAGTTTTAAAGTATTCTTTTTCTTTAATGTATAATGCAACTATGCTCCTAGTTGAGCATAACTAGTCAATATGGTCATCATCAAGGATACCATGACTAAAATTGAGTGTCATCTCAATTATACCAAAGATCATTGTGTACAACAATATGCTCTTTAAACGTCCGTAAACTTCGAGTTATAGTGTAATGTTGGTGCCTACCAAACTCAAGTTTGTTGGCAATGACAATTATGAAATAATTGCCATATTTCCATCCATAGAATCTAGGAGCATCTCCGGATCGTGGAATGTGATTCTAAATCCAAACATATTCCTTTTAAAATATTTATTACACTAACAACTTTCAATGTTGTCAAATCATCTTGTAATCAAGCATGACACAACAATCTTATACACAACATGATGTTCATGATGAATCTTCAAGTTAAACTTTAAGATCTCATCTATCTTGTCAAAGATATGTATTCATCATGTTCTATTAGACTCATTTATTTACCGCATATGTTTATAATAATAAACATATTTTTCAAGGTTATATATCTTATTTTCAAATCTTACAAACGAAGTTCATTCCTAACTAAAACTTAATTTAGGTGGAATGTAGTTGCCCATACAAATAATAAGATTTAAAATAATACTCCCACTAGCTTTTAGGAATACTTAAGAGCTATTTTATTTTAATTATTAAATCAAACATGGATTTAATATTAAACATAAGAAACATCTCTTAGATGCTTGCATATATCCATTCATGGATTCTTGCAGTTTGTACATATCCAAGGATTATTTGAATTCATAAAACTTCTTTGTATTACTCATCGTCCTCGCAAAAGTAATTCCACAACAAAGAGTTATGACATTCATTGTCAAAATTTCATATCAATGAAACTAAGTATGACAATTATAATCTTTATACTTCTATTTAATGTATCTAGTAAAGAATATTCAATCATAGTTAATTGCTTAAATATGATTAATATTATTATCACTAGACATACATTAAATATGTGTACAATATTGTCCATATGATTTCTACATAAAGATTTAAACCACTAGGGTTTCCATCCTTTGAATAAACTCATATTCATTATTAAGATAAACCAAGTATCTAAAGTTGATTATCTTTATGGACAACATCTCAACATTCATAGTATGATTGATTTACCACAATTCAACATTTGATAAATTCATCATTATGATTAACGAGCTTACCATGATCCTCAGAACTCATATTCCTCAAAGATATTAAATATCCGAGATATCCTTACGAATCTATGAATGACAATTCCATCATATTAAGGTCTATCATTTTCATGTTTAGCCTCATTATGATATTTGCTAGTGCATTTTAGAAGATTATGTATTTTTGTAATTCAATCTTTCAAGATCTAAAAAAAAATTCCCACTTGCCTTTTAAAAAATTTAAAGATTACCTTTAAATAGTTTATCAAGTAGAGCAACAATACATTGTTCTCTTTTGGGATACTACAAAAAACATTGACAGTTCCTAACATTAGTTTGTTACAACTCACTCTATAAGTAGTTTAACAAATTTAGAACTTCATTTATAAGATTTAATGTGATTCATCACATTCCATAAACAAATGGTGTCTTATCAATCTTCTAGGTTGGAGTCTTATTGAGTATATTCAATCTATACTCAATTTTTCTAACCTTGATAACATGTGGAAGAAACTATAGTTATCTTGAATCAAACATGCCAATAGATTTTGATTCTTCTAACTGAACATACCATAAAACTATGGTATTTCATTAGAATTAATATTGTAAGAAAATATAACAATATTTTAGATAACCATCTACTCTATGGCTTACCTATTTACCAACAAAGTAAAACTTAATGGTACAATAGAATTACCAAATCAATTGTAAGTCTTTAAAAGACTTTATGTTTGTGACTTTACAAAATCATAAACATTTATAATTAAAGTAATTATGAACACCACCTCAGGTTTCAATTAATATTTCAAGTTAATAATTACTACATATATTTAAGTCATTCAACGAATACTTAAATTCAAAGTAGTATTAGATTACTTCATTTAATTATGTCATTCCATGAAATGTTCCATGTAAGAAACTGCAGAATCATCCATGCTCGCTCTCACGACACGTGATATTTTACCTTGGGCTACAATCTAGTTCACGTTCTCACGTAACATAAATTGTAACTACAAGTGTTTCTTAAATATTGAATGACATAAATATTTAAAATAAAGTAGTCTTTGTTATCATCTTGACACATGTTCTTAATAGGGCAATCATACATATTTAAATGTATACTTCCTATTAGAACGTAATTCTCTTACTTTTCAGTCAAGAGAATACATATTAAATCATATTAATATGTATTGTACCTTGCACACAATAAAGATTTCTCCCACTTGTGCATGGAACAATCATCATGTAACATATAAACAACACGATACACGTTCGTTTATTTGATTAATATGATTTGTGTCATAGATATAACTAGTAGATTTAGGACTATATTGATTTGGAAGGAAACGCACATGACAATCCTTAAAAAAAATATAAGTGCCTACAATTGGAAAGTAATTATCTTTTGAAGATAATTTGGGTTACTACACAGAAATAAGGTTGTAGCTCCCATCAATTAGAAATCATTAAAACAACTTCTTATTCAAGAATGCAACACAAATGCTCCACCGAATCGACAACATTGTAAGTGTTGCATAACCAATGAAAACAACTTGCTTGCTTTTTACTTTCTTACACCTTTAAAGAACCATACGTAATCATTACTAAGGTACTAAAAAGTGTATTCTACTCTTTGAATGATGGGTTATCCATCAATGTTATTAACTTGAAAAATTGGTATGCAATTTCTTCCTTAATGTGTCTACCATCCTCATACGGTATGTAGCACCTTTAAAGGTTAAAGTAAACCAACTAGATAAATTAAGCTAGTTTTCCTTTTACCAATTTTCGCGGTAATTAGTCTAGCTTCTAATTTAGTAACTCATATACATGTTTTCCGGTTAACCAACATTCATGTTTGTTACAAAAGGATTCATTCACCTAATGAAGGTAATGAAATCTTTATGGAAAATATGACGTGCAATTCATTGCTATGAGTTACATTAAATTTAGACAATTCAAACGCTCCTATTATACCTTTCTCATTCATGAAAAGGAATAGGATTGAGTCTAATTCTTCTCCTATGGAAAAGAGACTCTTTTCAAGAATTATTCTCGATCAAACATTTGTTTGAAAGCGAGAATGGAGCAATTCTTGATCAAAGACTAAACTTTGTTTACGGTTAAATGTTGCAATTATACATTCAAAAGAATTACAAAATTCAATTTTAGTATTTTCGATAATTAACCTTTTCAAGAAAATTAATTACCCATGGTTCATAAGCATATAACCATTTAATTTTCATTGAAAACTAGGATCCAAATTGTCATAATCTCATCACATCATTGATCGCTAGTAATGAACCTTATACAAAATGGTAGAGCTTTTGCTCAATTGCCAATTTCAATTGCAATTCCTAGATTTATGAGATTTACATATAGCCAATTTCAATTGCCATGTAAATATGTTTTATCCCATCTTATGCCTTGAGTTGCCGGTTCTCACTACAAAACTCAATTAAGTTGTCCAACTTAAGAAACTGCAAAATCGTCCATGCCCGTTCTCACGACACGTGGACATTTTACCCTTTGATTACGATCTAAGTCACGATCTCACGCAAATAAAAGGTAATCTTGAAATGAATATAAAAGGTTGCCCTCAGATTCTACTTCTTTTCCATGTATAAGTAAATTTCCACAAAATATCACCCAAACCATCAATCTCCCAATTCTGATTCAACTTATCACACTAAAACTAACCCCACTAACTACTAGCTTATGTCAAAATAAACACACTCAAAATATCTCAAAATAACCAAACAGTAACCCAACTCTCCTAACCCAATAAACACATCCTATTTTGCTCAATATAAAAAGAATCTCCAATATAAAATGCAATTTACTTAAAGGTGATTTAAGTCCACGAAACAATTCTAATCAGCACCATTGAAGCAGACATTATATCAAACAGTTGGTGTGCAACTCAATCTAGCCATTACCACCTAGCATTGAATAGCCTGCCAAAACTGCCGTCTATATCTCACTAAAATGAAGCTTGTCATGTACAAAAATTTACATTAATAAACTAGTAAGTTTAAACAAATTACGTTATATTCTCCAGGTGATTGAAATTCTAAAAACGAGTTTTGATAAGTACAGGAAGAAATCTTTTACATTGGTCGAAACTCGAGACCACATACAATAAGGCCAGACATGATGCCTTCATGACTTGTAAATTTCATGTTCATAGAAAGAGAGTCATCCTTGAATTCATGTGCTGAGTTAAATTTCCACAGTTGAATCTCCATCCATCCATCTTCCCTTTGTTTTGGAACCCGAGTAATATCATTTATGTTCGATGGGCTCGGGGTAATAAAATAGACAAAATCGGCCTCATTGCTTTCTTGATGGAGTAAATCTCGTACTTTCACCGGACAATGAAGTCCCTGGCATTGTTCTGAAAGCTTGAACATAAGGTAACACACATATTCTGTGTCCGGTGACAACATTTGACTTTTAATCGTGCAATTGATATGAAATACTTGTTGTGGTAAAAGCTCAATCACCAATTGAAATCTGCATGTACGATATATTATATGATTACATTTATACTTCTCAAGAACAAAGTATATTTAAAGAGAACTAAATCCAACAAGTGAATCTTTTGTAGACCATCTAGTCACGAATCTTTAATATGTTACTAGAAAACAGCTAATATTTGGACCTTGAATTATCAAATATATTTTTTCACGAAGCGCGTTTGGGTAAGCACATATGAGGACATAGCGAATGTACAATTAGAATAAGTTTAGCGGTTAAAGGAGGATGTAACAAAGTTAGTTCAAAAAAAAGAAAAGAAGCAAACCTGGACAGAGTTGATGGTTTTAATATAAAGTGATCAACATTAGAGTATTTGTATAAAGTTGCCTTTGCTGAAAGCACGAGTAGTTTTTTTTCACCGACTTCGCCCAACCAGAAGAACTCATCATAGTTTCTGCATATCTTGAATATTTCTTCAAAGTTGGTTGGCAAATGTTGCACCTGATCCACATTGAAGTTTGATTTCAAGACTTGTTGGACTTCCTTCAATTTCCAGATTTCTTCACGTTTCACCTGTGTACAAACCCTGAAAAATTAAGCAGCATAGAATATGGTTTATTTTTATTTTTATTTTTTGGCATGCATCCAATCCCTTATAAACAAAAGAATATAAAATAGAACCAAGGGATATAATTTCAAACCTACTTTGTCAATTGCTCGAAATTCAATGCCTTCAACACAAACTGCACTTTCTCCACAATAGTATGATGAAAAGCTCTCAAGCAGAAACTCAAAAACGAGATCTTCATTCTGATTCAAAAACTGGTACAACTCAATCATCATCCAGTCCTTGTCTCTCCATGTTGCGAAATATGCATGTAGACTTTCAAGTCCCTTTCTATACTTTAGGTTAACACACATCGGTTTACTAGAAAATATTCTTGAATCACAAAGTCTGAAGACTAAGAAGGCTCCATAAACAACATCTGGAGATAAAAATTGAGCGTCTATCTTAATTTCGATGTTCAAATTGGAAATATCTGACATCTCCACCACTGTCCCAAACCTGCACAAGTTATAAATATTCAAGTTTCTAAGTCAGTCATATCCTTTATTCCCATACACTTCTACTTTTGAATTTCGTAAATTTTGGAACAAGAGTTTATTTTCTATATTTGAATTTATTGTACCAGACAAATCCCTATTTAAATAAAGGAAGGAATATTATAAAAAATACTATCAAGATGCTAGCAAAATTTATAATTCACGGTCATGAGAACAGAGGAACCAAAACAGGGGCGAACATCAACTACCTTATTAGAAGGTTTATAAAAGTATAGTTCCCAATCATACAGTGAGTATTAAAATCTATTTTGTCATGTACAACATCAGTTCTGATTGTCGATATGCATGTATGCTGGACTAATCTTGTTATTAACCGGATGAGAAGAATCGGACGAGAAGAGGTCTCAAATGTAAAAGAGCTAAAGATGAAGCACTATTCCTTTGTTGATTAGTGCCTGAGATTAGCAGTTCTAGTAGAATAGAGTCCAAACGATTCAAATATGTTTTTTATAAGCACTATTACAGGGGCAATATGTGAACTTAGTCAAAGGGGTTCTTAAGTTTGATCCTATTTGATCATAATTATAATTATATAAATAATAATAATAATAATATTATGCTACTATAAACAACTTGCCATCCATTAACGGTAAAGAGAATAACCTTATACTTTATACCTTAAAAAGCATAACATACATCTACCAATAATGCATATATTTTCTTATCACTTAAAACTGGCAAATTAAGGTGGAGAGGTAGAGAAAATAACCTTGATTCTGGAAGAGATTTCCACTCATATGGACAACTGTTTATGTAGGAAAACACTGTGGCTGAAACCATTTCATTTCTTTCTCCATTACCAACGAATGACAACAACTGTTATACAAATGAATTGCAATCAGACTCGGTGTGTATGATATATAAATGCATGTGTGATTTTGAATTATCTCTCAATACGAAGAAGTTACATAGAAAATGGGAAACACCAAATAAACAAGGTACAAGAATGAACTGAATACCACTTTGTCCTGTTGAAGGAGGATTCCCTTAGAAAAAATGTCGTAAAGTTCCTCCTTCTTTTTGGTAGAATAGATTTCTGGGAACTTTGACATATGGATTATTTCTTTATAGTCTTTAGGCAATTTGGGCTCCCATTTCTCATAATCCTCCTGTATATACATTAATCAATTAATAAACTCATGTTTTATACAGTTACTTTCTTACAGTTTATAACACAATTAAAGGTCATAGTTTAGATATATATGAATCTCAAGTTGGCCAATTTTGTCAAAATATAGAAACTTACTTGAAATTCCAATGCTTTCTTGAGTTGTATGACCACTTCATCAGCTGTTGGTCGTCTTTCTCTCCTGTGATGTAAGCATTTAAGGGCAATCCTTGTAAAGGTGATATATGACTCTGGCACAATCTGTTCTTTGATAGCCTCGAACACTAACTCATCAAGTTTTTCTAAATAATAGTAGTGTTTAGCCAAAAAGGGTAAATAAAGATACTCGTCATCTAATTTTAAGGATGATAGTTTCCCACACAATATGTCAAATAAGACCGCACCCAACGAGAATATATCGGACTCTTTGGTTAAGAAGCCCGTTTTCAAGTATAGTGGGTCACGATAGCCAATTGTGCCTCTAACATTGTCGATGACATAGTCTACATCCTGATTTGTTGGACATACTAAGGATTGTCCGAAATCACTAATTTTTGCTTTCCAATCATCAAGCAGTAGAATATTGCTGCTGCTGATGTCCCTATGTATTACCATTTCTGGACTTGAAACAGTTCCATGAAGAAACTCCAAACCGACTGCAATATCGATGCATATTTTAAGTCGCATCACCCACGTAAGACTATCATCGCTCAAGTACTTATCAAGACTTCCTCTGGATGCATACTTATATAAAATAATTTTCTCATCCTCTTCATCACAGTAGCCTACAAGACCAATGACATTTTCATGTTTATACTCCATGAGGATTTCCAGCTCTGTCATAAATTCAGCTTCCCCTTCAGCAGATTTCTTACCCAACCGCTTTGCTGCAATGAAGTTATGCCCATGAGTGTTACCCTTGTACACATTCCCAAAATCTCCATGTCCAATGAGATTGGCTTGACTGAAAGTTTTTGTGGCCAACTTTATGTCTTGAAGTGAAAGTTTGAGGTAGTCCTTATGGTTCTCCTGCGAATCATCGGACAATCAGTTGATTTGATAAGTAAAATATAATTGAACAATTTGGCATCTGAAACTTATTTAAAGTATAATGTAGGAAAAGTCACATATATACTACGATGAAGAATAAATGAGGAAATTATAAAGTTATATTTTAAACCCATTACTTACCTGAAAGTTTAACGCTTTTTTGAGTTCGTTGATGACAACATCTATTGATGGACGTTCAGCTTGAGTTTCTGCTAGACATCGAAAGCGATTTTGAAAGTATGTCCAAAGACTCTTTATCGGGTCCTTTACTTAGAGAAAGACATGTTCATCGGTTTCTTCCTTGATTTTGTGATCAACTATATCCATTAGTGTTCCTTCTCAAAATGATCTCTTGCAATGGGTGCAATCCCTTCTCATTGACGCCGTGAAAATACGATCATGGGCCAACCTCCCGGTCAAGATCTCAAGTAACACTACTCCAAAAGAGTAAATGTCTGATTTTTTATTTAATCTTCCAGACTTTTGATATTCTGGATCCAAATACACATTTGTGCCTGCAATCGTGTCGGTATTGAGAGTGCTGGCCTCTTGATCTGCTGGGTGGATTTTGGAGAGCCCGAAATCAGCAATCTTCGCCTCCCAATTTTCGCCCAATAGAATATTTGCACTCTTGATGTCACGGTGTATTATCTTTTGTTTGTCTTGATCTGAGTTGGTGTGAATGTAATTTATGCCATGTGCGATATCAAGACATATTTTCAAGCGTTGCATCCAAGTAAGATTAGTCATTTTATCGCTGTTTCCCAAATAGTCCTCAAGACTTCCTTTAGAAGCAAGCTCATAGACAAGGATCACGTGATCACGATCTTCATCACAAAAACCAAGAAGAGAGATTATATTCTCATGTTTACAGCTAGTCAGAATTTCAATTTCTGTAATGAACCCTTTTTCTCCTTCTCGGTTATTGTTAATGCGTTTTATGGCTACGAAACTGCGTTTCTTGGGAAGATCACATTTATCTTTCCCTTGTATGGAAGATGAATTACTGCTATCAAAATGTTCGAGTTGTGCCTTGTATACCATACCATATCCGCTGACCCAATGAAATATTTGTCGGAAAACTTCTCTGTTGCTATCTCGATATCATTAAGTCCAATCTTCAAGTGTTCCAAGTTTTCCACTGCAGTATTGTGGACATTCAAAATACAACATACTTAATCAAATACATTATTGAATGAAACAAAATTCCAATCTGTACTGATTGCGATGTTAATAGAAAAAAGTGATACAACAACACTTTATTCTCAGCCAATGTAAACCGTTAGCTTCGATATCAGTTACTGTTTAACGCTTAAAAATACTTTGTGATTTGTTACTAGTGTGCAGGTCCATGGTAGTTGGTGTCGATGGTGTTTTGATTTCTAGTTTTTGGGTGTAGATCGTGTGGCGTGGAGGTGGTCATCTCAAAAAGTTATAGATGGTGTTTGATTTCTGTCCGCATAAAATTTTTGAACGGTCATTTATCATTTTAGAGTGCGAAGGTTATGAATATGAGATATTAGAAACGTCTTGTCTAATTTCTTCGTAACAGGGATCAAATGTGAAAAGCCCCAAACCACATAGACCATTCATGTAATTTACTTTTTTGTTTATTAGTTAGGAAGACCAGCTTCGAACTAAAACTATAAAGAAGTAAATTACCCTTAGGTGATTGTATGATGCACTGTCAACTGCACTCCTTGGAAGTTCCTAAAATAATATTTGCAAAAGAATAGGAGATTAGTAGATAAACATAACATTTATTATCACATAAAGTTGATAAGCAAGTTTATTTTCTTACCGGATTTTCATACAGTGATTGAAGTTTCAACGCTTTCTCAAGTCCTTTGACAACCTGATCTATATGTGGACGATCTGCTCTTTTCTCTTTTATGCAGCAATATGTTGTTTCTGAGAAGATTTTCAATGCTTCTTCGTCCATCTGATTTCGTAAATACGGCATGATCATTTCGTCCAAATGAGATTTAGCCACTTGACTTAAAACCCTCTCCCAACTCATCTTCGTTTCGTTTTGTCTTCGTCTCCATCTTTGTCTGCACTCCTTCCGCACAAGACTTCTAATAATACAACACCGAATGAATAAACATCGACTTGTGGGTAACTCCACCGGTCTTTTCGTATTTTGGGTCCGGTATACATTCTTAACAATATCATGAGTAAGAAGAAGACGGTGCCTCCGAGCCACTCTTGTACTTTTCAAATAAAATTCAAAACCGATAACTTGGGTTCCCATTTGTCATCTAGTAAAATATTCGAGCTCCCGATGCTGCAATGTATGACACTAAAATCACGTCCATCATCATAATGGATGTAACTCAATGCCTTCGCAACAGCAACGCATATCTTCAACCTTTGCATCCATGTGATGGTCTGGTCACCTAGATATTTTGCGAGACTTTCATTGGCCTCCTTCTTGTATATGATAATCTTTCTCACCTCAGAATCATAAAGCCCAATGAGAGACACAAGATTCTTATGTTTGAGACTAGAAAGCATGGAAATCTCCGTCCAAAACTTTTTGCTCACATCTTTTACATATTTTTTATAGAACCGCTTTACAATAATATCAATGAATTGTTCAGAATGTAAGAGACGGCCTTTGTAAATTCTTCCAAGCTTTAATTTTTTGATAATGTTCTCAACAGCAAAATTGTTGGTCGCTGATTTTATATCTTGAAAGCTAAGTTTTAAGTGAGAAAGATTGTTGAGGAAAGACTTTGTCTCTTTGCTGACATGGGATTCAACGTGTGTCGATATGGAGGTCAATGATCCCTATATATATGTACCAAGCAAGACAAATTACCAAGTGTTCAAAAAATGACACGTTTAGATATGGAGGTCACTTTTATAAAATTCCAGTGGCTTACAACAATAGTAATAAGTAGTAAATAATTACCTTGTCATGATTGGATGATGTATCTTCAACTTTGGCCACAACTATTGAGTGTTCCTATAAAATCATAAATACAGTAATAAGTAAATAGAGATTATTAGAAAAGAAATATGAAAGAAAAAAAACGGTCTTACATCATTTTGACGTTCCATTTGAAGTTTCAACGCGTTCTCAAGTCGTGTGACAACCTCACTTATATCCGGGCGTTGAGATCTTTCTTCATTCAAGCAGTCATATGCTATTTTCGCGAAAACGTTGAATGATTGAGGATCCATTTGTTTCAATAGAACCGGATCAATTATTTCATCCACTATTTTCTTTTTATAATGGAAAATGGCCATTGGGCCCAAATACTTATTATCTTGGCCGTCAATAACTGATTTCCTACCACACAGAAGTTCAAACAATACAATCCCAAAGGAGTAGATATCTGACTTGTGGTTCACACTTTTAGTCTCAATATATGTTGGGTCTCCATACCCTTTCACATACCAAAGTTTATTAGTATGAAATGAATGGTGCCTTTGAGATGCTTTGATCTTCATGGAACATTCAAAATCAGATAACTTGGGTTCCCATTCATCATTTAATAGAACTCTACTACTGGTAATGAGCCGATGTATTACGCTGAAATCTCGTGGCTCGTCATAATGAAGATAACTCAACGCTTGCGCAAGACCGACAGATATCTCCAATCGTCGCACCCATGTCAACAACATCGGATGACTTAGATACTGGTGGAGCATTCCCCTGTTCTCACGCCTGTTAATGATGATCTTCTCATCATTCTCATCACAAAACCCAACAAGAGCAACCAGATTCTTATGCTTGAGACTTGACAGCATCGAAATCTCCGTCCAACACTCTTGTTCTTTTTCATCATCCCATACATCTTTATTAAACCTCCGAGCCTCGATTTCAATCAACTCACCGGACCACAAGAGCTGTCCCTTGTAAGCATTTCCAAGTGTACCTTTGCCGATGACATTTTCTTCATCAAAGTTGTTGGTGGCTATCAGGATATTTTCAAGGGGTATTTTTAGGTGATCAAATTCGTCAGATGAAAACATCATGTTTCTATCTTTATCAAAAAGTGAAGTAAAAGAGGGCGAAATTTGGGTTACAAAATGAAGGAGATCTGAAAGAGTAGCTAGTTGTGGACTGGTAGTCAATAGTCAAAAAGGAGGGAGGTAGCTGGTGGTGATATGATTTGCGGATATGTGGTTGTGGGTGGATGAGAGAGTCTATTATATATCTTTGCATAATTTTTATTCGATTAATAAAAGAAGACTATATTGACTTCTGCATTTTATTTTTTTAACTTACTTCTGCATTTGTATAGGAAGGAAACTTCCTTTATTTGTTATACTAGCTAGTAGTTATTCTTGCAAATGGTAAAAAGTTAAAAACAAATGGCTTTCAACTTGCATTTGTACTCCGTATTACTTTTGAAAATAAAACATTACTAATAGCAAATATCAACATCTTTGACACTAGTTTATGAAAGATGCTTATAGTATTTTTTTGTTTATACAAATAAAACTGAATGATAATTTAGAAAGAAAGAAAAAAAAAACCTACAATACTCCTTTTTATATTACATATGAATAATCTCGAACACAACAAAATATATGCATAAATGAGATATTTAGTATGAACTATCAACTATGAAAGGGGACCGTGTGTTTTAGACAAAAGAGACAGCAAAGAGAGTATAGTTGACCATAAAAGATGATGGCGGGTTGTCTCTTCAACGTTCAAGTAAAGAGAGTAATAATCCATGATTATTGGTTTCTTATATATAATTTTTTGGGGCTGTAACATGAAAAAAAATTGCATTTTACAAATAAATGTAGATAAATACTTCAAAATTCAAGAAGATAAAACTTTTGAGAAAATTAATATTGAAAATAAGAAGCATTTTACATATAAATGTAGATAAATAATCCAAAGTTCCATAAGATCAGGAAAAACACTTGGAGAAAATTGGTATTGAAAATATGAATATGATTTTATGGAAAAATGTTACATTCACGTAAATTTTGCAAAAACGTTTTCACAAAATGATGTGACATGATAAATTTAACTTTGAACATTACCTCTCTTTTTTTAATTGCCCACTAGATGTAATAGTTATAATGACACATCATTTAGTGAAAATATTTTTTAGAGTAAAATACATCGTTCGTCCCTAATCTTGTACACACGCATCACGTTGAACCAAACCTAGGTGTTTTCATCGCTTGAGGTCCAAAACATGGGTTTTTAATGCTAAACAAGTCCCTTGACCACTAATGCCAAAGTCAATGTCTGATTTTTGTTATGTAGTCGAGGGTATTTTAGTCCATACGCATTTATACTTTGATAACACATCTATATTTTAGTCCTTCATTTTCTATGTCGTCGTCATCATCATCCTCGTCCTCATCTCCCCACCTTGCATTCGCTATGTGAGCGTGGAACCGGTGGTGGCACTCTTGATTCTTCCACGATCTTCATGATCTCATCTACACTTTGTGGGAAAATGTCGGTTTTCTTTTCGGTAATATGCACTGTGATGCTTCACATTAGTTCCCTGGGCAAGTTCTCCAGCCGGTTCGATAAGGATTCAATCCTTTACTTTTCACCGCCATGTCGCCTTTCTCTCTCCAAATGACCTTGGTGATTAGATGCCCGAGTAGTGGCGACCAAGTTCAATTTTTTTTTTTTTTTTTTTTTTTTTTAACATTTTAACATAAACTAAAATTTCATTAATAATTAAAATGTTACATAATAATTCTAATAAAATAAAAACATTACGAAAATTATTAAAACATTACAACACTTATTAAAATCTAGGTTGTGGCGTGCCTTGATCGAGTCTTTGATTTTACGCATTGTTTCTTGTTGTAGTGCGGGCAAAGATGGGTCGATTGGCGTGCAATAGAATATGATATCTTCATCATATTTCTTTATCGATCAAATTCAAGTTTTCTTGTTCTAGTGCCAATTTTTGTCTTCCTTTCGATCTCTTTTGCTCCAATTTCAAACTCCTTTTGCCGTTGTTCTAGCTCTTTCTTCTTCAAATCATAGTATCCGTCTGCCACCCTTCTTCCGTCCGAATGCCTTAGACTTGATGACTTTCCATTTCTGCAACACCTTCCATGTAGGTAGCTTTCGAAAACTCCGAAGATTTCTTTTTATTCTTTTTAGCGGTATCACGACCAATTTGTCGATCAGGCACAGACGCAGGCACATCCGAGTGCACATCCGAGTTGGTTGAAGTCCTTGCTTTTTTGCGACCCTCATCTTGGCTTAAAAAAGCCGGCATCTTATTATCCTTCCAAACTGAATGCTCCCTCAAAATTTCCAAACAATGCCCCAAAACAAACGCATGATTACACACTACTTGGTATTCATCACACGCTCGTGTATAAACAGTGAGGTCATTCTCACCACTTCCGTAATTCTTGTAGTGAGGTCATTCTCACCACTTCCGTAATTCTTGTAAGCATTGTTGTAAATGGCACAAAATTGACCAAATCTAGGACGAATCCTATTTTTCCACTTGGTAATGATAGAGTTGTACGTTCTTTCTGCACCAACCTCCTTCTCAAAGTAAGCAATGACTTTCTGCCAAAATCCCTTAGCATTTTGGTTGTTTCCCGTTATACTATTCTCGGATACATCACACCAAGCGTTGCACAAGGCAATCTCTTCTTCTTTTGTCCAAAGCGACGAATTATTCTTGGTTTCTTTCTCGACAACCTTCTTCTTCGCCTTTGTAGCTCGTTTCTTGGTTTCACCGTGACGTCTCTTCCGACATTCTTCTTCTTCTTCGTCGTCATCAATGTTAACCGAATAGTGATACGATCCATGAGCCGAACGGTACCCGAACCGTGATACTCTTGAGCGGATAACCCGAACCGGTTCCATCAAAAAAATCAGGATTGTTGTATAATTGTTCTTCGAAATCAAAACCATCAAGATTGATACGGTTAACCGGAGAATACTGTTGATAATTTGAATATGAAGACGTTGATGAATTCATTGTTGGACGGTACACAGATTCGGGTGAGCCATACATAGATTGGTGGCTTCGACGGGAGTGGCTTTGTTGTTGTTGTTGTTGGATGTTTTGATACGGTAGAACAAATGGACGATTCATAAAAATGGATTGTTAGTTTGTTGTTGTGGAGCTTGTTGGGATTGATATTCGAAAGCGGCGGGTTGAAATTGATCTTGGTGAGACACCGTTAACCGGAAATTCGGATCCGTGTTAAAATATATGGGCGTTTTGTGCCAAACGGATTTTCGGCCTTTTGTTGTGGTGTTTTCTTAGACATTTTATAGAGATAATTATGAGATTTTGATAGAGAGGATTGTGAGTTTAGTGTGTAAATGTGTTGTGTATTTATATGGTAGTTTAGTAGGGTTTTTTTTTTTTTTTTTTTTTTTTTAAATCAAACGGTAAAATAATTTTTCAAACGGTAGGATTTTTTTTTTGTTTGGATATGCAACGGCTAAAATACTTGGACGTTTGTGGTTTGTGGTTTCGATCGAGCAGGCGACTCATTTGATTGTCAATCTTGGCGATCGACTACATACACAGCAAGACGATCGATGGGAATCGATCGCCAGATTACCCTCGATCGATACTATTGGGGGCAGCCTCAGGAACCATGGATGGATCTTGATTTCATTTAGGGTGATTATCTGGACCACAAAAGGAATACCAATATTTAGATATCAATTCTATTATGTAATAAAGAAAGTATAATCAAATAGGTTTGGATGTGTGTTTTGAAAGTGATTGATTATCTGAAAAAGTATGATCAGAATTAGATAATCAGCAGGTTAAAAAATAGAAAACAGTTTAGTGAGAATAGATAATCAAAGGTAACACAATCGTTTTGCAAAGATATACAAAAACACATGGCTTGACCTTCCAATTCCATAGTTGAATATAGTTTACTACTTTATTTTGGAAAATGGCAGCCACTCAGTAACTTGTTAACATGTTTGATTCTAAATCATGATGTATAGTTGGATATCTTTCATATGCAGTTTTTAGCAATTTTAAAGAAATATCCAATTGATAAATTCAAAAAAATTAATGATAGTTGGGTTGAGCACTTGAGCTTTAAACTAAGTTGTGGTATCATTTATTGCTTGTAGTTCATATAGATGTAACAACATAGGTGTTATTACCAAAAAAAAGTATATGTTTAAGCTTTTGTATATTGCTTTGTCGTTTATTCCTCCATTTATTTCAACCTTTTAAGAAAAAGTTTCAAGTTCCGCCATTTGAGTATATGTAATTAGAAGACATATCTATTGTTTCTTGTTTGAGTTCTAACCGAGTGAGCACGCCATTAGAGGCTGAAGTTATATGTTTGCTTTTTGCAATACTGTTTTAGTTGGGGAGAATGTTAATGATATTGAAGTAAAATATGATGTTAATCAGCAGAAGATTCTTTGATCGATGTTCTAAGAATTTGAATTGTCAAGATATTTCTTAATCATTAAGGACAGGGAAATTTAGCGGAAATAAAATTTATATTAGTGTAAAGGAACAAATAATACGTGTAGAAATCGAAGTTAAGAAGTGTCGCATGAGGTTAGTTCATTTTCATATCAACAAACCACAAGTATCATTTAAATGTGTTGCAGTTAAAACTTAAATATACGGTACAAAATAGCAATATATTAATGTCATTAGCACAATACAACGGTAGATATATGTTTTCATCTCTATGGCATATTCCTGTTGAACTGTAAAGAGATGTTATCTTGACTTTGGTATGATGATGACGACGACAAAGAAGATGAAGGACTAAAATATAAATGTGTTATCAAAGTATAAATGTGTATGGACTAAAATACCCTCGACTACATAACAAAAATCAAACATTGACTTTGGCATTAGTGGTCAAGGGACTTGTTTAGCATTAAAAACCCATGTTTTGGACCCCCAGCGATGAAAACGCCTAGGTTTTATTCAACGTGATGCGTGTGTACAAGATTAGGACTAACGGTGTATTTTAGTCTATTTTTATTTAATTTATGTGGATAGAGCATTACACATCTTGACAAAAATTTATCAACATCTTAACAAAAATTCTGAAAGATGCTTATAGTATTCTTTGTTTATGCAAATAAGACTGAAAGATAAATGAGAAAAAAGAAAAACTACAAAATTCCTTTAAATATTGCATATGAACAATCTTAAACACAACAAAAATATGCATAAATGAGACATGTGGTATGAACTATGAAAGGAGATAGCGTGTGTTTTAGACCAAAGAGATTGGAAAAGCAAGTATATAATTGACCATAAAAGATAATGGTAGGCTCTCTCTTCAACTTTCGAAGTAAAGAGAGTAATAGTTCATGATTTTTGGTTGCTTTTGTCTAACTTTTTGGGGCTTCAACATGAAAAAAGTGGCATTTCACAGATAAATGTAGATATATAATTCACAGTTCAAGAAAATTAAATTTGCGAGAACATTAGTATTGAAAATTCGAGGCATTTTACATATAAATGTAGATAAATAATCCAAAGTCCCAGAAGATAAGAAAAACACTTGGAGAATATTGGTATTAAAAATATGAATATGATTTTTTAAGGAATGTCACAGTCACGTAAAATTTGCAAAACCGTTTTTACTAAATGATGTGGCATGATAAATTTAACTTTAGATATTACCTCTCTTCTTTTAATTGCCCAATAGATGTAACAGTTACAGTGACACATCATTTAGTGTAAATATTTTTATTAGATTTATGTGGATAGAGCATTCCTCGAATCTAAAAAGTAATTGCAATAGAAGCAAAACTACATTGAGATGTGAATCATATAGCGGTGTAAAATTCCAATATATTGGTTTTTCAAAACCAAGCTAGGGAGGTGGTTTTGGACCATTTCCTAGTCTTTTTTACTCATCTCCATTTCCTTTTCCCTAAAAAAAACACAACGTATTGCAATAATCGGGCCTTTTAGACACAACTCAAAGTCATGGCTGTTCATGTTTATCAAAATATAGTATATAGTGTCTAGTATAGAATCAAGTATGATTGGCATCAATCATCATTAATAACTTGACTTTTGTGAACATCACATACAAAATGCAATGGTTCCTCTATATTGAATAGTATGACACTAGTGCAAGTGTTGACCATTCAAGACCATTCCACTAAGCCCGACTTATCACGGTGCCTTTCTATTCAATCGATTGTATTGACAACCTATATACAAGGTGACATCCAGGGACAATATTCTATTTTAAGTCATTTGAAGTAAGTCTTATCACGTCCGAGACTATTTACGTGAAACCTATAGAGCACAAATATTGTAACAACATAATATCACAATATGGAATGTAGTTTATTATTATATATAATCGACCATCATTAACATGATTTGTGTGAACATCATGTGTGATCACGGTTCTCGTTATTACAATATAGTGTGATTTACTGTTGTATATAATCAAGCATCATTACCATTCAATTATTATCACTACTTCATGAAAATCTTGTGTGATCACGGTTCTCGTTACTAGCTAATTAATCACCGTCATGTATTATTGAAGACCGCACATTCATTATCGCTTAAATTATATTGTAAAGGAATCATTACATTTCAATGATTGCATGCATTGAGAAAGCGTTCAAACTATATTGATGATACAAATAAAAAGCCAAATATAATTCGAAAACGTTATCTTTGTAAACAAGTGTTATCACATCCGATAATATTTAAGTTAAACATGTTAAGCAACTCTCTATTATATCCCGATTTTCATTAACCCGACTTACGTGATCAAAAGGTATAATGCCGATTATCAACTACCACTTAATTACCGTTAGATATTATGAAAGATCACATGTATAATCTCGTAGTACGTATATCGTTCCCTATACCGTATATATAATATCGGTTATCATTAACACGACTTACATGACTCACATTATTTTAAAACAAACATGATGAATATAAGTTAAACTTGTTATTAAGTTTTCAACGATCTAATCTGAAAATTATTAATAAAATTTAATAAATTGATAAATTTTAGTTTTATATACCAAACTTCTTTTTATTTAAATATACGAGGTGGAGAGCTCAGCGCGTGTCATGATGTGTTTTTTTAAAGTTGGTGCAGACATTAGAACCGAATTAGTAGGGCCGCCTAATGTTGCAAACAAAGTAGCCGGACAAAAAAGGAATCAAGTCAAAGCCATTGTATTGACATATAATGTTAGAGATGCTAAATTGTCACATAGCACATCGCTTTGGATGGGAAATAAAAACTCATTTATTGCCAAAATTCAATTCATTTCAAGATTATAAACACATGTAGCGTAACATACATTTAACGATATTAAGATGCAACATCGGTGGTTTAGCCAAGAAGTGAATACTATTGACATATAATGTTAGAGATGCAACATCGGTGGTTTAGCCAAGAAGTGAATACTATTGACATATAATGTTCATGCGATTTATTGCTAAGCATTGTATGCAGTGACGCCCCACGTTTGCATTGCTCGAATGAAGCGGTCAATCCACAGATGCTCACTTAACACATTCAACTCAAAAGAAATCATGATTAGTGCATCAATGACTCGATATTTTCACTCCATGCTTCGCTCTGCCGCCAATATCATGATTCAACAAATGCTTCCGCTATTCGATGAGAAGATATCATGATCCGAATGTGAGCATGTCGGTCCTAAAGTCACAACACCACAAAGGATGTATTAGAGATTTTGATAGGTGATGATCACAAAAGACGGCTCAAAATTATTATCACGTGGATCGAGAAAAGACCTCCACTTGGAATAACCAAACATGCAATGTGAAGAATCAATGACTACGAGCTTAAGAGCAAAGGACTACATCAAGAATGCAAGATCAATTATTCATGTAATATCTATATGTATTCTATGTAATGTTGGTACATGATTGAGGTGACCTCCTTAGGGGAGATTGTTAGGAATTAGAAATTCCGGTACTAAAGAGTCGGTCACCTCAAGTATATGTAATCGTTAGAAAGCTCGTAGTCGTAGTTCATTTAAGTTAAGTAGTATTTAGTTAAGTAACACCGTGGAGGACGGACGGGTCTTTACCCACCTATGCCCGATCCACAGCCGTGGTGTGGCGATTTATGTAAGACTATAAATACTCTCTACCTCCCAAGGTAGAGTTGAGCTCATAATAATATCTTTCACTTTCTCTCACTAAGTTCCTAAACCTCTAACTTTCTCTCTAGAAATCCATCTATATGCTACTTTGTGTTATGGTTTGATGTGTATGTGAAAAGTTATATCTTACAATTGGTATCAAGAGCCATGGTTAGATCATATCTTGCACATCTTTGGATTTATAGTGGTTTTTAGGTGGTTTTGAGTTTGAAAAAGTTTAGTGGTTTTGCATCATTTGGTTGATTTCTTGTGTTAAAGTTTGAATTTTGTTGGTACTTTTATGTTTAGAATCATCACAAGTGTTTAGGTTTTCATTTGGTAAGCTTGAATCATCTTGGTTGGGTTGTTTTGCATTAAAAGTGATGTTTATATGGTTTTCATGCTAGCGACTTAGTTCACGGATAATTTTTCTTCAGAGCGACTTGCTTCACAAAATTGTAGCGAGTTCTGATGTTAAATCTAGCGAGTTAGATCTAGCGAGTTAAAGTACAAGTAGTGGACTCTCCACTCACGGGTAGCGACTTGTGGTAGCGACTTGGTCGATGCGAGTTGCTCTTTAGCGACTTGTGTCTCTAGCGACTTGTGTAGCTAATTCTTGCCAAAATTTGGTTAGCGACTTGGTGTGTAGCGAGTTACTACTTAGCGACTTGCTTTTATTAGCGACTTGGGTTTCTAGCGACTTGGCTTTCTAGCGAATTAATTGGTAGCGACTTAGTGCATTTGTCTCTAGCGACTTAGTGCATTATCATCTAGCGACTTGAGTGATTGTTTACGGTTTTCTCTTGATTTAGTAAAATCCGTGAAAGAATCTATTTCCGGTTTAATCATAGAGTTATAAAATCCGTATAATCTGTTAACATGTCTACCAACGTCCCTCCGTCATCTCCATTGTTGTCGAGGATGTACAAGCGGTGGCTCGATACTCGTCCACCCATGCTTGATGAATCGACTACGATTCTTGGGCTCAACGAATCGTTGTATTGCCTTGAAAGGAAAATGGTGTCAACATTCTCAAATCCATTGATGAAGGACCATATCGTGTTGAGACGACTAGAGACATACTTGATACTAATGAAGATGGTACTCTGTTTACGGAATGGATGGACCTAAGATGTATGATGAGCTTGATGATAAGGAGAAAAGAGATTCGATGCGAGATATCGGGCTTCAAACATTGTTCTTCAAGGTCTTCCTAAAGACATCTACAAGTCGATCAATCATAACAACGATGCAAAGGGTTTGGGATAATGTAAAGATGCTTCTCTCGGGTTCGAATTAACCATGGAAGGCAGAGAATCACAACTCTATGACTTAATTTGAGCACTTCAAGATGAAACCGATGAGAATGTCTATGAGTACTATGAGATTTCATAAGTTAGTTAATGACATGAGGAACATCGAATGACTATGCCTAACATTCGAGTTGAATTCAAAATTTGTGAACAACATGAATCCCAAATGGCACAAGTTTGTTACCACTGAAGCTTACTAAAGGATTGAAGAACACAAACTATGAGCAACTCTATGCCTTCCTCCTTCGAATGAGAGACATGCTATGTTTGAAAAATTGATTCTCAATCAGTTCAAAACTAACCCGTGAGAGACAAGCTCGTCTAATGATTCAACCGCCTTCTACTTAAACATCGGAATCACAACCAAAGCTTCTCAAGTCATACCATGGGTAATGGTAATCACAAACTCATTCACGATCCTATGTACAAACAAGGCGATCTTGATGCACACGTGGGAAGCTTCATTAATCAACTAGCTCTTGATTAGCCAAAACATGAATTCTCTCCCACAAACCAACAACAACCTCGAGCAGCATCTAACCCACACAATCAAGCTCTTGTTAAAGATGGAAGGATCGTGGTGCAACCAGCCTCGGAAAAACGGTATGATCGGGGAAGGGTGGTCTTGGTAGAGCTATGTGGGCAATCGAATCGAGGAAGGAATGGTAACCAAGGTCAAGCTAAGCCGATCAAATGCTATAAGCGTGGTGGTGAGGACACATTGCAAGGAACCGCACATCTCTAGCGTCCACGAATCGCCGATTACTTCGTAGATAAGATGTTCTTGCAAGCTCGGGACAATGGTGTTGCGTTGGATGAAGAGGAATTCTGTGTTTCTTCTTGAGGGTAATGCCAAGACCTATGATGCGATGTGGATGAGCGGCCTATTCGGAGATAGGTCGATGAGTGTGTGAATACTCATCATTTTTGTACAAAATAAGCGCAAAATCATCTGAAAATACTCGAAACACATCAAAATGATCAAAATATCACAAATCGGTGTTTTATGTGTTTTAAATGCAAAATATCAAAATCGGATGAAAACATATCAAATTTGCAAAATTGCGCTTTAGTCCCCAGTTTCAAAATTGTCAAAAATAGTCCCCGAGCCTAAATTTCAAAAGAAAAGTCACCAAAGGTCTTTTAAAATCATAAATTATCATATTTAGTCCTTTGGTGAAAAATCTAAAAGTTTTGAGAAAATTACAATTTAGTCCCTAAAATCCAAAATGTTCAATACTAGTCCTTGGGAGTTTTCAAAATGTCAAATCAACCCTTGGATTATTAATATTGGCAAAACAAACCCTTTGACTACTCTTCATAATTTAAGATTCGGTCCTTTGGTTTTGAGAAGTTGCATAATTGGTCCTTGTTTTATTAATCTCCTACAAACCAAGCCGGACATAAATAAAATAAACCCAAGCCCAATCACCACCCCGCCCAAATCCTTTACCGGTCCAAAACCACAACCCGACCAACCCAACTATTTAAGCAAGAAAAAACCGCCTTCCCTGTCCCCCGACACCCCATGCGCTACCACTTCGACCTCCAAACACACCTAAAAACCACCCTACACCAACCTTTGTCTTTCCCCACCTCACCTACTTCTCAAACCACATTAAATGCTTCCCCTTTCCCTGTCCAAGATGTGGAAACCATTTTTCCCGCCAAAAACAAGATTTATGGCCAAGATTGATTCTAGTACATCAATGGTTGAGATTAGTGCTGGGATTTGCTCAGAACAGGAGAGAGATGCACTTGGGAGTATAAAAGGGATGAAGAGAGAAGAAAAGAAGAGTAGTTAGTTATTTTTATTTTACCTTAATGTCGTTTTTAAATTAAATGTTTTAGTTTTAGTTAAAATGGTGTAATTTCAGTTTCCATGTATCATTTTTAAGTTTACAAACCATTGTAAGTTACTTTTGAATATCAATCTAAGCTTTCATATAATTTTCAGTTTTGTGGTTAACTGTTGAAATTTCTCAGTTTCAAATTCCATGATTCAAGTTGTTAGTGGCTATTTGAAGCTTTAATAAGCTTGTCTAAATTCCTTATAAGCCTTTTATAAGCTAAATTTCATTTTCAAGTAACTTTGAGTGATGGTCAACGAAAGTCAACTTTGGGCTCAAAATGGACATGAAGTTGATAATGGTTGTTGCAGTGACTGAAATGGGTTGGAAATAGCTTAGGTTAGCTTAGGTTTGGGTTTGTTTTGGCCTGCAACATAGCTGGACTTCATGTGAGTTAATTTCTCAATTTCAAATTCCAAGTAAATTGCATACTGTTCTTGTTTATGTATCTGTGGTCACTCTTGGTTTTAATGTGTTTATTTAGGTGTATTTAGGGTAGTTAAGCTCAATTGGATCAATATCTTTAGCTGGTTTAGTGTTCTTATCAATTTAAGTTTGTATATCAGTTTTAAGGTAGTGTTTGGATAAGGCTTCATAGCTGTGATAGAGGCTTTAACCTTGGTTAGGATCTGTTTATTTATGCTTATGTGCCCCTTATGTACTCATCTCTGTCTTACTTTTGAGTTTGAAACCTACCAAAGTCAAAATTGCACTTAATCCATTTTTCTGTTCCACTGTTGTGATTTTTACAAAATTAAAAGCTAAGTTTGTGTCTAAAATCCATAGAGTTAGGTTGCCTTAGCTTCATTTCATCACTTTACATCATTTTCAGTCCTTACATTAGCTTCAAATTTCATTTTAGTCAACTTTCCATGTTTTTAACAAAAGTCAAATATTGAAAAACTCAGTTTTGGCCTAGATAGAAGGATTTTTATCAAGCTCATTTCTGAGTCATTTTCTATGAAACTTGTGTTTTTTAAAAGCCCTACTGATCTATTTTCTTATGTACATTTTATTATATTTTGTGATTTTTCTACAAGCTTCAAAAGAGCTTGTCTTTTAGTCTCATTTGCCACGTCCTCGAAACTCGGATATCTTGAGTTTTCTCTCAATTCTGCGAGAAGATGCACAGGCTCATCAGGGCTCACTTAGGTCTATAACTTGGTTTATAAGGTCCCAACCAGGTCTAGTACAGATCCCAAGTTCTAGTTTTAGGTTTTAGCTTATTGGTGTGCTTATTTCTTTGCTCAAAGTTACCCCAGGCGCTTTTTAACCAAAAGCTCTTAGCCTCAAATCTGTTGAGCTTGTTGTTTCGTGGGTTTAACTTGTTGATTCTTGTTGTATTTTGGTTCTTCAAACTTATCCAAGCTTCTTTCTGTTTGGTGGACTTTGGTGTTTAGCTTATTCAAAGTGCTTATTTCAATAAGCTCTTCCACTTCGATTGCTTATCCTTCCAAACAAGCCCTGTTTTTCTATTTTCTTAGCTTCTTAATATTATTTTAAGCTTTTCCTGAAATTTTCAGATTTTTCTAAGCTTGTTTGCTATTTTTCTTATTTTAAATTAGTTTTTAAGCATTTTTAATTAGCTTTAAATACAAAAAATTCAGAAAAGGTTCAAAAAAATAAGTTTTCATTTTTCTTAGGCTTAGATAAATATAAAAAGTAGAAAAAGTAATTTTCCATATTTTTCATAGTTCATTTGGTAATTTTTAGTGATTTAATTAGATTTTAATAGTTTAAAATTCATAGAAAATAGATAAATAATCATAAAAATACAAAAATAGTTTTGAAAATTCTAGTTTGATATTTTAGACTTTTCCATTTCATAATTTTATTTTTCTAGCTTTGTTTCCTAATTTCTTGTATTTTGGTTAATTATTAAATAGTTAAAAATAGTTTTTAATTAATAATAATTAATTAATTAGTTATAAAAATAATTTTCCTTTTCTATAAATTTTCTTATATCATTAGGACTGTAAAAATGTATTTTTCATATTTTTAGGGTTAATCTTGTGTAATTTTCACGTTTTTATTTGTACGTTTACGTAATTTTAATTTAAACGTAAGTTTTTAGTTTTAAGTTTTAAACGTTCATCACTTTAAATATAGTGATAGCGTTTATTTAATATTTTTTTTAATCTTTTTTATTTCCTTTAATTTTCATTTTAGCCCTTGTAGTTTATGTCCTTTTTCCGTAGTTATAATAATTCCAATTCTCCTTTTCGCTCAAATCTCGCGATCACTATCGTTTGATAATCCATTGCATAGCTCATTGGGACATAACGACCGGGAGACCCTATACCTCTCGATCTTCATTGATTTCGTGCTTAAAATTGTTTTAAGTTTTCTTACGCTTGCGTGAGAGAACTTGACGGTTTCTTGGCGCATCAAATTTTTAGGCGCCCGCTTGGAGTTGTCTTGATAATCTTACGTCTAGCAGATTAGTGATTTGGATATTCACTCTTTGTTCATACCATCCATCTGTATATGTTTATATTTTCTTATCCAAAAACACAAAATACTCTTCTCATTCCTCTTATTCGTTGATTCTATTTCTCTTACCATCTTTTGCCGTTTAATTCTATTCTTCGTATCCTCTCAACCATTTGATTCTCTTCTTAATCCTCTATATGTTTAATTCTTATGTCGGCATTCACAACTTCATCGTCGAAATGTGTGTGCGGTGTGGAGGCCTAGTTCAAGCGAATTTTGCAATTCGTGCGAATTATCCATCATAAATTCTTTTCAAAGTTATTTCGACCACCCGCCACAACCCGAAATACATTCTAATCTTGACAAACCGGTTCAAACATCGAGCTACCCCAAGCACCCACCGAGGATTACGAGGACACTTTCTTTGAAGATAGAGCCGTAATCTAATCGAACAAAGTCAAGCCGATGAAAAAGGTCGAGAATTAGAATTGATTACGATGAACCCGTTCAAACACCGGTGACTAGCAAGAATGACTTGCTTAATCTTCACGTTTCTCAAGAACCAAAACCGGAGACCATAACGGAAGTGGTGGAAATTGCTAGCTCTCAGAGCACACCACTTGTCCCACCTCTGGATTTTTCAAAATGTTCTTTGAGTCTTGATAGTCATTCTAATCACCATGTTGGTTTTGTTGATCCTTTGAATAAACTGATTCCTCTTCATAACTATCAAATGCAATCGTTTATTCCTTGTGTCGGTTGTGGTGAGCCTCTTTATGGTTCACCCTGTCGTTGGTGTACATGTGTACAATGTGGTAATGATATTCATAACGGGAGTTGTTTGTTTTGTGGTTCAAGGAATTCATTTGATTATGATCCTAATCAGAACTCATTTAACGACTCCTCAAACTTTTCCAATTACCCACCACAGCCCGACTATTCTTCATATAATCAACATACCTCACTGTGAATTTTGTGGAGGTCCTCATCAAGGATTTGAGTGTCAATCCGAAACACGTTTGTCTATGAGCAGTTTTCGGTGATGCTCGAGTTTTGGTTATAACCAAAATCCATATGATTCACTGTCGAGACTCAACAGTTTCTTGTTGTGAGTCTGTGGAGGTCCCCATTTCAGCTCGATTGTCAAATAGGGAACCCAGCTCCTTGTAACAATCATGACTCTCACATATTTGATAACTTCCAACCTCCACAAGACTATCGGTTCAAACTCCACCGAGCCGTTATCTCAAGAAATCTCCCGATTTTGAAACCGCAATGAAAACACTTGATGATATGGTTCAAAACTTTAAGAATCAAGTGAGTGGTGAAAAGACCATAGGAGAATTGCGGCGGAGCGAAAAGAACGAGAGGCTCGCAAATCTAGGGAAGAATTATTAATCACGAAGCATGCGACCTTAAGGCGTTCCCAATTTCTCGGCTCTATATGATGATGACGAGGAGAGTTTTATCCTTTTATAGATAATACTTCTCAACTCCTCGATCGGTTGATATCCCAGCTTGAGATTCCATCTCAAACAACTGCTATCACACCCGAGGCTCCCACTCACTCTCGAATATGGGGGCGAGCATCTCGACACTGTTCTCGAAAAGGAATCGGACGAATTCATAAAGTCTAGTGTCGAGGACCTTGTCCCAATCCCAAGAGAGTCACAGGAATTCTTGATCATGTGTGTGATATCCTCCTCCTCTTGTCTTCCAAAATGATAATGTTGAGATGTCCTCCGATTCGATGATGACGATTCGTTATCTTGTGGAGACATCGTTTATGTGGAAGATTTACCTTCCGAGCTTGTTAGCTTAGAAGAGAGAATGATGAAGTTCTCGACATCGAAATCAAAGATGAAGCTCTTGAGCAACATTATTGAATGTCGGTCTTCTCATTTCTAAGATTGAGGCTTTCAAAGAGAAACCGATTTCATCTCCTACCCCATTAAGGTAGTGACATTCTTCCGATGATTCTATTCCTAAATGAAAGCCTTCTGCTTTTGATACTATGGGAGAGAGATTAGTGGCGTACCACTTCTCATTCTCATAATTCTCTCCCGATTATGAATCATTTACGGTGGAGGAGTTCGCGATGAACTCACTCATATCAATTCGAGTATGATTCATTCACCTTTGAGGAGTTCTCCGGTGAACTCACTCATATCATATCTCCAGCGGGAGTATGATAAATTCTACTTGATCTAGACACTCCAGAGATTTGTCTTGATCACATAAGCTTAAATGTTGAGATTCATAATCCACGAAATTATGGATCCTCCTATAGATGAAGATGAGTTAGTCATGATGTTTATCATGATTTTCTATCTCTTCTTTCCTTATCCGTGACTTCTCCTGTTCTTCACTCCTTCGGAATGAAGACATTATCTTTGATCCGCATTTCCATATATCATTTTGAGCCGGGCTTTCTTTGATATCTCGTCGGTGTGGAACTTTCACGTGCTTCAAATGTTTATCCAAACATTCTGAATGAAAGTCCGATGGAGATTGTTTCTTCCACTTTGCTTCCCATGAACCAATGAATTGGGGTCGAGTCAAGCTAGCGACTGAAATCAAAAACGAGAGCACACACCATATGGGTTTCACCCATATTTCGACTTCTTACCCTTTCTACCACCTAAGTGTGGGGTGATGCCCACATGTTATATATATCTCTAAAAAAAAAAAAAAAAAAAAAAAAAAAAAAATCTTCTTTCTAAATAATGGCCGTAGTATTTCCCTTTTCGTTCTTCGTTTCGGCATAACCGCGATACTTTGAATATTGAGGGCAATATTCATTTCTAAGTGTGGGGAATTCTCGCGAATTTTATCATATAATTATACCAATTCCCCGTTTTGGCCAAAATTTTTTGGAGTAAGTGTTTTACACTTTCTCATTTGGTTATCGATCCGCCATGTACGTAAGACAAAAGGATTGGCTAATCCAGAGCAAGCGGCTCTTGGTAAAGATATCTCAAATCCGTTTATATGGCTTGCAATTTGCCCAAAATTGTATGGTTTTCGACTCACCATATCCTAAAAAGTGAAGAGTTGGCTAGCCCGCAAGATTATGGCTTGTGGTAAAGGCGATGGAAAATCCATAATTGGTATTCACTCACCAAAGATAATTCGATAATTTATCTAAGAGTTGGCTAGTCCGAAGGGTGCGGCTTCGGTAAAGACAAATCAAATCCGTTGAAAGTCGGTGGTTTGCTCAAAATCACATGGTTATCGGTGTACCATGGTTCTTACTTGAACTGAAACATTTGGCTACTCCGAGTGATGGCTTTTGGTAAAGAGATTAAAATCCATTATGTTTTCTCAAATCATTGCTAGGGACTAGCAATATCTCGATGTGGGGATTGATGAGTGTGTGAATACTCATCATTTTTGTACAAAATAAACGCAAAATCATCTCGAAAATACTCGAAACACATCAAAATGATCAAAATATCACAAATCGGTGTTTTATGTGTTTAAATGCAAAAATATCAAAATCGGATGAAAACATATCAAATTTGCAAAATTGCGCTTTAGTCCCCAAGTTTCAAAAATTGTCAAAATAGTCCCCGAGCCTAAATTTCAAAGAAAAGTCACCAAAGGTCTTTTTAAAATCATAAATTATCATATTTAGTCCTTTGGTGAAAAATCTAAAAGTTTTGAGAAAATTACAATTTAGTCCCTAAAAATCCAAAATGTTCAATACTAGTCCTTGGGAATTTTCAAAAATGTCAAATCAACCCTTGGATTATTAATATTGGCAAAACAAACCCCTTTGACTACTCTTCATAATTTACAGTTCTGGTCCTTTGGTTTTGAGAAGTTGCATAATTGGTCCTTGTTTTATTAATCTCCTACAAACCAAACCGGACATAAATAAAATAAACCCAAGCCCAATCACCACCCCGGCCCAAATCCTTTACCCGGTCCAAAACCACAACCCACCAACCCAACTATTTAAACAATAAAAACCGCCCTTCCTGTCCCCGACACCCCTGCTCGCTACCACTTCCGACCTCCAAACACACCTAAAACCACCCTACACCAACCTTTGTCTTTCCCCACCTCACCTACTTCTCAAACCACATTAAATGCTTCCCTTTCCTGTCCAAGATGTGAAACCATTTTCCCGCCAAAACAAGATTTATGGCCAAGATTGATTCTAGTACATCAATGGTTGAGATTAGTCTTGGATTTGCTCGAAACAGAGAGATGCACTTGGGAGTATAAAAGGGATGAAGAGAGAAAAAAAGAAGAGTAGTTAGTTATTTTATTTTACCTTAATGTCGTTTTAAATTAAATGTTTTAGTTTTAGTTAAAATGGTGTAATTTCGGTTTCCATGTATCATTTTAAGTTTACAAACCATTGTAAGTTACTTTTGAATATCAATCTAAGCTTTCATATAATTTTCGCCAGTGGTTAACTGTTGAAATTTCTCGATTTCAAATTCCATGATTCAAGTTGTTAGTGGCTATTTGAAGCTTTAATAAGCTTGTCTAAATTCCTTATAAGCCTTTTATAAGCTAAATTTCATTTTCAAGTAACTTTGAGTGATGGTCAACGAAAGTCAACTTTGGGCTCAAAATGGACATGAAGTTGATAATGGTTGTTGCAGTGACTGAAATGGGTTGGAAATAGCTTAGGTTAGCTTAGGTTTGGGTTTGTTTTGGCCTGCAACATAGCTGGACTTCATGTGAGTTAATTTCTCAATTTCAAATTCCAAGTAAATTGCATACTGTTCTTGTTTATGTATCTGTGGTCACTCTTGGTTTTAATGTGTTTATTTAGGTGTATTTAGGGTAGTTAAGCTCAATTGGATCAATATCTTTAATGGTTTAGTGTTCTTATCAATTTAAGTTTGTATATCAGTTTTAAGGTAGTGTTTGGATAAGGCTTCATAGCTGTGATAGAGGCTTTAACCTTGGTTAGGATCTGTTTATTTATGCTTATGTGCCCCTTATGTACTCATCTCTGTCTTACTTTTGAGTTTGAAACCTACCAAAGTCAAAATTGCACTTAATCCATTTTTCTGTTCCACTGTTGTGATTTTTACAAAATTAAAAGCTAAGTTTGTGTCTAAAATCCATAGAGTTAGGTTGCCTTAGCTTCATTTCATCACTTTACATCATTTCAGTCCTTACATTAGCTTCAAATTTCATTTTAGTCAACTTTCCATGTTTTAACAAAAGTCAAATATTGAAAACTCGGTTTTGGCCTAGATAGAAGGATTTTATCAAGCTCATTTCAGTCATTTTCTATGAAACTTGTGTTTTTAAAAGCCCTCTTGATCTATTTTCTTATGTACATTTTATTATATTTTTGTGATTTTCTACAAGCTTCAAAAGAGCTTGTCTTTAGTCTCATTTGCTCGTCCTCAAACTCAAAGATATGCTTTGAGTTTTCTCTCAATTCGAGAAGATGCAGGGGCTCATCAGGGCTCACTTAGGTCTATAACTTGGTTTATAAGGTCCCAACCAGGTCTAGTACAGATCCCAAGTTCTAGTTTTAGGTTTTAGCTTATTGGTGTGCTTATTTCTTTGCTCAAAGTTACCCCCAATCGCTTTTTAACCAAAAGCTCTTAGCCTCAAATCTGTTGAGCTTGTTGTTTCGTGGGTTTAACTTGTTGATTCTTGTTGTATTTTGGTTCTTCAAACTTATCCAAGCTTCATTTCTTTGGTGGACTTTGGTGCTTAGCTTATTCAAAGTGCTTATTTCAATAAGCTCTTCCACTTCAGCTTGCTTATCCTTCCAAACAAGCCCCTGTTTTCTATTTTCTTAGCTTCTTAATATTATTTTAAGCTTTTCCTGAAATTTTCAGATTTTTCTAAGCTTGTTTGCTATTTTCTTATTTTAAATTAGTTTTTAAGCATTTTAATTAGCTTTAAATACAAAAATTCGAAAAGGTTCAAAAAATAAGTTTTCATTTTCTTAGGCTTAGATAAATATAAAAAGTAGAAAAAGTAATTTTCCATATTTTTCATAGTTCATTTGGTAATTTTAGTGATTTAATTAGATTTTAATAGTTTAAAATTCATAGAAAATAGATAAATAATCATAAAAATACAAAAATAGTTTTGAAAATTCTAGTTTGATATTTTAGACTTTTCCATTTCATAATTTTATTTTTCTAGCTTTGTTTCCTAATTTCTTGTATTTTGGTTAATTATTAAATAGTTAAAATAGTTTTAATTAATAATAATTAATTAATTAGTTATAAAAATAATTTTCCTTTTCTATAAATTTTCTTATATCATTAGGACTGTAAAATGTATTTTCATATTTTTAGGATTAATCTTGTGTAATTTTCACGTTTTATTTATGCGTTTACGTAATTTTAATTTAAACGTAAGTTTTAGTTTTAAGTTTTAAACGTTCATCACTTTAAATATAGTGATAGCGTTTATTTAATATTTTTTAATCTTTTAATTTCCTTTAATTTTCATTTTAGCCCTTGTAGTTTATGTCCTTTTCCGTAGTTATAATAATTCCAATTCTCCTTTCCGCTCAAATCTCGCGATCACTATCGTTTGATAATCCATTGCATAGCTCATTGGGACATAACGACCGGGAGACCCTATACTCCTCGATCTTCATTGATTTCGTGCTTAAGCTGTTTTAAGTTTTCTTACGCTTGCGTGAGAGAACTTGACGGTTTCTTGCGCATCAAGGTCACAATCATCGAGCGCCTTTCAAGTTCTTGTTGTGATGCATACGACTGATGTAGATGATGGACCTCGCACACACAATCTTTATGGCTAGCATCTCTCCAATGGTCTCTCCCAAGATCTCTTCTTCACCACAAGCTGGCCCATCCAAGGACAAACTCATCTCGGAGGTATTAAAACTATACGATGATCTTGATGTACAATGATGCATGACAAAGTACAATCAATGAAACTTTTGAATCAAATGTTGAAAATATGGGTAATAACAATGTTGTCCCATACGATCAATACGTGAAACAAAGTGAAAGTGAAGTTGTACCAAGTGATGCATCTTCTGCATCAACAATGACTATGTCTTTGATGAATACACCGCATGTGCTCTGATGAATCCGTAATTTACGAACTAAATGCCTATAAAGAGCGTGTTGCTATTTATGAACAACGTGCTAAGTTTGAGTGACCACTCGTGAGCGGGAAATGGATAACCAAGTGAGTACAGAATTAGAAAAAGTAAGTTTAGAAGAAGTATTGAAACAAGAATTAAATTCCTTGCAAGAAAAACTTTCTAAAACAAATAAACAAAACAAGAACTTCAAGAAAATGTGAAAATGCTTAAGCAAGAATTTAATGCAAAGGAATCAAAACTCTTGAGAGATTTTCTAATCTGAAAACTTTGAAAACAAACTTGAGAACAAGTTGTACATACAAGGAAACACCATTCAGATGCTTCACATGGTCACCAAACATCGAGTCTTAAGCGATAAACATAGCATTCCCTTGTTGAGGAACCGAATCCGAGGTAATTAAAAGGCTAGAAATGCTCATAAGGTGATTTATGATGGTAATGAAATCCTTAAGCCTAGGCGAAACCTAGTTGCGTTGAGTGCAATCGAGGAAGATAAGAAATCGATGAAGTCACTAGGAAAGGATGAACAAAAACTAGATGACCCTAAATGCAAAGAGAAAAAATAATTATCACTCCTCATGATTACAAAAGGAAAACTGATTTCCTTGAACAAGTTTAAGCCTCGGACTTTGTTGACTCCCGAACAAGTCTTCGGAAAATGGATTTAGATAAGCGAAGCGGAAAATATTGTTGAAACAAACCCTACCCTTTGGAAAATGCCTAGAGCGACTGTGTATCCCTAATACACCAATGCATCTTGTACCTAGGAAAATTGCCACTAAAAGCAAGACACTAATTAGCCAATCGTTATATTTCAACTATTTGTTGATTTTGAGAAAACTTGCAAGAAAAGGATCACACCCACTGGTATAATCAAGGAGAAAGGGTTTTGAACAAATGAAAGAATGTTATTTAACCGAGGTCATGCCTTTCTTTAAACTTCGAAAGATCACTTTGAGAGTCTTAAAAGGGAATAGAAATTGATATTAAGGGAATGGAAAAGGAATTTGATGCAATGGTTGTTGAAGTTAGTGACTATGAGCGTGCAATTTGAAATATAATGAGATTGAGAGAAAGAACTTGCATACATTAAATGAGAATCTTATTCTTGAATGTGTTGCTCAAGATGTGTTTTCATCGCTCAAATTGCTCTATTAATGCTTCAAAATTTCATGAATTATCTGTGGCCTGAAAGTCTCCCATGATCGTGTCATTGAGCTTGAAAAACTAATTCTAAACTAAGCGAGAAAATTGAACTGGATGATCACGACACTTTGGTTAAACATTTTTCTAAACTAGAAGTTGAGTATTTTAATTTACAACTAAAATATCAACATCTCAAAGAAAATGTCAAAACTTCAAATATCAAGACATCTTGAGATGCTCGAGTTTGATGCAGTTTTCAAATTAACAAACGTGATGGATGATTCAAGCTCGATGCAACACGATCGTAAAGTTGAAAGCCCAAATCTCTCAATTAAAGGGTCAAACGAACTATATGACAGCTCCCAAATGCCTCCTCCTTTAGATTCTCGAATTCTCAAACGTTTCATCTTCAAAACCTAGTAAATGCTTTACAAAGGAAAGCGAAAGTTTTCTAGAAGAAAATGAAAAGGTTAAACGTCATTTCAATGAGTTATTTGAATCAATTAAAGTCACTCGTAACAAAACAACAAACAAATAGCTTCATTGCAAAAGAAATTGAGAATCTGAAGAGTCAGGTAAAAGGGAAAATGCCAATGACCAATGGGGTGAATGTAGTATCAAAGGATCACTCTTGTAATAAATATGCTTTATCTGTGACATATGTTCCCCCTCATCTAAGGAACAACAAACTTGCCATTCAAACATATTTCTCATCCCTTAAGGATTGCTTAGAATGCCTGCGTGAGATTGTTGAAGAGGATAAGCTAGAAAAACCTCATGATAATGCAATTGGACATGCATGCTTATATGCCAAACGATCTCAAGAAATCTTAGAATGTTTGATCACAATATGCCCAAAGACATTAGGTGAGAGAGTTAACCCTTTGATTCCATGCTCAATGCCTAAGGCCAAACATGACATGCACTCGATTCCCAATGGCTTGAATGTGAGGAGTAGTGTACCATTGAGTAGTTCGATTCTAGATCTGTCAATGTTGGATATAACTTTTCACATACACATCAAACCATAACACAAAGTAGCATATAGATGGAATTCTAGAGAGAAAGTTAGAGGTTTAGGGAACTTAGTGAGAGAAAGTGAAAATATTATTATGAGCTCCAACTCTCTACCTTGGGAGGTAGAGAGTATTTATAGTCTTACATAAAACGCCACACATTGAATGTGGATCGGGCATCAGATGGGTAAAGACCCGTCCAGTCCTCCACGGTGCTACTTAACTAAATACTACATTACTTAAAATAACTACGACTACGAGCTTTCTACGAATACAAATACTTGAGGTGACCGACTCTTTAATCACGGAATTTCTAATTCCTAACAATCTCCCAAGGGAGGTCACCTCAATCATGTACCAAAATTACATTGAATACAAATAGATATTACATTAAAATTGATCTTGCATTCTTGATGTAGTCCTTTGCTCCTAAGCTCGTAGTCATTGATTGCATGTTTGGATACTCAAGTGGAGGTATTTTCTTGATCCACGTGATAATAATTATGAGCCATCTTTTGAGATCATCGACTATCAACAATCTCGACACATCCTTTGTGGTGTTGGTATTATGTGATGTTGTGACTTTAGGACCGACATGCTCACATTACGGATCATGATATCTTCTCATCGAGTAGCGGAAGCTTTAGTTGATTCATGATATTGGCGCAGCGAAAGCATGGAGTGAAAATATCGAGTCATTGATGCACCAATCATGATTTCTTTTGAGTTGAATGTGTTAAGTGAGCATGCGGCTATGGATTGACCGCTTCATTCGATCACCGCAAGCGTCGGGCGTGCACTGCATACAACAGCTAGCAATAAATCGCACGAAAGTGTCTTTGATCACTTTCGTTGAATTGAGGTACACGGCCCACGGTTCCCAGTTGATCGATTACATGTCTTGCTGTGATCGGTATAATTCAAGAATTTCCTTGACGGGGTTTCGCGGTGCTCTAGTGTTCTCAAACGGAACATCTCAAAGAAGACAACACGGAGTGAGTGAACCAAATAATTTTAAGTCCACCGATTGATGAAAAGAGATTTGAAAACAATCGTGTATTACTCAATAGAAATTGTTTTTGCAATACAACGAAGGTTTTATTGAAAATCAATTATCAATCATAAAACACCTTTGATTTGAAAAATGAGTACACGGTCGATGTGCTAAAGAAAAGGTTTGTTAAGCACAAAGACCGGTTTTCAAAGGTATCCGTCAATCCTAACTCGAACGTGATTGATTCAAGAAATTGAATCGCCCCATTGTTTCATTCGGTTGTCACATGGTTGATCCAAATAGATCTCACATGCCACCTACCGGGAGCTTGTTTGATGTTGACTCGAAGGCTTTCCATCTTCATTGTGAGTGTGTAAACACGTCACTCGGATGTTCAGCAATACCACAAGGATAATGCGTGGGACTCAAGATATAATCTCTTTCCACATTGTGTGAAGCAGAGTCTTCATTGAAAGTGTCCTAAATGAGATTTATTGATGATCTCGTGGCTCTAGACTCGATTTGTGCATATTTGGATCCTATGCCGGAGACTAGGTAGAGGTCTCCTTCTTCAATATCAACAATCTCTAAGAAAAGTCGATAGATAATGTCGGTTCCCGTGAGAATGAAACAAGTCCTTTTAAGAGGAACTTGAGTGGTTTGGAAAGTTGAAGTGTAGTGCGTCATCGGGTCCATGACGTCTTGTCTTCAATACCGATGTTACCATCGGTAGCATATGAATTGAACCCGGTTTACGCCTAAGGTTGAATATATGGAGGCTATTTGTTTTCACCCTTTCTCATTCAATTCTTTTAATTCTTCAACCCCTTCAAGGCTTATCGAGACTTCATAACTAGAACCTTGTTGGGTTTATTCCAAGACTAGCTCGGTCTCGGTGCACTCTTCCCATTCCTCATTTTCTCCTTTTATTATCATACCTAAGAACTCTACACTAACTAGTGGATAGTTCTGGTAGATCCCTCCGGTTCAGGCGGATCTTGGGAACAAAACCTAACCTTATCATCCTTATATCACCGTACATAAAGTAAAGTTGGTAGGTCTTTTTGGTATTGTTCATCGCCATATGGAACCAATTGAAAACCATTTGAAAATCAATTCGAGACACTTATGATATATTATCAAAGCATTTTGTACCGAAATTGTTTTTTTTTGATATTTTAGAACGAGAACTCCCCTCAACATGTGCATCAAGTATTTGAAAATGTTTTGCACACGGAGGCAAGAGAAAGAATTAACTTCTTTGGTTACCATCTTCTAAAGATATCAACATCACTTCCCACATTAAATCAAGTAGAAATAGCATTTTCGGAAGGATGAGGTTTCCATAAATTTGCTCCCCTCAATATGTGCCTCGAGGTTTGAAAAGAGTTTTGCACATACTAGAGGAACCTCGCACATTGGGATAAATGATCACGTTTCAAATCATAGGTTTAAGATAGGTGCTCCCCAACATGTGCATTGAAAAATTGAAATCGTTTGTCACATGTGAGAAGGACAGATGTACATCCTTATAAAACCATTTACCGAATTATCGGTTTAAATCCAGTTTAAATCACACATTCTCCCCCGATCACAATTATCAAATCATTTGAGATTTGTGATCTCTTATAGATTTAAATTGATTTTGAAAGCTTTTAAGGAGAAATGTGACTTGCTTATGAAAGCTTCTTAACTGATAAGGATCGGATTTTAAGACTTTAAACTCCATTGATAAAACATGCATGTACATCTTTTGAAAACAAATTTAATGCTAAATAACTTTTTAATTTAATTGAAATCGTTCTCCCCCTCAATCAATGACATAGGTTGTTGATTGAGAGATAGAGATTTTGACAAATACGTCCTGATAATTATCAAAAATAGAGACCGAGTTATTTTTTATAGCATTTAGTTTTCAAAGATAAATGTTTGTAGAATCGAGCATGGAATTTTGAAAACATGATAAAACATGGCTCGTTCTTTCTTTTAAAACTGGTTATTGCTCGAAAATGACAATAAACCATTTTCTCTTTCTCCCAAAATTTTTTTTTTTTTTTTTTTTTTTTTTTTTTTTTTAAATTGAACAATATCTAAAGACCCGTGTCATTCTTTGAATGACAAAGACAAAGACCGTAGATATAATCGAATCGAGAAAAACATGACAAAATGACAATATTTTTGAAGAATTTTTTGAATTTTTCAAATTTTTTTTTTTTTTTTTTTTTTTTTTTTTGAAGTTTTATATTTTCTATTTGATTTTTGAGGGTTTTATAATTTTGTATTTTGTTTTCGAATAAATATTTACAAGAGATAGATGAAGATAGACCTTTACTCCTCGTCTTCCTCCTCAAGACGTTTGAGAGTTTCTGGTTGAAGGCTTTTCAAACCAAGTCGTGGAAGAATAAACTCAAACGTTCTCTTGGAAGAGATTTGGTGAAGATGTCTGCTAGCGATATTCGGACCTCACAAAATATAGTTCCACCACACTTTTTCCACTTGTTCCACGATGAAATGATGTCGAATGTCGATATGCTTTGCTCTTGAGTGTTGAACGTTGTTGCATGAGAGAGCAATAGCACTTTATTATCACATGCGGAGGATTTTGTTGAATTCAAAGCCATAGTCGATAATTGAGATCTCATCCATAAGATTTGAGCACAACAAGATGACATGGCTATGTATTCACCTCTGAGAGAAATAAAGTACTCATTTACTTCTTTGAAGACCGACTCACAAGCTTATCACCCAAAACCGAGCACCTCCGGATGTACTTCGACGTGTATCTTGACAACTGCATGATCGGCATCGCATAGGCCGTTAGTGACATACCGGTGTCCTTCGGTACCATAGTCCCATATTGATGGTTCCTTGGAGATACCGAAGACCCGCTTAATCGCTTCAAGGTGCCTTTTAGTAGGCTTAGCACGGTATCTAGCACACATGCAAACAATGAACAAGATGTCGGTCTACTAGCGGTGAGATACATCGAGGATCCAATCATACTACGATATTTCGTTTGGTCAATCATGATCCACAGTGGTCCTCATCTAGTTTGGTTCGATCAATCATGGGGTGTCAACAGAGGTCACTTGAATCAAATCCAAATTTCTTTAAAATCTACATTGCATATTTAGATTGATTTATGAAAATGCCTCGGGACTTTGTGAAATTTGTAATCCCAAGAAAATGACATTTGTCCATCATTGACATTTGAAACTTTGAACTCATTTCATTAGAAAACGATCACATTCCATTGGGTCGGTCGAGGCAAAAATAATATAATCAACATAAATTTGAACATGAGTTAAATGTTTGCACGACTTCGGTGAACAATGTAGGATCAATCGCTCCTTTGTCAATCCGGTTGATAGAAGAAACTTTGACAATGTATCATACCATGCCCTTGGAGCTTGCTTTAGACCGTAAAGAGCCTTCTTCAAACGATAAACGTGAGTAGGATGCTCTTGATTCACAAATCCTTCAGTTGGTCTGTCGTGAGCGACTTCTTTAAGATCTCCGTTCGAAATGCCGTCTTTACATCCATCGATAAACCACCATGTTCTTACTTGTAGCATTAGCCGAAAGATTACGATTGCCTCGATTCGAGCAAGCGGAGCAAAGATTCTTCAAAGTCTATACCCTCCTCTTGACGATATCCTTTAGCAACTAATCGAGCCTTGTTCTTCAACACATCACCATGCTCATCAAGTTTCACTTTGAAGATCCATTTAAGGGCTATAATCATAGCGCCGATCTGGGCGTACTAACTCCCATACATCAAGTCGATCAAACTCATGAATTTCATCTTGCATGGCATTGAACCATTGTCTTCATTCATGGCGGTTTTAACATCTTTTGGTTCGATCTTAGATAGTACGGAGTTGAAGAAACACCATAAGGCATCGGTTGCAAGTTGTTTCGGGTTGATACAGACGAGAGGATTTCAATGATGTTGTCTAAGGGGTGATCGTGAGTCCATTTTACGAGGTGTTCATGTGGCGGTTGTTGAGGAACTGAAGTAGCGAGTTGATGTCTCCTCAAGAAGATGGTTCGATGATGATTCGGGAGTAGCAAATATGTTTTCAAAAGGAGCATCTTGAGGGTAGCAAAGGGATTAACTTCATCATTGATGCCGTAAACATTTCCATGATGTGCATTTGAAGAATGATGATTTGTTGATGAGGCGAAGGATCGGCAGGTGCTTCTTGACTTAAAGATATTGAGGCCAAGGATTGACTTCATTCACGTGAATATGAGCATCCTCTGTTGTAGGGATCAACACCTCATTAGTAATTGAATCATACAGTTCATCAAACATAGGATCAAACAATTTCTTTAAATCATCTTGGATGGAGGTACATATGGAGTTTCTTGAGAGGAGTTTGGAACAAGAGATAAACCAATGGGACTGTTTTGAAGTGCGGGTCTGGTGGAGTGTCCGGAGCCATTTGACCGGTCGACTCATCAAGCGTAATGTGAATTGTTTCCATGATATTTCGGGTACTTTTGTTGTAGATTCGGTATCCCTTTTGTTTGATGCATATCCTACAAATATTCCAATGTCGACTTTAGCCCTAAGTTTCCTAAGTCTTGACCTCATTAGTTGGATAGCACAATGCACCAAACACACGAAGGAAGAGAGATTAGGTTTTCTGTTGTGGACAAGTTCATATGCGTCTTTCCATGAACAGTGTGAGTCGGGAGCGATTTTGTGTGTAGCAGCGGTGGCAATAGCTTCACCCATAGAAACATTGGAACCTTTGAGTAAATCAAGATTGTCCTTGCAGCTTCTACAAGATATCGATTTAGCCTTTCGACTACACCGTTCGTTGAGGAGTTAGAACACTTATTTGAGGACCGATTCCAACATTTTCATAAAATTCATTGAGTACTTTATTAACAAACTCGGTTCCATTGTCGGTTCGAGCGATTCAGACCGTTTTGTTGAGTCGGATCTGGAGTTGTTTAATGAGTTTAATGATGACATCGGGAGTTTCATCCTTTGTCCTCAAAAACTTAACCCAAGTGAATCGGGAGAAGTCATCGACCACAACTAACACATATCTCTTCCCATTAATAGTTGCGATCTCATCGGAATCATCATACCAATGTGTACATGAAGCAATAGCCAGATGCACTTTACCATTAAACATATCGAAGATGTCGATAAGCAATATCATCTCACGTACCATATATTCTCCTCACATTTCTTTCAATCGAATTTGAAGTAACACATACCAAAAGGCTCCGAGACCATTTCCCCAAATATTTGGAATAATAAATCCTTCCCCTTCTTGGTTTTGATACCTCGAATCAAGAAACATAATATATCCATAAACTTAAAATCTTGTGAGAAGAACTCAAATAGCCCAAATGTATTATGTGAGAATCAATCGCTACATAAACTCTCTCGACTATCTTTATCAACCCATATGTAGACAATTTAGTGACCACTTGTTGAAGAAAAACCGATATACCAAACTTGAGGTCAAGTAGAATTCCCGCATTTGTGTCTTAAGCTTGCACATAAAGATGGAAGAGCGATTATAGAATCTATGCTTCAAGCAAATCTCTAAGTACTCACAACTCAATCAAATTATGAGACATTAACACCTCTTGAGATTATCCACATCATATGCATGTGACCTTGAGTAAAACAACGTAACTCCTAATAGTGATAGTTAACTGGTCTTCAACCATCCACCCCGATTGCCGGTAACTAGATAAACCAAGTCTTCAACTCAAATTCTTAAGCCGAGCAAGTTATCAAATAAGAACACGCCTTTGTGAAAGTCAACTTCAATCTCAAATAAGTGATAAATGATTAACTCGAGGTCATCAACTTGTGTCAAATGCCCAACACGTGAAAACAACATACAATTGGATGTACATTGAACTCTTGAATGAACCGGAACAAATGATTCCTCAACATCAATGCATTCTTCCTTAAAAGTAAACATGTAGAGACTGATCTGGAAGATTCACCAATAATGTCTTCGAGCGAATGAGGTAGTCATTTTCCTTAATGTTCATGAGGTTGATTTATAGCGTGCACTTTGAGAGAAACAATAATCCGTAAAGATTTGGCAAAGGAATACCAAAGAGCGGATCACTATTCATGAACAATAATCCGTGAAGATTTGGTAAGGAATACCAAAGAGCGGATCATTATTCATGAGTGCAACTGCAATATTATGATAGTCATTATCAACGCCTTGAGAAATAATTGGAGATTTGGGCTTCTTAGATGGTGAACCAGTTGAGTCAATAGAAACCGGAGCATGAGCTTCAGAAGCTGGATGATCAACATTCGTCGGAGGTTGAAAGTACTCATCAAACATATCTTTGACAGACAATGAATCCCAAACATTGATTCCCAATTATCCTTAGTAAGTGAAGAATATACACTCATCAAAAATCAAAACAATGAATCCCAGTTATCCTTAGTATATTCACTCTTCATCAAAAAGAATATACACTCATCATCATCAAAAATTAAGTCGTGTAACCATTATTCAAACATCCATCATCATGTAGTATATTCACTCTTCTCCCCTCAAAATTGCATCCGAGTTGCCATTTTGATTTAACAAGTGAATAGGAGCATACACCAATGAACATAGATCCACTTGATGACGAATGAGCGTGGAAAACATGAAGCATGTAGATGAGTACGACCAATCACGAGAGAATTTCTCTTTAGGCGAAGATTAAGCTTACGAAGAATGTAGATGAGTATGACCAATCACGAGAGAATTTCTCTTTAGCTGAAGATTAAGCGCGTAAGAGTGTACACTTTTCTTTTCTTTGAAGAACGGGCTGAAGTGTTATCTGCAGACACCATTATGATGAAGTCGAGGCTGAATCGAATTGAGCAGACGTCATAGCGGTTGAATATCAATGTTGGGTAACTTGAACCCGTGAGTTATTAGATATCAATCCATTTGTAATCCATACTTTAAGCCACCCATGTATTGAAGGATCGGTATCTCGAATGTGAGTAAGGAGTACCTACACTAACATTACAAGCTTGATTGCATATATATGGGTTAGTGACATTAGTATCCAAACTCTTTGGGGTTTCACGGTCAACCTTGATTTTATCATCGAAACGACTTTCGGTAGGAATCCACCTAAGTCCAAAGATCCTTAAACATTCTACAGACGGTATCCACTTATGGCAAGGTCTAGGATTGTAAGGCTTCTTATGCATAGTGGAAGACTTATCCTTGTTCCTAGTTTCCAAAGATTTAGCAGTTGGTATCCATCTAGGCGAAGTTTTTGGTTTGTTTTGTTTCACAACATGTTGAACCTTAGTCACGTTAGTGGTCATAGTGGATTGTACCTTGGTATGTGAATTAGGAAAATGTTTCTTATGTGGAAAAGACTCAGAATTTCTAGTTTTGTTTTCTACATGCTTAGCATTCTTATGCACATAACTACTTTTAGATGCACGCCAATCCTAGTCTTTTGAGTGTTCCTAGGTAGTGTTTTACAACTACTAGTAGTGCCTTGAAATCTCGTAAATTCCTCACCCTAGGTCTTGCACCTAAAATTCCGTCTTTTCGAATATGTGCCTTTTTCCTAGCTTCGTCTAGATAATAGTTCTTCCACAGTCATTCATATCATATGAGTTCGGTTTTAATGCTTGGTTTTGACCTTTTTTTGAACTAATCCTAGAGGTCTTGGGAGTGAAAGTAGCTGCATGTTGAGGTTTAGAGGAACTAGAAGCATGAATCTTAGGTAACACAGTGAAGTGATTTGGTTTTGACAAAACTTGTTTCTCATCAACTTGGGAGGCAAACCGTGTTTTGAAAATTTTGGTCTTTCGAGATATAAGCGCATGGTCGCCTAACAATGAACCGGTTTCTAATGGGATGAGAAACTGGTTTCCCAAGGTTGATGGTTTTGTAATCTTAGTGTTCACACTTTTCCCTCTGCTTTCCTAAGCTCATTCTTTAAGGCAACAATAGCGAAACTCTTATCACGAAGTTGAGCTTTGAGTTCATCAATTTTTTCTATCAAAGGGTTTGTTTGTTCCATTGACTTAGTTCTAGCTTCTTTGATGAGTCACTTTTTCTATGTGATGCTTTCTCAAAGACTCATTTTCCTTTAGTAATTTAGCCACATAAATTGACAGTTCATAATTTCTTGTTATAATAGCATCAATGTCTTGTGTATTCATGACTAAATTACTTTTCTCATTCAAGACAGAAAAATGTTTCTTGATTGTAAATGGTTGAATCTTTGTCTTGGTGAGCTTTCAAAGTGTTAATTTCAAAAGTTCACGGAATTCGTGAAGTTCCGGTTTTTACATGGTTTGTTAAGTTGAAAACTTTCTTCTTTACTACATATCGCGATTTCAAGTGAAATGCAATGTTTTCAAGATTTGAGAATTTGTTTGAAAGTTCATCAAAAGCCTTCTTATCAACCATATCTTTTGTTTTGAAACACTTAATCTCGAGACTCGACCTCGATGTGAACATTTATGAAAGTCATGTTGACATCATGATCGGTTTGTTTAACATTAGCGGATGCACTATGTTGAGCGATAAAGGGTACCTCATTACATGACACCGCTCAATTTACGGGTGATATCGCACCCACATCATGTGTAACAAGAGTCACTTTATCACTGGATGTGTCAAGCTTATCAATCTCTCGAGCCTCGTATTCGGTGCCAACTGATCCATCATCCGGTGGTTTACCCGACTCATCATTATATGTTGACTCGACATTACGCATTCAAAGAACCCCGATTCTTCAATGGATACATTACCCAACTTATCACACTATCTCTCAACCGCACCGACACTCATTCACGTTTTCATCTTTATGTGTAACTTCTTCAATGTACTTCTCACATTATCCATGAGTTGTATGAATGTCTCAATGAACACGCTAATTTCCATTCAGTGTGTTTCTTGAAAGACACTTGATCATGTCATCATCAAAATCAAGAATATTCCCCGGATAAATGGTGAAATTGATCAAGATTACTTGAAGAGTCGCATTAGATTCATTAGTTGAGAACTTCTCTTTAGTAATTTGAAACCTCGGTTGTTCTAAGTTGAGTAGCACAGCTTCTTGTCAAGGTGGGAAGATCCCGACGAAGGAGAGCACGACTTGTTCGATCCATAGTTGTAGATAAAAGTAGTTTGAGGTCTTGATAAAGTAGTTGAAAGGGCTCAATGTTACATTCCATTAGCCTTGCATTTTGTAGCATTGATCGGTGCATTTCTATCTTTTGATCGAACCCGGAGATATCACATCCTCATTGATTGATTCAATCATCTTTAATCGTTCAATGTAGCATACATTATCATTGATGTCCATGACATCATACAATTTAAGCACTTCGAAATCACCGGGTCGTGAGAGTAAGACATGATGTGGAAGGATGCACGGATTTTACGTCTATGATTTAAACCGAGAAATAGAATCTTCGGGATTTTACTAAAATCAAGACGAAACCGTTAAGCAATGACCGAGAGGGTGTTAAGATGACCGATGGATCGATACAATAAAAGATGATTGTGTGATAGGACTTTAGATTGTTCGTAGGAAAGGTGAAATGTTGATTGGTTGAGATTTGGATTGGTTGATGCACGTTTTACGGAGAAATTTTAGGTCTAAAACTTAAAACCTCAATAACTTCCTTCGGAGGATTTGGGCCTCGAAAATTCGTTTCACGACATCGTTGTGAAATTTCACAATATTCAGTCGTTCGGTTTTTGACAGTATTTATTTGAAAGCGGAGTTCTGGATCAAAAGTTATGGCGTTTGAAGTTTTGACGTAAAAGTCAACTTTGGTCAACCAAGTCGCTATAACCCTTGAACCAAGTCGCTAAGTCACTTGAACCAAGTCTCTAAGCACCAAGTCGCTAGCACCTAATTCGCTACACCACCAAGTCGCTAAAGTCCCAAGTCGCTAGACAAATGCAAGTCGCTAAGTAGTAACTCGCTAAGTCTCAAGTCGCTAGCAAAATTTTGGCGACAATTAGCTACTCAAGTCGCTAAAGATACAAGTCGCTAAAGAGCAACTCACTCTGGACCAAGTCGCTACCTCCAGTCGCTACCCGTAGTGGAATGTCCACTACTTGTCTTCAGAATCGCTAGGTATAAGTCGCTAGCTCCAAAGCTGTAACTCGCTAGAAATTTGTGAAGCAAGTCGCTCTGAAGAAAGAGATCCGTGTGTTAAGTCGCTAGCATGAAAAACTCATAAAAATCACTTTTCAATCCAAAAACAACCCAACCAAGATGATTCAAGCTTACCAAATGAAAACCTAAACACTTGTGATGATTCTAAACATGAAAGTACTAACAAAATCCAAACTTTAACACTAGAAATCACCCAAATGATGCAAAAACCACTAAACTTTTTCAAACTCAAAAACCACCTAAAAACCACTAGAAATCCAAAGATGTGTAAGATATGATCTAACCATGGCTCTTGATACCAATTGTTGGATATAACTTTTCACATACACATCAAACCATAACACAAAGTAGCATATAGATGGAATTCTAGAGAGAGAAAGTTAGAGGTTTAGGGAACTTAGTGAGAGAAAGTGAAAAATATTATTATGAGCTCCAACTCTCTACCTTGGGAGGTAGAGAGTATTTATAGTCTTACATAAACGCCACACATTGGGTGTGGATCGGGCATACTGGTGGGTAAAGACCGTCCGTCCTCCACGGTGCTACTTAACTAAATACTACATTACTTAAAATAACTACGACTACGAGCTTTCTAAATACAAATACTTGAGGTGACCGACTCTTTAATACTGGAATTTCTAATTCCTAACGGTCAATGCTAGGAAAGTGAACTCAAATGTGCCTTCTAGGGTACTAGTCTCGGTACCTCTAGTGTTAAGAAAGTGAACCTTAGTGCACTGCATGTAGTTCGAGATCCGGCACATCTAAGCAGTGATGCAAAGAGTAGTAAAACAAACTAATGTTCCCATTCCTCTACAGGAGTAATCGGTGACATTAAAGGGAGCGGGTCAAAGTCTCAAGACAATACAAGGAATGATAGGACCTCGCAAGCTAAGAATGTGCCTTTGGAAAGAGTAGGAGAACAATCTAGGAACTTTAAGTTTGAATCGAATAAAGCGAATCGTGTTGATTCTAGTATTAGCCATAGGCGTCTTGTAATTAATTCAATTCGATACTATTTGCAAACCTTGTAATCGATGTCGCTTGAATTGTTTCTAATCATGAATGTGATGTTAATGTTCGCCTAATGATGCTAATTGTCCGATTAATATTGTTAATGCTAATATTCATGCTAAAAGGGCTAAAAGGCAAAAGCGAATGAAAGTTAGAAAACAATGGAAACCGACAGGAAGAACATTCAAGAAATAGGCTTTTATTGGATACACATTGGTCATAAGACTAATCGAGATAATGCCCACTAGAAAATGGATGCCGATGGTAGAACTATTCCCTTAAGAAGTGGTCACCTTGTAAGCAGTGGCTATTATGTAATCTAGTATTGCATCTATTCACAATGAATCCATTACCTCACTTTACGATATGAATCGTCTATTTCGATGTGGGTGGTCCAACCATTGCAACTAACCAAATGGAACCCATTCTTGCATGGGGATCCCAATTATCCGATTATCCATTCTTGTGCGTGTTCAACTGCGGATCGTTCAAATCGCTCTGTGGTACTGGACTCAGCCGTTCCAAGCATATATTTGGAGACCGGTCATGCTCATGAACTTCGTGAGCAAATTCATCGGGACCGTTAGATTTGGTAATGATCATTTCGGTGCTATTATGGGTTATGGAGATTATGTTGTTGGTGATAGTGTCATCTCTAGAGTGTATTATGTGGAAGGTTTAGGTCATAATCTGTTCTATGTTGGTCAATTCGTGACTCGATCTAAGTAGCCTTGAAAACATACACCTTCGTTAGAGATCTTAATGGTAAGGAACCATGAAAGGAACTCGTGGCTCAAACCTTTACACCATCTCTATCGATGACATGATGAGGGCCTCTCAAATGCGCTTGTTATCTAAGGCTTCAAAACAAAGTCATGGTTATGGCATCGTCGTCTCAATCACTTGAACTTCGGCACCATCAACGATCTTTCGAGAAAGGACTTAGTTGTAGGTTTACCTAGACTAAAGTATGAAAAGGATCATCTTTGTTCAACATGTCAATTGGGAAAAAGCAAGAAGTATGCCCATAAACCCAAACCTACTAACTCATCACGAAGTTCTTCATATGATTCATATGGATTTATGTGGACCAATGAGGTGCGTAATATCTTTGGGAAGAAATATGTGTTAGTTGTGGTTGATGATTACTCTAGATTCACACGGTCAAGTTCTTAAGGACAAAGGATGAAACTCCGATATCATCATCAAACTCATCAAGCAAATGCGAGTTAGACTTAACAAAGCTGTCGAGTTATCGTAATGACAATGGGCGGGTTTGTCAACAAACAACTTAGTGAATTCTATGAAAGCGTTGGAATCAGCCATCAAAGAAGTGTTCCACGAACCCCTCAGCGAGCGGTGTAGTTGAAAGACGAAATCGTACCCTTGTTGAAATTGCTAGAACAATCTTGATCTACTCAAAGGTTCCAATGTTTCTCGGGTCAAGCAATTGCCACCGCATGCTACACACAAAATCGTTCCCGATTCACACCATTCATGGAAAACTCCATATGAACTTGTCCACAACAGAAAACCTAATCTATCTTTCCTTCGTGTGTTTGGTGCATTGTGCTATCCAACTAATGAGGGTCAAGACTTAGGCAAACTTAGGGCCAAAGTCGACATTGGAGTATTTGTAGGATATGCATCAAACAAAAAGGGATACCGAATCTACAACAAAAGAACCCGAAATATCATGGAAACAATTCACGTTACGTTTGATGGTGACCGGTCAAATGGCTCTGGACACTCATTTCGGGACCCACACTTCAAAAGCAGTCCCATTGGTTCATCCCTTGTTCCAAACTCCTCTCATGAAACTCCATATGTACCTCCATCGAAGATGATGTAAAGAAATTGTTTGATCCTATGTTTGATGAACTGTATGATTCAATTACTAATGAGGTCTTGATCCCTACAACGAGAGGTTGCTCATATTCCGATGAATGAAGTCAATCCTTGGTCTCAATATCTTTAAGCCAAGAAGCACTGCTGCGATCCTTGATCTCATCAACAAATCATCATTCTTCAAATGTACATCATGGAAATGCTTCCGCAACAATGATGAAGTTAATCCCTTTGCTACTCCCGAAGGTGCTCCATTTGAAAACATATTTGCTACTCTGAATCATCATCGAACCATCTTCTTGGAGACATCGACTCACTACCTCGGTTCCTCAACAACGACCACATGAACACCTAAGAAAATGGACTCACGATCACCCCTTAGACAACATCATTGAAATCCTCTCGTCTGTATCAACACGGAAACAACTCGCAACCGATGCCTTATGGTGTTTCTTCAACTCCGTACTATCTAAGATCGAACCAAAAGATGTTAAAACCGCCATGAATGAAGGCAATTTGGTTCAATGCCATGCAAGATGAAATTCATGAGTTTGATCGACTTGATGTATGGGAGTTAGTACTGCTCAGATCGTGCTATGATTATAGCTCTCAAATGGATCTTCAAAGTAAAACTTGATGAGCATGGTGATGTGTTGAAAAACAAGGCTCGATTGGTTGCTAAAGGATATCGTCAAGAGGAGGTATAGACTTTGAAGAATCTTTTGCTCGGTGGCTCGAATCGAGGCAATCGAGAATCTTTTCAGCGAATCTTGCAAGTAAGAACATGGTGGTGTATCAAATGGATGTAAAGACGGCATTTCGAGCGGAGATCTTAAAGAAGTCGTCACGTCGACCAACTCAAGGATTTGTGAATCAAGAGCATCCTACTCACGTTTATCGTTTGAAGAAGGCTCTTTACGGTTTAAAGCAAGCTCCAAGGGCATGGTATGATACCTTTGTCAAAGTTTCTTCTATCAACCGGATTCACAAAAGGAGCAGTTGATCCTACATTGTTCACCGTGAAGTCGAAAAACATTTAACTCATGTTCAAATTTATGTTGATGATATTATTTTTGCCTCGGTGACCCAATGGAATGTGATCGTTTTCTAATGAATTGAGTTCAAAGTTTCAAATGTCAATGATGGGACAAATGTCATTCTTCTTGGGATTACAAATTTCACAAAGTCCGGAGGCATTTTCATAAATCAATCTAAATATGCAATGAGATTTTAAAGAAATTTGGATTTGATTCAAGTGACCTGTTGACACCCCCATGATTGACCGAACCAAACTAGATGAGGACCACTCGGGGATCATGATTGACCAAACAAAATATCGTAGTATGATTGGATCCTCGATGTATCTCACGCGATGAACCGGACATCTTGTTCATTGTTTGCATGTGTGCTAGATACCGAGCTAAGCCTACTAAAAGCACCTTGAAGCGATTAAGCGGGTCTTCGGTATCTCAAGGAACCATCAATATGGGACTATGGTACCAAGGACACCGGTATGTCACTAACGGCCTATCAGATCTTGCGATCATGCGAGTTGTCAAGATACGTCAAAGTACATCCGAGGTGCTCGGTTTTGGGTGATAAGCTTGTGAGTGGTCTTTAAAGAAGCAAATGAGTACTTCTATTTCCTCTCTGAGGCTGAATACATAGCCATGTCATCTTGTTGTGCTCAAATCTTATGGATGAGATCTCAATTATCGACTATGGCTTTGAATTCAACAAAATCCTCTGTCTTGTGATAATAAAAGTGCTATTGCTCTCTCATGCAACAACGTTCAACACTCAAGAGCAAAGCATATCGACATTCGACATCATTTCATCGTGAACAAGTGGAAAAGGTGTGGTGGAACTATATTTTGTGAGGTCCGAATATCGGTTAGCGGACATCTTCACCAAAGCTCTTCCAAGAGAACGTTTTGAGTTTATTCTTCCACGCCTTGGTTTGAAAAGCCTTCAACCGAAACTCTCAAACGTCTTCGGGAGGAAGGCGAGGAGTAAAGGTCTATCTTCATCTATCTCTTGTATATATCTATTTGAATAACAAAATACAAAATTATAAAACCTCAAAATCAAATAGAAAATTCTAAAACTTTCAAAATCCATAAAAATTTAAAAAATTGAAAATCTTCAAAAAAAAAAAAAATTTGTCATTTTTTCTTTCTTGTTTCTCTCGATTCGATAATATCTACGGTCTTGATGTTGTCATTCAAAGAATGACACGGGTCTTTAGATGTTGGTTTAATTTAAAAAAAAAAAAAAAAAAAAAAATCAAAAATATATTTTGGGAGAAAGAGAAAATGGTTTATTGTCATTTTCGAGGCAATAACCAGTTTTAAAAAGAAAGAACGAGCCATGTTTTATCATGTTTTCAAAATTCCATGCTCGATTCTATAAACATTTATCTCACGAAAACTAAATGCTTTGAAAAATAACTCGATCTCTATTTTTGATAATCATCGGGACTTTTTGTCAAAATCTCATCTCTCAATCAACAACCTATGTCATTGATTGAGGGGAGAATGATTTCAATTAAATTAAAAAGTTATTTGGCATTAAAATGTTTTCAAAAGATAATCATGCATGTTTTATCAATGGAGTTTAAAGTCTAATAATCCGATCCTTATCGGTTAAAGCTTTCATAATCAAGTCACATTTCTCCTTAAAGCTTTCAAAATCAATTTAAATCTATAAGAGATCACAAATCTCAAATGATTTGATAATTGTGATCGGGGAGAATGTTGGATTTAAAGCGATAATTCGGCAAATGGTTTTATAAGGATGTACATCTTTGTCCTTCCCACATGTGACAAACGATTTCAATTTTTCAATGCACATGTTGAGGGAGCATCTATCTTAAAACCTATGATTTGAAACGTGATCTTTACCCTAATGTGCGAGTTCCCTCTAGTATGTGCAAAACTCTTTTCTAATCTCGAGGCACATATTGAGGGGAGCAAATATATGGAAACCTCATCTTTCCGAAATGCTTTATCTTCTTGATTTGATGTGGGAAGTGATGTTGATATCTTTAGAAAATGGTAATCAAAGAAGTTAATTCTTTCTCTTGCCTCCGTGTGCAAAACATTTTCAAATACTTGATGCACATGTTGAGGGGAGTTCCGTTCTAAAATATCAAAAACAATTCAGTACAAAATGCTTTGATAATATATCACAAGTATCCGAATTGATTTTCAAATGGTTTTCAATTGGATCCAATGGCGGATGAACAATACCAAAGTGACCGACCAACTTTACTTTATGTACGGTGATATAAGGATGATAAGGTTAGGTATTGGTTCCCATGATCCGCCAAACCGGAGGGATCTACCGAGGACAATCCACTAGTTAGTGTAGAAGTCCTTAGGTATGATGATAAAGGAGAAAATGAGATAAGGGAAGAGTGCGGACTAAGACCGAGCTAGTAATGGAATAAACCCAACAAGGTTCTAGTTATGAAGTCTCGGTAAGCTTGAGTGGTTGAATAATTAAAAGAATTGAATGAGAAAAGGGTGAAAACAAATAGCCTCCATTTATTCAACCTTAGGCGTAAACCGGGTTCAATTCATATACTACCGATGGTAACATCGGTATTGAAGACAAGGCGTCATGGACCCAAAGGACGATCGCACTTCAACTTTCCAAACCACTCAATTTCCTCTTAAAAGGGCTTGTTTCATTCTCACGGGAACCGACATTATGTATCGACTTTCTCTTAGAGATTGTTGATATTGAAGAAGAGACCTCTCCCTAGTCTCCCACAGGATCCAAATATGCACAAATTGAGTCTAGAGCCACGAGATCATCAATAAATCTCACTAGGACACTTTCAATGAAGATTCTCTGTTTCACACATGTGGAAAGAGACATTATATCTTGAGTCCCACGCATTATCCTTGTGGTATTGCCGAACATCCGAGTGATGTGTTTACACTCACAATGAAGATGGAAAGCCTTACGAGCCAACATCAAACAAGCTCTGGTAGGTGGCATGTGAGATTCATTATATGAATCAACCATGTGACAACCGAGCAGAAACAATGGGGCGATTCAATTTCTTGAATCAATCTGGTTCGAGTTAGGGATTGACGGATACCTTTGAAAACCGATCTTTGTGCTTAACAACTCTTTTCTTTAGCACATCGACCGTATACGGTTATTTCAAATCAAAAGGTGTTTTATGATTGATAATTGATTTTCATTAAAACCTTGTTTGTATTGCAAAAACAATTTCTATTGAGCAATACTCGATTGTTTTTAAATCTTTCTCATCAATCGGTGGACTTAAAATTACCGGTTCACTCACTCCGTGTTGTCTTCTTTGAGATGTTCGGTTTGAGAACAGCTAGAAGCATTCTGAAAACCTGTCAAGAAATTCTTGAATTATACGATCACGAGCGATACTTGTCTTCGATCAGCGGGGAACCGTGGGCGTGTACCTCAATTCAACGAAGTGATCAAAGACACTTTCGTGCGATTTATTACTAGCTTGTTGTATGCGGTGCGCCCTCGTTTTGTTGTTCGAGAATGAAGCGGTCAATCCACGCCGCATGCTCACTTAACACATTCAACTCAAAAGAAATCATGATTAGTGCATCAATGACTCGATATTTTCACTCCATGCTTCGCTCTGCTGCCGCCAATATCATGATTCAACAAATGCTTCCGCTATTCGATGAGAAGATATCATGATCCGAATGTGAGCATGTCGGTCCTAAAGTCACAACACCACAAAGGATGTATTAGAGATTTTGATAGGTGATGATCACAAAAGGCGGCTCAAAATTATTATCACGTGGATCGAGAAAGACCTCCACTTGGAATAACCAAACATGCAATGTGAAGAATCAATGACTACGAGCTTAAGAGCAAGGACTACATCAAGAATGCAAGATCAATTATTCTTGTAATATCTATATGTATTCTATGTAATGTTGGTACATGATTGAGGTGACCTCCATAGGGGAGATTGTTAGGAATTAGAAATTCCGGTACTAAAGAGTCGGTCACCTCAGTATATGTAATCGTTAAAGCTCGTAGTCGTAGTTCATTTAAGTTAAGTAGTATTTAGTTAAGTAACACCGTGGAGGGCCAGACGGGTCTTTACCCTTTGTATGCGATCCACAGCCCGTGGTGTGGCGATTTATGTAAGACTATAAATACTCTCTACCTCCCAGGTAGAGTTGGAGCTCATAATAATATCTTTCACTTTGTCTCACTAAGTTCCCTAAACCTCTAACTTTCTCTCTAGAAATCCATCTATATGCTACTTTGTGTTATGGTTTGATGTGTATGTGAAAAGTTATATCTTGACGAATTAATTCCAACATAACGGGATCGCGAATGTGATCATGCGGCTCAAAAAAACTTCAACTCCGTTGTGCATTCTTGAACTTCGCCTCGGGGTTGTGTAGCCAACAATTGTTTCGCCATCTCGCGTTTTCTTCCAAATATTGTGTCTTCTTTTGTGTGTACGCGTTAATTTCATCCATAGCGCTTGAGATAGAGCGAGGAGGATGCGACTTGCTTCTTCATTTTCTTGATTCAATTGGAGGGTGGGGTCTTCATTCATATCGGAATGGTGTTGCTTGCAGCGTCATACTCCCCGACCTCCTTTTTGAAGAATTGCTTGCAAAGACCAAGCAATATCTTGAAAACATTCTTGCTCCGTCCATTTCTCATGTCCTCGACAACCTCCATACCCGGTATGAAGAAATTGTTTTTCTTCTTTGTGTAGAAATCCATTTCAACTTGTCTCCTACGTCCAGTCGTTGCACCCACTAGCCTTAGCACGTTTCTACATTATATACAAAATAATTTAATTGTAAATAAAACTGCGGATTCATAAAATAAAAAGTATAGCTAAAACATGAAGTTGTAATTGTAAATAATAAAGTATAGATTATGTACCGCTTGGATGTAGTAGCGTTGAAAATACCCATGGCCGTGTTCATTGTTCTCCACTTGGTATTCAACGCATGAAATGTTCGTGAACTCGAACCCGGTTGCCTCGTAATGCTCGAGATCCGTTTCCAAAACCGTCGGACTTTTGTTCATTACCGACAACACCACAAGTGGAGATTTGAACCCATGCTTTCGCCGCCTCCTCTTGTGCAGCGTCCAAACTTCACGGGCCTCCTCCCGAAAGACTTTTCTTCCCTCTGGGATCGACTTCTTGAACTTCCTCATCTTCGTCATCTTCATTTGGTAGTGGTTGTGTTTGGTCGTACTCTACGTCTTCACTAAGGTTTCGAGCAGGGAAAACTCGCTTGTAGCGATAATGTTGTAGTGTTGTGGATTCAATTGAGGAGGACCCATATTATATGGGAAAAATTGTGGAGATTGGGGTTGTGGAACATAAAATTGATTCGGGATGGTTGAGAATAAATTGGCTAAATCCTAACGGAGTTTGTTTTGGTTGATTCGGGATGGTTGAGACCGACCTTGACGCGAGGTGAAAGTTTTTTACTTCTCCTTGGATCCATAGTTTAGTGTTTTGAAAGATTATTGTGTGTTGTGGGTTTTATTTTGAAAATAGAAGTGAAATATAAGTTTAAATAGGGTGAAATTTTTTTTTTTTTTTTTATTTGGTTCGTGGCCGTTGGTTAACGGCTTAAATTTTGCAACGTCCATAATTTTAGCGGTCACATGCGGTTTCGAACTCATAAATTCAACCCATTGGCGAACCGAGAAGTATGGCACGGTGTAGCTGTTCGACTTCACGAACCATGCACCTACCCGATGCCCACTCAGTTATACCTAATAGGTAGATAACTTGATATTGTTGTCACATCATATGACCGTTAGTGGGCTTGTGCAATTTATTATATTCATGCTCTTGAATGGTCGAATGGTTGCACAAAGATGAGTTTGATCACCTTCGTGTTTCACTAAAAAAAAAAAAAAAAAAAAAAAAAGAAGACTTTAAGGGTGCGTTTGGTAGAGAGAAATTGGGAAAAGAAATGAAGTAGAGAATAGAATCTCGGAGAATATAAATCGATGAGAATTTTGTTCAATTCTAATGTTTGGTAACAACAGAGACTTGACCGAGAAATGAATTTTTTATTTAAATAATATTTTGTCTAAATAAAAACTCTTAAAAATTATTTAAAAAAAATATATCTTTTTTTTAAATTTATTTTTTAAAAATTTATGTACTTTCTTTAAAAAAAATTATTAAAAAAACTTATTTTTTTAAAATGTATTTACTTAAAAAAAAACTTGTTTTTTTTAAAAAAATATTTTTTAAAATGTATTTATTTAAAAAAAACTTATTTTTTTAAAAATAATTTTAAACTTATTTTTTTAAATAATTTTTTTAAAAATATTTTAAATTTTTTAAATGTAAAAAAAGAAAAAAAAACATTTTTTCAAAAAATTAATTCATTTCTCTAATTTCTTCACAAAATTAATGGAAATGGGGCTACTTAAATTACACTACTCAACTCTCTCCATTTCCCACCAATTTCTCCGCTTTTCCATTTCTACGCTTACCAAACACGAGAATTAAAGCCATTTCCATTTCTCCATCTTGAATTCTCTTAACCAAACACACCCTTAAGTGAATACATTCATTTGCAAAACATGGAAGAAATAAGCACATCACACCATTATGAGTGAAAAATTATCATAACAATTTAAGTGTATGTGACTCAATACCATTATAGAACTAATCGAACATTAACTCCATATCGATCATGTGGATATGAATATGCTTAACTTTGCACGAGTGTGAAAAGCTTATTAAATAATATGAATAAATTTACCAAATGAACATATGCTTGATCGATGTAGGCCTATTCAAATTGGTTGTGTAACATTGTTTTGGCCTCCACGGTCTAGCGTGCAAGTCTAACGTGGCCAAGTCTAAGGTGACCGCCGCAAGTCTAACGTGGCCAAGGCAGAAACCCTAATGACGGCGACACGACGGCGTCACAAAACATAAGGTGATGCCGTCGCATGTGTAATCTTATATATAGAATCCGAATTTTTCAAGATTTGTGTGTAGTCTTTTGGAGTAAAACCTAAACCGAACCAAGGCTGTCTTATACAAGATTTTAGGGTTCCAAACCTATCTTACACCAAGATAAGTGTTTTACTTCATTAATACAATTATGTCTTTGATTATTTGTGTGTATGCTTGCATGTTCTCCATGTCCGGCTAATTTACTTGTGTGCTTACTTAGGAATATGAAACTTAATTATTGAATATTGATTGGTTGTCTCTTATCTTAGTTGATTAATGATCTAGTAATGCGATAGGTCATTAGTTTGTACTTAATGCTTGATTAAATCTTTGTGAACCTTAGAATATAACTCCTTGAGTAGTTGTAAGCTAAACCATCCAAAGAGTGCCTTAGAGTAAGAGTTTATTATCCCTAGTGGGTTTTGTAGGCGAGACCCTTTGGTAAGTTCAAAGAGTTGGGAGAAGCGATACCCTACAACCTTAGACACACAACGCAACTAAGAATAAGGGCGTGACAATTCAACCACCAATAGGAGATAATTAAGGGTAGTAAAACCTAAGTAAACACATCTTTAAACTATCATACGAGCACACAATAATTAGACATAGACTACATACACCTTAGATTAGATAATTAGATAAGTAGAGTAATCGGTAGCAATACCAACCCCCAAATCCAAACCCCGAGATTCAGTACCTTTCCTTTCCTTAAAAATATAAAAGATAAAAATAATCTTCCTCAACCCCAATCCTAGAGTAGTAACTTCTCACTAGCATTCCTATTCCCTAGAGAACGATATCAATACCCGTGGCTTACCTAATACTACACTACAACGATTAGGTTCACGCCTAGGGTGTTGAAAAACTTGCTTTCGAAAAGGAAGTTCCTTTGACCCGAACGGCGTGTGGCGTTATCGAGTCACAAGATCGACCTATTTGTAACATGGATTCGCGGTCTAAGTCGTCTACTATCCCATCTTCTAGTACTTACGCAACAAAAGGCATGGGAGCGATCTCTATCCCTTCTACGAGTTCCGCATGAGAGGAGTAACCCATTTTCTAAGGTGGGTGAAGTAGTTGTTTCGGCGGTGATGAGGATGAGGTGTATGAGCGAATGATTATTTGGGAGATGATTATTTTTAGATGAGTATCGGCTCAAGTAAACGACTTCAGGAACAATTCAAGGAGTTCAAGCTTCAAGGACATCTTTGGGAACTAGTATTTTATTTTGTTTTGTTTTTCATAAGATTAGTATGTCATCTTATGTTGATTATTGATTGTTCTAGTTGTTGATTGATAGTGGTTTATTTATGGCCTTTCATAAATGATCTAGCGTAGTTTAAGCGGTTGCTTGAGGTTAATGTGGTATATCACCCATATTCCATTGTACTTTCAACGTTTTATTGGTTAATATATTTTACTGTGGTGCGGGATTACTCCCTTTACCCAAAAATAAGGTCCAGTGTATAATAAAGTGGGATGTAAAATGTGAACAATAGGTCTTGTGTATAATTGCTTATGATGTTAGTCTTATTAGTTGCATTTTAACAAGGGAAAGTCCTTGGATAAATGCCTTAACTTTGTAAATTTTGTTACTATACAAATTCACCTTTTTCACCCATGATTTCTTACAATGTATTATTAATAGATGTAGATTATCATTAGAGTTAACTACATTTTGGGTCCTTGTGGTTTGTTAGGTATTTCATTTTGGTCCATTTTTCAAAAGTTTTGAATTCAATCCAAAACTCATATTTTCATTCCGTGTTTGGTCCAATTTGTTGTTGATTATTAGTTTGACCACCAACCAAAGATAAAATGCCGAAACACCCTCACTTAATTACTATTATTATTATTATTATTATTATTATTATTATTATTATTATTATTATTATTATTATTATTATTATTATTATTATTATTATTATTATTATTATTATTATTATTATTATTATTATTATTATTATTATTTTTATTTTTTTTTTATTTTAATTATAAATCACACTTTTATTAAAAACTCATAGGATTACAAAAGATTAGTGGGGAGCCTCGAAACCAACTGAGCCCCCACACCTCTAGCAATGGTAAAACCAATCCTATTAAAGATATGAGCTACGACGCGCCCAATGTCCCGGGTCATGGAGAATCGTCGAATCACGCTTAAGTAAGGTGATGCATCTTTCTCAAGTTCTCCAAAAGAAGAAAAGAGAAGGGAGAAACCCATATCCAATATCCGCATTTTTAGGATCGTGACTTGACCCATTTCTGTTTGTGATCACCGATCGCCGCCTCGGTATAAAATCAATCAAACCGGATTGCGTCAATGGCGGCGAACTCGTAAGATCAACACATACGTCACGTCCACTATCCCAATAGTAGAGTAATATGTCACCGCCGCAAGGATCCATCCCCATCTCCAAAAGCCCAATATCCACCTCCTTGTGTCAAATCACGACCGAGAGCATATATCAACAAGAACATCGCGCACAAGGTTGTGGCGATGTTTAATGCCAACAATACCGCACACGATACATCGTGATCCCGTAAATATCTCCGTGAAAAACCTTAGAGCGAGCGTAACACGGTGCACGAACAAAGGAAAGGGGAACACCAAACGATAACACAAGACACAACGATAAGCCCCGGCATTCATAGTTTGTCCCAATCCAGATATCGGAGCCACCCTAAGCCATAGAAACAAAACCATAGGATTACAAGAAATTAGTGGGGAGCCTCAAAACTATCTGGGCCCCCACACCTTTAGCAATAACAAAACTAATTCTAGTGAAGATATGAGTAGCAGCACGCGCCCCAATTTCTTGAGTATCCGAGTCCGCTAAGTAAAGTCACCGCATCGCCTCAAGTTCCCCAAAGAGGAAAATGATAAAGGATGAACCCATATCCAATACCCGCACATTTAGCTCCGTGTTTAATGCGCCTCACGTTTTGCATGCATCAATCACCACACGACGGTGCAAAATCAATCATACCAGTTTGCGTGAGACGACCCGTCAAATTGACACATACGCCCCGCCTCCGTCCTGTGAGTAGAGCAAAATATCTGCTGGTTGCAAAACTTGCTCCCTTTCTCCACCCAACCCGATGTCGACCTCTTTACGAGCCAAGACCCCAGATCGAGAACAAATATCAATCAAAGTATCGCGCACCATGTTGTGCCGATGTTTAATACCAATAGTGCAAGCACATGATACAACATGATCCCCATAAATATCCCCCGCAAAAACCTTGGAGCAAGTTAAGCATGACATCCAACAGAGAAAAGGGAACGCTGGCGATAACATAATACGCACATGTAAGTTCTGGCATTCATAGTCTGTCCCAACCGAACCACCCTAAGCCAGTCTGAAGTGTAGTCCTCCATTTGCGACCTCCAGAGCGCCATTAGTCAAAGAGATAGGCAAAATGTGGATTCAGACCTTTGAGTAACACGTGCAAAATATATATTTGCCAATTTCTTCATGAGTTTGGGGCAGCGATCTCATCCGGGTTACTCAGAAGGTCGATCTCCATTTTCGCATTAAAAGCGCTCATGGCCTCTTCGAAGGAAGGTCCATAGGTTATAATATCAGAATGTCTGAGGAACTTAGTCTATAGTTTGGCAGATTGGAGTTTAGACGCAAGGAATGCATAGTTCAAGGCATCCCTCGTCTGAATATATAAAGCCCCAAATACAAATGGCAGGGTGGCCAACCTCCATTGCCAGTCACCAAATCCAAGCCCAAAAGCAGTAACAAGAAGTTCCATAGAAGTGCGCAGTGCCGCATCAAATGCAACGTGAGCACGCTCAAAGACCCAAGGAGAGCATGTGCGCATAAAGAAGTACAACTTTGAAATACCGACACAAGCACAAAGGAGCAACATCTCACATTGGGGGTCCCTAAGTTTAACAACAACATCAATGAGCTCAATGGTTTTAACAACCCTTTTCATAACAAGCTCACTGCTAAACTCAAAGTCAATGCTAGCCGGCCCATCCAATAATTTGACACCATGCAGTGGTCTAGCAATATTGGGCGGGAAAACACCTGCAAGCATACTTCTAGGGTCTTCCTTTGGCCAAAAACTTCGCTTTATCAACATTAAGGTGCGAGCATGGCATGATCCATCCAAAATAATAAGCTCTAAAGCCTTCCCCACGATCAAGGTATCTTCAATAATAGTACCATCTTCTAGATACCAAGCTTGAAGGGAAAGACTAAAGGAGTCTCTAATCTTACATATCAAAAGGATGTAACACGAGAGCAAAGAGAAGAGGTCCAAGTAGATCACCTTGTTGTACTCCCTGGTGCGACCATAACGTGTGTTCTCCATAATATAAAGTAACAAAATTCCACCCAACATGAAATAGCGGGACAACGCAGGCAAACCTCCTGTAGCATGACCTTACGGTCCACCAAGTGGAAGGCATTTTTGAAATCCACCAATAACATCGAATGTAACACCCCAACCCGATAAGGGTAGAAGTATTACAAAATGGTGTCATATCAAAGCATACATAATGAACATAACAAAGCAGCGGAAGTCTTAAATAAATAACCAAAGAAATATCCAGCCAACACGGCTTAAACATTACATGAGTTCAACGAAAGGAAAGGAGTAAAACCAAGACATAAATAAGCATAATCCGAGTCTAAATAATGTCAACATAATCAAGCATGAACTAAGATGACTAAAGCCATAAATCCACCTATCCGCTCATCACTCAAACCCATAGCTAAGATCCCAGCTTCTAGCTTAATTACCTGCCGCATGGAAAGAAAACGCGGTTGAGCTTAAAAGCCCAAAGAGCATGATATATATAACAAACGAATGAACGAAGGGTAAGTAACGAAGGTAACATAATCATAAGGTACAATGGGAATATCATAAGGCATAACAAAGGATAACGAATAGAAAGAGAAATGAAAGGTCACCATCAACCACGAGCCCATATCATATCATACACATATCATATCATATCATATAGCTTGTATCCCGAGGGGACCTCGAATACCATATATAGGAGGAGACCTCAAGTAACAGATGGAGTGATCAACTCCCGGAAATGTGAAGACGCGGATTGCACCGACATCATTCACCATATATATCTCCAAACAGATCAAATCCTCGAAACATATCATATCTAGGATGCATCCATACGCCCGAACATATCATAGTGGCCAAATCATATACATATAGTGAGCTCATAATCATATCATATCATATTGGGGGACGTGTGTATCATCACTGACACACCGGAGTCATGCCATTGGTGCATCAATGACACGGTCATGTTACCTTCATGACTTGGAAAACATATTTGGCTCGGTTATCGATCAAGGGTCAAAACATATTCATATCATAAGGGTTCATATCAAAGTTCATATCAAAGTTTCATATCAAGGTTCATATAAGTTTCATATCAAAGGGAGCATAGCAAGGTCATAGGAAGCCCTAATCATGAGGCTTAGAGTAAAGCATAACAGCTCAAGCTAATATCGAAGATGTATAAGAATCACGAGAAACCTTAAGAGGTAAGGTCAGAATATTTGTACCTTATTCGGAGCAAAACACAATGAAACTAAAATCAAGAAAGGAGATCAATCCGTCTTGGAACCTATATGAATTAAATAACGTTCTATAAGAATCGGATCACTCGTTTAAGACGGCTTTCCATTTTTAGTAATCTTTCCATTTTAAGTACTTTCTATTTTAGGTAACTTTCTATTTTAGGTAGGTTTCCATATTTAGTAACTTTCCATAATTAGCAGTTTCCATATTTAGTAACTTTCCATAATTAGTGGTTTTCATATTTAGTAAGTTGAGTTACTTATCTAAAGTTAAATAATGAAGATGAGTGTTATTATGATTTAAGGATCATTTATGACAAGTTACAAAAGTTTAGGGTTTAAAATGCCAATAATGCAAAGTATAGGGTTAAAAGTGTAAATATAGCAAGTTTACTCATTTTACTCATTAAATCCATTTAGTTACTATATTAACAAGTTAATCCATCAAGTTTCATAATTTATAAAACAACCTTTAACTTTATTAAATCATGTGATACAAAACCCTAGTTTTTGATTATGATTACGATAGGTTTTAACATGTAGACTTGATTATCACAAGATTATACAATTCATATGAGATACCCATATTTAGGTCATGACTCCCTTCCCAAATCAGATTATACGCCCCACCAAATGACCAAAACAAGTTCGTAAATCATTCGTTATCGATTCAATTTATCACATACATATTCACATAGTTTCATAAGCTCATTTAATCCTTAAACAATCCATACATATGTCGACATATAGAGAACCCAAAATTCAGTTTCGTATTAATATTACATACCATATATCATTCGAATTATATAGGTTTAGAATCAAGGTTTTATGTAGTCTATTTTATCATTTCATGTGATAAACGTATTCATTATTTCATGTAACATATTTCGTATAACAAGCCCTAGAAAAGGACTCCATAGCCACGAATTGATTAAGAAAACAAAAAGGAAAAGACGTGACATGATGATACGTTACCCTATTAGCGTGTACGTGACAAGGAAACACGAATTAAACCACTACGATCAAACCAAGCCTTCCTTGGCTATATCAAACCCACGGCCAAGAAACCAAACCCACGTCCAAGCTTTAATTCGAACCAAGCACGATCACAACGTCCACCAATCAATCACACACGATCACAAGCCTCCTAGGAACACCTTGTTTGTTTGATTTTCGGATGGAGATGATGAAATAAAAATGGAGCCGCCACTTAGATTGAAGGAGAGACTTAGGGTTTTCTTTTTGTGTTTTTGAAATGAAATGGTAATGTGTAAATGAGGATTAATAAAATTGATTTTGTGATTAAAGGAGGAGCCTATTATGGCCGGCCATCAAGGGGGGGGGGGGAGGACCAAATCAATGACTTTCCAAGCTTATCTTTTCCAAGTGTATGTAGTCTCTTTTGTAGTCTAGGTGAATTGTGTACATGTTGATATGTTTATTTGTTACTTAGAGTTTAATCATTTATGTTCTTTTAATTCATATCATAAGTTAATTACTTTCATAATGTGTGTATATTATTGATGAGATAACTTGTTAAACGATGTTGACGAGTTTTCCGAGTTTGTATAATTTTAAGTTTGAGGGCAAAATTGTCATTTCACGCATTTGAGATTTTAGGGTTTTACATCGAAAGACCTTCCTCGCCACCTCGGTCCTTAATATATCTATTCACGGCATGAAAAATAGCCTCCCCCCTCGAGGGACCAAAACACCAAAGTGGAGATCATTTAAGTAACCGCCTAAGGAGTGGCCGATCATAGAAGCACCAACCTTGAGACTAAACACCCAAACATTCCTCACAACAATGGGACGGATACCACCTCCGGCTTGATCAATGGCGTGGCGGAGCACTAGCAATGTACTCACCCAATGCCCTAAGGCATTTACCATCAAGAAAAGATTCACCACATGGGTGATAGAATCGATTAACTCATCGGAAAGAGCTACAACACCCACTAAAACAATCCAAAAGGTGTTGGCAAGAAACCATCTCGGACTGCAAGATGTACCACTTGGGAAACTCTTGATCATATCAAGGACCACAACAAGTGATGCAATGAGGTTATGATGGTCAATAGGTATATCCGGCATGGAAGGAGCGGACTTGAAGGGTGCTTAGCTTTAAGTCCTCAAGAGTGGTATCATTATAAGGGCAACACCAAGAATAAAGAACTCTAATGACCGCAGATAATGGCCATCACAGCATCTTCCTTTACATTGCTTGACATTACGCTCACCCAAGTCTAGATTTTCCTCATTAATATTAGACCATGCAGGATGGTTCAACTAAACCTCTCTAACAAGCGCAAACTCCCACCAGACGCACCCCAAGAGTGAATGGCGGCGATATATTCTTCTTGGCATTGTCGCTTAATGGCGACTCCACACCCATGTTACTCCTCGAAAATGGTTTTAAGGAGACAAAGAGGCAAGACTAACAGGCTAACCCAACAAGAAATGTCCCCAGGTGTGCAAATCACCTTATCAAGAGCTCCTTTCAAAACACGAGAGAAAACCAAACGACACTTTGAAAAGATAGATTTGACAGTATGCAACCCCTTGGAAAGCAAAGTATCAAGTAAGTGAAGATCAAAACCATAATGCTCCTCTAAAACCTGGTCTTCAACAGGCACAAAAGAAAAAGGAACTTGTGGTTTGACGAGATCAAACAACACAAACCTAATGACACCATCGCCACAATCGGGGGTGCCACAACATCGATCCATGCCGAAACTTAGAGCGAAGGGTGTGCGTGTTAAACAAACCCTACATAGCCAAAGCCCATACGCTTAAACGTGACCTCGCTGACCTCAAAATGACAAGATTAGTGGCCAAGGAAAGTTTGGTGGTGGCTAGTGCATCCTCGGTGAAATGACGATCACGAAGATGAGAGATCAACGAGGTTTTGGTGAGCCAATTTCCACCGCCATCCCGACAACCACTTAAACCCGCGAAGGACAATGAAACCGTATGATTGACATTGGTAAACGGTAATGCTTTTCTTTTGAATTTGATAGACCACAAAGAATCACAAAACCATCCACTGCCGATGTGTCGGTGGTGATTGGTTTAATCGCAGTGGTCCCCACTTATTAAACCAATCACCACCGACACGCCGGCAAGTGAATGGTTTAATGTGGATTCTTTTTGTGGATGTATCACATCTTTCTTTTTCTTTTTTTGTGTGTTTTTCTGGGTCAAACTGCAAGAAATAAACACATTCTTAAGGAATCAAACCGCATGACCAACAAGAAGGTCAAACCACATATTATATAAGCCAAAACGCATGTCTTTTATCAAAAGGTAAAATGCATAAAGAAACTCATTCCAAGGGGGGTCAAATCGTAATCCTATCAATGTCAAACCTCATATTATATAGGCCAAAAGCATATGTCTTTTTCAACAAGTCAAAACGCAGGCCATTCTAAGTAAGCGGACAAAACACTTTTCCATGGGACCCCAGCCAAATCACAACACCTATACACTAGAGGTTAAAAGGCAAAATTCTTATCCCAAATCGCAACCAAACTGCCAGAGCACACCACCTCGACAAAACGCAAACACCTTGACAAAACGCAATCCTACAGGCCCACCAAACTAACTGACAACACGCAGGATAGAAACTGACGCAACAGATTCCACTCGTGGGTCCCCGGCCAAGTCGCAACGTCTGATGAGGAAGGAAAACACAACCAAGCAAGAGAGCCAAATCAAGTAGGTCAAAGCAGACCAACTGCTAGCAACAACAGCATATAGAGATGGGGAAAGCTTCCACAAGACCCTCTCACACTAACCAAACCCGATCAAAGTGAGGTTTCAAAGAAGAACACACTACCGTAAATCAACGAAAGAAAAGAAGAAAACAACCCCACATCAACCAAGATGTTGAAACAAAGAAAACAACCAAGGTGTTGAATTATCGAGGCAAAAACACGGTGGTACAATGGATTAGAACAATGTCATCGCCAACACCAAAATCGCCACGCTTGACTTTTGGAGTATTACTATTTAAACTTATTATTATTATTATTATTATTATTATTATTATTATTATTATTATTATTATTATTATTATTATTATTATTATTATTATTATTATTATTATTATTATTATTATTATTATTATTATTATTATGTGAAAGGTGAACTATATATTAAACTTCCAAACAATTACAACATTATTATTATAATATTTTTTAAAAACAACATCACTTTATTAAAAATTATAAGAGTTGCAAGAAATTATAGAGAGCCGAGATAATAAGTGGCTCCAAGATTCTAGCTATAACAAGGCTAATCATACTAATTATTATTATTATTATTATTATTATTATTATTATTATTATTATTATTATTATTATTATTATTATTATTATTATTATTATTATTATTATTATTATTATTATTATTATTATTATTATTATTATTATTATTATTATTATTATTATTTATTTATTTTTATTATAAATCACACTTTATTAAAACTCATAGGATTATTAAAATTAGTGGGAGCCTCAAATCAACTCGAGCCCCACACTCTAAAGAATGGTAAAACCAATCCTATTAAAATATGAATCCGCGACGCGCCCAATGTCCCGGGTCATAGAGAATCGTCGAATCGCTAAGTAAGGATCGATCTTCTCAAGTTCTCCAAAAGAAGAAAAGAGAAGGGAGAAACCCATATCTAGTATCCGCACATTTAGCATCGTGACTTGACCCGCTTGATACCGGCAAGATCACTAATCGCCGCCGGTATAAAATCAATCAACCCGGATTGGCGTCAAAGGCGACGAACCCGTAAGATCAACATTATTATTATTATTATTATTATTATTATTATTATTATTATTATTATTATTATTATTATTATTATTATTATTATTATTATTATTATTATTATTATTATTATTATTATTATTATTATTATTAACACATATATCTAAATCTTCATCAACCACAATCCACTAACCATCTTATCTATTTCAACAAACCTCTTCATCTTCTTGATTCCATATCACCATCAAGAATCTATCTCCTACCATCTCTTACCATCAATTACCAATTTTAATAAAACTCACAAAACCTAAGACTTTTGTTTTCAAACACAAACTTAAAGAAAGAAAAAACACATGAACAACTTTCATAATACTAAAACTCACACCAACAATAATCTTGAACCCCATATGATATTTACACAGATACCAAGCAAATATTTCACACAATAAAACCATAAATTTTATACCCATATGTTATTTACACACATAAACACAAATCGGATCCGATGGTGATGGTTGTGGTGGAAGGTTAAGATGGTAGCGATGACGCTGGGGGTGTGGATGGTGGTGAGGGTTGCCGTAGTAGTAAAGGTGGCTGGAGGTGGTAGACGTGGTGGTGGTTTGGTGCATAAACAATGGGTTTTACATCTACTGGGTGGCGGCGAGACTATGGGTTTAGCGATGTGAGGTTTTTGATGTGTTGATTGAGTTTGTGTATTGATTTATGTCTCGTGTTGGTTCAAACTCAAATGAAAAATTGGGATTTAACTTGTTTAAAACTGCTTGTTATGTTTTAATTTGTGTTTTGGTTTGTCAACTTTATTTTGACGATTGGTATATTTCATCAAGTAAAAGATATACATATATTTTTGTTATGAGGAAAGAATTGGAAAAAAGGAAAAAGAAGTATTGTTCATAAGTCCCACTTTATTATTCTAATTTAATATAATAAAAAGACAAAAATACCCTTTTAACTAATGGTCAAACAAGTCAAACTGATGGTGTTAATAAAATTGGACAGAACCTTGAACGAAAGTATTACTTTTGGACTGAATCCAAAACATTTTGAAAAATGGACCAAAAATGAAATACCTAGCAAACTGCAAGAACCAAAAATGTAGTTAACTTTATCATTATGTAAATATTGTTTCTCTAATCATAATCTCACTTGAAAAGGCAACGAAAAACATTTAATCGCGAAATAGATTTTTGATCTTCTTAAAGTTTGTCACTTGCATCCTTCTAATTTTATTGTTGGTTTTTGCTCATCAAATATATGGTTACCAACTTAAGTACCGATCTGAGCTAACATTATAGACTTAAGATTAACTCCCATGTTTAAGATTCATTTTAACAACTTCATAAGTGCGATAAAAATTTGCGATAAAAAAATTGTTTTATAATTTATGCAAGAGGATTGGAATAAGTTTAACTCATAAGAGTGGTAAGCATGGTGTTGCTTCTTTGAAACGAGTGTAGCGTATATGATCTTTCTCATGATTTTTATAATAGTTTGTATTTTTCCTTATACTTCAACAACGTTATAATTACTTATATATGGTCTTATTGTAGGACAAATTCATAAGCTTTTGTTAATTCATTTTATATTTCATAAAACATAAACTTTATTATTACAAGGCATTCAGTTCGCGATGATGCAAGCAGTTGTACCTAATTGTTCATTGCGTAATGTTTATGTAAATTGTTGAAGTGTAAGTAACATGGTGCATCTAATTGAAACATGCCGCGTAATGTTTAGCTAAATAGTTAGAAAATAAGTTGAGTTAAATAAAGCTTAAACTTATACGGCTCTATCAAAATAATGTTTAACAAAAAAATTGGCATTCTACAAAACTCACAGGAAAAACAGTAATATACGGATTGTCTTTAACCCGAAAACTACTTAACATACACCAATACAAACTATTATAGTAATAACCATGACCCAACACTAACCCATTTAACCATGGCCTATATTTTCGGATAAAAAATCACTTCGGATAGGGATGTGAAGTTTGTTAGTCATTTCTGGCGTAGGCTTTGGAAACGTTTGGGTGCCAAGCTGCAATTTAGTTCTTCACATCACCCACAAACGGATGGTCAGACGGAAGTCACTAACCGCAGTTTGGGTAACATTCTTCGTTGTCTCGTGGGTGATAATAAAAAGCAATGGGATCTTGCCCTTCCACAGTCGAATCGCCTACGATGCATCCACTCATAGTTCAACAGTCGCAGCCCTTTTCTCGTGGTTTATGGTCGAAACCCGCTTACTCCGCTGATCTAGCACCGCTGCACGGTGTTGAGACCTTTAGCCGAGGGCAATGATAGAGCAGAACAAATCAAAGAGCTTCACGAGCAGGTGCGGGAACAGATTACTAAGCATAACTTGCAATATCAAGCTCGTGCGAACAAGCATAGGCAGAAAGTGGTTTTTCAGGAAGGTGACCTGGTGTGGATTTTCCTACGACGTGACCGTTTTCCACAACGGCATTTTGGCAAGTTACAACCTCGAGCCGACGGTCCGCTTCGGTTCTACAATAATTAATGACAATGCCTACAAGCTTGAATTGCCAGTCATTATGGTGTCTCGCCACTTTTAATGTTGCGATTTATCCCAGATAGTGAAGGGGATTTAGTGGGTGATGACTCGGGACGAGTCATTTTTTAGAGGGGGATGATACGGATCCGGACGTTAGTAGCTGTGCCCAAGACAAGACGAAGCCGGTTAATGAAAGTGGCTAGAACCAAATTTCAACGAATGAAGCCCACCAAACAAGTAATAAAGAGAGTTTGAGTTCGTGTTTGTTTCTGTTTCGTTTAAGCTGGGATTTGTGTTTATCCCTTTTAGGTTGCATGTTTATCTTTTGATTCTTAGGATTTCTATTTAAGCATTGTAAACTCTTTTGGTTGGTTGGTTGAATTTTATTAAAGTTTCTTAGGAACAAACGTGTTCTTGTTTATCTATCTCGGTTGGCCGAGATATTTTACTGTTTCCAGTATCGAACCACATCACTTTTATTATTACAAGGCATTCAGACCAATGCGATGCCCACGTGCTATATCTAATTGTTCATTGCGTAATATTTGTGTAAATTGTTGAAGTGTAAGTAAGATGGTGCATCTAATTGAAACATGTCGCGTAATATTTAGCTAAATAGTTAGAAAATAAGTTGAGTTAAATGAAGCTTAAACTTATACGGCTCTATCAAAATAATGTTTAACAAAAAAATTGGCATTCTACAAAACTCACAGGAAAAACAGTAATATACGAATTGTCTTTAACCCGAAAACTACTTGACATACACCAATACAAATTATTATAGTAATAGCCATGACCCAACACTAACCCATTTAACCATGGACTATATTTTCGGATAAACCCAATACACTACAACCCAGTCCAAACCATAACCCGATCCCCTAAAAAAGCACATGGTGTTTTGTCAGCCGCCATCTCCTTCATCAACCATAACTGAATCACATTTATCTAAAAGTATTCGCCTTCAAGATCATTTAAATGGACTCGGGTAGGTGTTATGTTGCATGCTACGTTTTGTTTTAGATCGGTGATGATTTATAGTTCAACTAAATAAATATTTAAAAGATTAGACACAAAGTTGAACTATTTGTTTGTTTGATGTGAGTGTTGGGAGAGATGGTGAGAGTCTTGGTAGTGTTTTGTGTGTTTTAGCTTGGCTAAGGTTTTGTCTCATCTTCATTTCTTTTTGTTTTTGTTCTTGGCTTTTGGCTTTGGACTAATGATGTTAAGGCAGAGGTCCATTAGAGCTTAGTATTTGGTTCGTTTGACAGATTTTGTTATGGGTTACGACTTCAAGATCTTTTAAAAGGTTGGGTTGGGTGGTGTGGCGTAGTTAGGTGGTGTGGCGTGGTAACCCAAATGAAAGTGGTCTATTTATACTTAGAATGCATAAAACATTTCTAGAGGATATGTGTAGACGCTTTTAATTCGGAAAAATTAAAGCGTGAATGATGCCCGAGATGGTTAGTATACTCCCAAACCCCTCATATTTATTTTCTTGGTTAAATTTAATTTGGCAAAATTAAAGTGTGCATATGCCCTTTTGTTACCCAGGCGAAATAAATTTGCATAGTCATTAAGCATGACCACTTAACAATAAATATACAAAACTAAATCTTTTATTTCGCCTGGTAATTGCCTGTTCGCATCGTCATTAAGCATGACCATTAAGCATGACCACTTTGATATTGTGAACATGATTATATTCTTATTTGCTGATTGGTAATTGCCTGTTCGGATTGTTTAATTGCTGTTATTCAGACCCTTGTTAGATTAAGCCCTCATGTACTATTTTACCCACAGTGCGCTTTTTCGGTTGTTTTCGATGTTGGAAACTGTTTCTCTGATATGAATGTTGGGTTTATTGTTATTGTGAATTGCTTGATGTGGGAATTGGGATTGTTAACAAATGAGCATTTTTTAGTTGAGATTGCTTATTTTGAACTGATTAGTATTGGTGAATTTAATATTACAAATTTGCTCTTATGGTGAAATAAGCTGTTTTCTTAGGGTGAAATAAGCTGATCATCTGCTTATAAGCTGTTTGAAATAGTAAACCCGAACTCACCCTTATCGCGTTTTGATATTGTGGATAAGGTTCGAGTGTCTGGACATGATTATGTGCTTATTTGAGGATGAAATAAGCTGATTGGGAGGTGTGCTGACTTAATCGATATTAGACAGGATAGCTTGAAATAAGAAAGGTCTATTGATAGATTAAGTCCCTTGCCTGCTGTTTTTACTTGCAGGTGCAGTTTTTCGATATACGAAATTGTTTCTATGATACGAATGTCAGATTCATTAGCATTTTGAATTGCTTGATGTGGGAATTGGGATTGTTGACTTTTGAGCTGAAAATGTTATGACATGTTAGTATACCGAATTGTTTGACAATGTGATGTGGGGTGTTTGGGATTTTGCTTATCTAAACAAATTATCTTCTTATTCCTTTTTAAGCAAATGATATTATCTACTTAGTTTAGGGTAAATAAGCTCTTTGTAATTAGCAGTTTAAGGTTAGGATGAAATGTGAAGTATATGCAAGTTAATAGTCTTTGACCTTTTACCCAAAAAAAAAAAAATAAAAAATATTTAGGGATGTGTTTGGGAATTGGGATTTGCTAATGGATAAGTATTTTCGGAGGAAAAAGGGCTTATGCTAATGATATCGTTAGAACTCTTATGACGTGAATGCAATTTTCTTCTGTTGGTATACTGAATCTTCTGACATATGATGGGGATGTTTCAGAATTTGGATTGTTTTTATAACATATTATCTGCTTATTGTGCTTTTTGAGCAGATGCATAAATTTGACTATGCTCATCTACTTAGTTTAGGGGTGAAATAAGGTCTTTTAGTAAGATGTTTCGCATTGTTTAGTTTGAATCGGTTATTGTTAGTGGACCTGTGATAGCAAGTTTAACCTTAGGGTGAAATAAGTCGCTTTGGATAAGTTGATATTCGGTTATGAGCATAAGTCGTTTAACTTAGCAATGCCAAACACCCTTTGTTGTGTTTTGATACATGATCGTGAGAATAAGTGTTTGGATATGATTATAGGCTAATTCGTGGATATTTGACATTTGGCACCCTTGAGCATGGAAAGGTATCGGCCCAGACACCCCACAATTAGGATCTTTTGGACTTGTTTAATTTCGCATAATTAGGACCGACACAAAAGTATTCTTATTATCGGGAAGCCATTGACATAGCAATCACCTTTGTTATACAATAAAGCTTTCGGATCGCTTGGTTTTAATGGAGTTTATGTGCATTTGTTGGTTGATAATGTAAAGAATTTTCGGATACTTACTCATCGATGCATTTCGAGGGTTCAGCTGAGTTTTGATCTATTTTATTAGAGCTAGTGCTTGAGCTTTCTAGGTTTTTCATGCTTTCACGTTTGTGCTTTGTGTTACTTTTTTTTTTTTTTTTTTTTTTTTTTTTAATAGATTTAACATTATATCACTCACATTTTATTTGTAAAATTGATCATGTTTTACAATCGGTTTTATCAGAATCAGATAATGGTATACTGAGCCATCTTTTATGACTCAAATATTATAAATTAGTAGAATGACTAAAAGGGCACAAATTGAAAGTACGTTGATATATTTTGGAAAAAAAATTACCCTTATTCTACATAATTTGATTAGCAAATGCATTATTTTTGGATGCGCTTGTACCATTCTCACAAAGAATCTTTGCTTCAATGTTGTGATGAGGTTGATCCAGTTGTAAAGGTAAATTCCATTGTTATGGAAAGCTTTACTACTAAAGTCGATGCGATAATGATTAAAGTATGACTTTTATGTATTCTCGTTATTTATTGTATGTTACAAATAATAGAGTACAATCAAGCGCCATCAGAGACCAAATGATGGGCGTTATATGGTTGCAATAGACTATGTAGGCGCTTATTTCGCTATCGAGGATAGTCTAAGAGGTTTCTTTCTATACTCTATTAGAAGTGATAATATGAGCCGCTAATCAAAAAGGCTTTTGTCAAGTTATAAAAGTTTCATATCATATTTCACGATGACTTCAATCCGCTCACCCATTTGACCTATTTGAGATTTACTTAAAGCACAAATTGTTGCAACTGCTTATGTGTTCAAGTGTTCAAAATGGTGCAACAGGATCACCCTTTCGGTAGACTATTTGTGGTTATTGGTGTGGTGGCCGGAAAGCTCTTGCTTATGGAGCAAAAGCGAAGGGTGCAAGGATTGTGATAGCTAATCGTATTCTACGGTTAGATTTTACAAGCGCTCATATTACCATTCCTAGTACTCAGTACTTGATTGCAACTAAAGTTTTCTCTCACTGCACAGATCGTGCCCCACCAAATGACCAAAACAAGTTCGTAAATCATTCGTTATCGATTCAATTTATCACATACATATTCACATAGTTTCATAAGCTCATTTAATCCTTAAACAATCCATACATATGTCGACATATAGAGAACCCAAAATTCAGTTTCAGACATTATTACATACCATATATCATTCGAATTATATAGGTTTAGAATCAAGGTTTTATGTAGTCTATTTTATCATTTCATGTGATAAACGTATTCATTATTTCATGTAACATATTTCGTATAACAAGACCTAGAAAAGGACTCCATAGCCACGAATTGATTAAGAAAACAAAAAGGAAAAGACGTGAGATGATGATACATTACCCTAGTAGCGTGTACATGACAAGGAAACACGAATTAAACCACTACGATCAAACCAAGCCTTCCTTGGCTATATCAAACCCATGGCCAAGAAACCAAACCCACGTCCAAGCTTTAATTCGAACCAAGCACGATCACAACGTCCACCAATCAATCACACACGATCACAAGCCTCCTAGGAACACCTTGTTTGTTTGATTTTCGGATGGAGATGATGAAATAAAAATGGAGCCGCCACTTAGATTGAAGGAGAGACTTAGGGTTTTCTTTTTGTGTTTTTGAAATGAAATGGTAATGTGTAAATGAGGATTAATAAAATTGATTTTGTGATTAAAGGAGGAGCCTATTATGGCCGGCCATCAAGGGGAGGACCAAATCAATGACTTTCCAAGCTTATCTTTTCCAAGTGTATGTAGTCTCTTTTGTAGTCTAGGTGAATTGTGTACATGTTGATATGTTTATTTGTTACTTAGAGTTTAATCATTTATGTTCTTTTAATTCATATCATAAGTTAATTACTTTCATAATGTGTGTATATTATTGATGAGATAACTTGTTAAACGATGTTGACGTGTTTTCCGAGTTTGTATAATTTTAAGTTTGAGGGCAAAATTGTCATTGCACGCGTTTGAGATTTTAGGGTTTTACAACTCTTCCCCTCTAAAAAGAAAATTTTCGTCCTCGAAAATTGAAAAAAAACAGAGCATAGACGAAGACATACCCGATGATGAAAAGAAATGTGGATAACTAGCTCGCATAGATTCCTCGGTCTCCTAGGTAGCTTCACGCCTGGGTGATTCTTCCAAAGAATCTTAACAAACGGAATTACTTTGTTTCTGTGATTCGATCTCGCCGATCTAAAATAGCTTGGTTCTTCCGTAAGGACATATCCGGCTGAATCGATCCAAAGGATAGGAAACCACGTGTAACGGATGATAGTTGTATCCCGCAGCAGATACATGGAACACGCCATGAACATGAGATAACCGAGGAGGTAGAGCTAAACGGTAGAAACCTCCCAACACGATCCAAATCTCGAAGGTCCGATGAATCGAGGACCGAGCTTGCCCTTGATTCCAAAACGCTAATACCACGGACGGCGAAACTTTCGTAAAAACACGATCACCAACACGAAACTCTGTCGCGCCTATGCTTATCAAGATAACTCTTTGCCGTGAACGAGCCTCCTTCAATCTTTCCCTAGCAACCGCCACCTTCTCATTAGTAATCTCAATGAGTTCCGGACCCTCAATTAAACGCTCACCTACCTCATCCCAACAAATAGGTGCTATACATTTCCTCCCATATAACAACTCGTACGGTGCTCCTTTGATGCTAGCGTGCCAACTATTGTTGTAGGCAAACTCCACCAAGCATAGATACTCATCCTAGTTCCCAGTCCATTCCAAAGCACAAGCCCTCAACATGTCCTCAAGAGTCTGAATGGTCCTCTCCGTCTGACCATCAGTTTGAGGGTGAAAAGCGGTATCAACTTAAGACGCGCACCCCAAGCTTTCTCGCAGACTCTTCCAAAACCGTGACGTGAAGCGGATCTCTATCCAAACAATAGCGTAGGAGTACCATGCAATCTAATAATCTCTTGTCAAAAATCTCCAATCTACTAACACGATAATCTTTCCGATAGGTAAGAAATGAGCGATTTGGTTAGTCGATCAACAACCACCCAAATCGCCATGTCTTTTTCCGAGTAGAGGCAAACCTGTGACAAAATCCATGGAGATTTCTTCCCACTTCCATGTAGGAATATCTAACGGCTGCAACAAACCACTAGTCCTCTGATGCTCAATCTTAATGTTGGATTTATTAGTATACTAAATTGTTTGACATGTGATGTGGGGAGTTTGGGATTTTTGCTTATCTAAACGGCTTATCTTCTTATTTTTATGATGAAATGCACTATGCTTATCTACTTAGTTTAGGATGAAATGTGACTATGCTTATCTTCTTAGTTTAGGTAAATAAGCTCTTTTGTAATTAGCGCTTTAAGTTTAGGATGAAATATGGAGTATATGCAAGTATAATAGTATTTTCGGATCAAAAAGGGCTTATGCTTATGATATCGTTAGAAGTGTTATGACGTGAATGCAGTTTTCTTCTGATTGTATACTGAATCATCAATCGTCTGACATGTGATGGGATTGTTTCAGAATTTGGATTGTTTTTATAACAGATTATCTGCTTATTGTGTTTTTTGAGCAGATGCATAAATTTGACTATGCTTATCTACTTAGTTTAGGGGTGAAATAAGGTCTTTTCGGTAAGGAGTTTCAGATTGTTTAGTTTGAACTGGTTATTGTTAGCGGATCCAGATCCTAAGTTTAACCTTAGGGTGAAATAAGCAATGGTGATGGGTGAGAAGGGTCTGATGTCTCGAGTATGGAAAGGTATCGCCACCGGACAGCCCACAATTAGGGATCTTTTGGACTTGTTTAATTTCGCATAATTAGGACTGACACAAAAGTATTCGGTATTATTGGGAAGCCGTTGGACATAGCAAATCACCTTTGTTATACAATAAAGCTTTCGGATCATTGGTTTTAATGTAGTTTATGTGCATTTGTTGGTTGATAACGTAAAGAATTTTCTTGATACTTACTCGCTCTACATTTCATGGGTTCGGGTTGTGTTTTGATCTATTTTATTAGAGCTAGTGTTTCAGCTTTCTAGGGTTTTCCATTAAACCAACATAATTTCATGTTTGTGTAGAGTTACTTTTTTTGTTCATAAACGAGCCTTTAAAGGAAGTCTTTGTACGCAGTTTGGGTCATTTGGTAACCGGAAAATTTAACCTATCATTTTATTATAATTTTTGACAATGGTTTTGTGTTGCGAATGCCTAAACAATCTCTGAGCGATCTTATAATGAGTCAAATGTTATAAAAAGTAGAATGGCTAAAAGGGCAAAATGTGAAAGTACATTGATATTTTATGGGAAAAAAACCCTTATTTCTACTTATTCGATTAGTAAACGTATCAATTTTGATGCAGGTTGTACCATTCCTCACAAAGAATCTTTGCTTCAATGTATTGATGAGGTTGATCCAGTTGCAAAGGTAAATTACATTGTTATGGAAAGCCTTACTACTAAAGTCGATGCGAGATAATGATTAATGTACGGCTTTTTATTTATTCTCATTATTTATTGTATGTTACATTCCAAATGATGGACGTTATATGGTTGCAATAAAGGCTATGTAGACGCTATTTCTGTCATCGAGGATAGTCTACGAGGTTTCTTTCTATACTTTCTAGTTTCTACTAGAAGATAGTATGAGCCGTTGGGTCAAAATAGTGCCTTTTGTCCAGTTATAAAAGTTTCTTATCATATTTCACGTGTGGCTTCAATCCGTTCGACCAATTTGACCTATTTGAGATTTACTTAAAGCACAAATTGTTGCAACTGTTTACAGGTTCAGGTGTTCAAAATGGTGCAACAGGATCACCTTTGGCAGGTAGACTATTTGTGGTTATTGGTGCTGGTGGTGCTGGAAAAGCTCTTGTTTATGGAGCAAAAGCAAAGGGTGCAAGGATTGTGATAGCCAATCGTACCTACGGTTAGATTCTACTAGCGTTCATATTACCATTCCTAGTACTCATACTTGATTGCAACTAAAGTTTTCTCTTACTGATACTGCACAGATCATGCTAGAGAACTTGCTGACATAATTGGTGGAGAGGCTATATATCTCTTGCCGATTTGAGCACTTACAATCCAGAAGGTGGCATGATACTTGCAAACACTACATCAATTGGTATGCAGCCAAATATTGACGACACTCCTATTTCTAAGGTACGACTGTCTACCTTTCTTTGGTCATATGTTTTAGTGATAATGGTATTATTGGTATGCAGTTAGATCAGTTATTCTAATTTTTATGGAAGGAAGCTTTAAATTCGTATGCAGTGGTATTTGATGCTGTGTACACACCAAAAATTACGAGGTTACTTCGAAAAATGGAGAATGTGGAGCCATAATTGTTACTGGGGTGGAGATGTTTATAGGACAGGCTTATGAACAATATGATAGATTTACAGGGTTACCTGGTAAGGTTTTCATGCCACTCCATCATGCCTAAAATCTTACCGTCTCTTTTTTTCTTATGAGTTTATCCTACTTTTCATTTGCAGCACCAAAGGAATTATTTAGGGATATTATGGAAAAATCTTAATTGTCTCGGGAACTGCCGCAGGTATTTATTTTTTCTATCCCATCTTTCTTTATCTCTGATTATAGGTTTTGTGGGTACTGTGAAACTAGCAAAAATAGTTGGAAATGTTACTGCCACTAATACCTTTTCCAATTATATGAAGTTATGAAAAAACGAGAAGATTTGACTGTCACATGTTAAGCTTTGGGTGACTTGCATCCAATCGAATTATCAAACTTTACCCATTTGACCCATTGTAGATAGGATATTACCCAAATCAGCCCAACGTCTAAGTAAATGGGTCAAAATTTCTACTGCTGCAGACTTTGACTTTGGATCAAAATTTCTATAAGATTGCGTAAAGCTGCAATTTTAGTTACTTTGTATACACAAGCAGGAGGCTCGAGAGTAACATGTGTTGTGCAAAATGGTACACACAGGAAGCACGGAGGAGGTGATTATAGTTCTTGTTTCTCCATCATTTGTTATTGTATCATTAGTATTTTTGTTCGGACATTTTTATATTTGACAGCGATTGTATTCTCATTTTTGTGATACTAAAATTAAATTTATTTTATAAATGCTACGCGCATGAAGTACTCATGAATCTTAGAAAACATATGTTGTCATATTTATTTGGATGATTTTTGACTTGTATGTTTTTCTGCTAATAGTAAATTCTTGTGACATGTAAACTGATGTTGTCAATAATTTCTCATATAGATGCACTATAGTTTAATCTTTCAATAGTAAATACATATGTTTTGTATGCAATCTTTCTCAAAGATCAAACATTAATTAAATTTATAGTACTAGCAATTATTACGATTATTATATTTAAATCGGGCTTTATAGAAAGCATAAAGAATTGACAAGTAGCACTAAGGCTGGTCGTAGGGGGCATTGTTAGTCAAGCGTGAGATGTAAAGTCACGAGCCACAACCACTACACATCAAATTAGTCACATGTAAGAAGCCCATAAAGCATCTAATTGGCTTCCGGCTTGACTCAACCGAAAGTTTAATTTATAGAAAGAATTTATCAAAAGTGTCTGTTTTTCTTAATAATAAAGTTTAAATTCTCTAAAAATATCAATAATTTTATACCATACTTTTATGCAACCTACGAGACCCAATTTGTCATGTGACCAATCGTAGAATAGACTGATAAGGACGTGGGTCAAAGTAGCGTAAATGTTGTTGGTGAAAGTAGTGTGGCTATTGGCTAATGAAGTGGGTCAAAATAATGTGCCAACTGAAGTTTGCATATGCTTTTTACTCTGCTTTGGACAACCCAGACTTTGATCCTTTCTTAGATTTAGATGATGCTTAGGTAGTTGCTAAGGTAAGTGAGGTTGAGCAAACATTAGAAATGGGTACTCAGGCTAAAGGTATAGTTGATAAGGACAAGTTGTACTGGATGATGAGTATTCAAGATAGTGAAGCCAGTGAAGGGAGTGAACATAGTGAAGATGAGGAAGACAATGATTACATAATTGATGATCTAAATGATATTGATGAAGTAGAAGTTGATATGGAGGATTTCCATGCTAATGATGATGTAAATTAGGCAATGGGAATTTTAGGTAGAATGTGGCATTTGATGATCATGTTTTGGATAATGATGAGTTTAATAGTGGATCAAAAGATTTGATGAAATAGAGAAGCCTAGGAAGAGAAAGTTAAAACAGTTAAGAAAGCAACAACAAAAGGCAACAGATGGTGAAATTGTCAAAAGTTACTTTTATGTTGGTCAAGCATTTGGGACTGCAAAAGAGGCAAAAGATTTGTTTAAAAATACACTCTATAGAAACTAGGAGGGAAATATAGTTGAAAAAGAATGACAAGGAAAGGATAAGATTCGAATATTTTGGCACTATTCCAACACCGTCCACAGTTCGTCCAAGTCAAAAAGTTGGGCCTAAACCAGATGGGCCTAGTGAATATGTGAAGTAGACTAAGTCCAGAATTATTAATGCCTCTCCCATCAAGGCCAAGGCAGCAATGCATAAAAAGAAGTGGACCAAGTCAAATATCATTAATGGTGGTAAACCTAATAAGATAAAGAAGATGAAAATAAGTGTCCCTTGGGTTTTGTACATATCAAAAGGTATAGACAGTGAAAACATACAAAGCTGAGCACAAGTGTCTTCAAACCAGGAAAATCTAAGCCTGCACAACAAATTTCTTAACCAAAGATAGCTTAAGTCAGATTGAATCAAACCCAATTATGCCAGTTAAAGATCAAAGTCAAAAGAAGTTTAAACTGGAGATTTCCAATATGAAAGCATTTAGGGCAAAGCCAAAAGCTGTCAATCAGATAAAAGGTGACCACACTCAACAATATGCTACGTTGAGGGATTCTATACTAGAATTGAAGAAAAATAACCGCCACACAACTGTCAAAATAAAAAGGGAAACAAATCCATAAGTTAATACAAAGGTTTTGCAAAGAATTTACATCTGTCTTGGTGCACCGAAACATGGGTTTAGGGCAGGGATGAGGGATTTATTGGGATTGGATGGTGCCATTATTGATGGCTGTTGCATTGGATCCTATTAATGGGATATAACACCGGCTTATGGTAAGCTGAGACCACATAATCATGGACATGGTTTTTGGAGCAACTAGGAAGATATTAACTTGGTATGCAATTCAAATTTCACTTTGATTAGTGATAGGCAAAAGGTAATATGCAATTCAAATTTCACTTTCACAATAAATGTCTTTGTGTGATATGTTTACTTATATACTTGCATTGTGATAAGGGATAATACCCGCCATTTCCAAGGTTTTTCCAGCGGCAGAGCATAGATTCTTTATTAAACATATACATGAAAATATGAAGCAAAGATGGAGTGGTAAAATGTTGAAAGGTATGATTTGGAAGTGTGCCACTGCTACAAGAGTCCCACATTTTAGTCTAGTATGGATGAGTTCATGTTTTTAATTATAATGTTTTCTTAGTAAAACTTTTTGTAACAATTATGTCTTTTTGAAAAACTCCCCAATGGAAAATGAGCTTTTCAAAAGATGCTAGACATTACTCCATTGTCAAAATTGAGCTTGTTAATTTTCATATAATGAATCTAGTCATTTTGCTGATCCCATTATACTTGTCACAAAACATAAATTGATAAAAGAAATAATTAATTTATATAAATCACCCAGTGTACACACACGCACAAAGAACATGAATCTACATGATTTGATAACTATCCAGGTTTCACTCAGCATTTTTTGATACTCAGAGTAAAAACTAATGTTAATGAGAACAGGAAAAATTCTTTTACACTGGTCGAAACTCGAGGCCACATACAATGAGGCCAGACATAGTTCCTTCATGGCTTGTAAATTTCATATTCATAGAAAGAGAGTCATCCTTGAATTCATGAGCTGAGTTAAACTTCCACACTTTAATCTCCATACATCCATCTTCTCTTTGTTTTGGAACCCGAGTAATCTCATGTATATTCAATGGGCTTGGGGTTATAAAATAAACAAATTCAGCCTCATTGTTTTCTTGATGGAGTACATCTCGTACATTCACCGGACAATGTAGCCCCTCATATTTATCTGAAAGCTTGAACACAAGGTAACACGCATATTCTGTATAGGGTGACAACATTTGACTTTTTATCATGCATTTGATATGAAATACTTTTTGTGGTAAAAGCTCAATCACTTCTTGAAATCTGCATGTAAGATATATTTTATGATTACATACTTTACAATTAAAAAAAAAAAAAAAAAAAGTCATATTTTTTGACGTAAAACAAAATTCAAGAAATGAAACCTTTGCCAACCATCATGTCACAATTTTCAGTTTTGAATTAGACTAAAAGAAGAATAAATCCTTAGTGATTTGATTTGACATGTAACAAAGTTAGTTCAAAAAGCAAACCTGGACTGGGATATTGATTTTGAAGTAAAAGGTGCTCAATTGACGCATTGTATAAAGCTGCCTTTGCGAAACTATAAGAAGCTTCATCCTGTCTATGTTTCCCAACCAGAATAACTCTTCGTAGTTTCTGTTTATCTTGAATATTTCTTTAAAGTCAGTTGGCAGTTGACACACCGATCCACATTGAAGTTTGATTTCAATACTTGTTGGACTTCCGCCAATTTTCCGATTCCTTCATGTTTCACCTGCATGCGTTTATTATAAATATGCAACTTAGAACATGATTTTATTTTTTTATTTTTTTTGTTACCATGCATTCATGTCCCCTTTATACAACTTAAACAAAGGAATGTAGACTGGAACCAAGGAATAATTTCAAAAAATTACTTTTTCAATTGCTCGAAATTCAATGCCTTCAACATAAACTGCAACATCTCCACAATAGTACGTTGAAAAACTCTCTAGTAGAAACTCAAAAACGACTTGTTCATTCTGATTTGAGAAACGGTGCAACTCAATCATCATCCACTGCTCATCTCTCCAAGTTGCGAAATATGCATCCAGACTTTCGTGCCCCTTTCTATACTTTAGGTTAACATACATAGGTTTACTTGAACAGTTTCTTGAATCACAAAATTTGAAGACTAAATAGACCCCATAGATAACATCTGAAGATAAAAATTGAGCTCTTGTCTTGACTTCGAAGTTCAAGTCGGAAATATCTAACATCTCCACCACTGTCCCAAACCTACGCACATTATAAACATCCAAGTCTAAATCAGTCATAGCCTTTATTCCCATACACTTCTACTTATGAATTTCATAATTTACTGGAACAAGACTTTAAATTTTATAATAAAATTTATTGTACCAAACAAATCTCTATTTAAATAAAGGTAAAAATATTATATAAAACACTGTCAAGATGCTAGCAAAATTTATAATTCACAATCATGAGAACATGAGAACAGAGGACCGAAAACAGGGGCAAACCTCAACTACCTTATTAGACGGTTTATAAAATTATAGTTCCCAATCATATACTGGGTATTAAAATCTATTTTGTCATGTACAACATCAGTTCTCATTGTTGATATGTATGTATGCAGGACGAATCTTGTTATTAACCTTATGAGATGAGGTCTGAAGTGTAAAAGAGCTTAAGATGAAGCACTATTCCTTTGTTGATTAGCACAAAGGATTAACAGATCTAGCAGAATAGAGTCAAAGGGATTCATATATTTTTTTTGTGCAAGTGCAGTCGCTCATTGTGATAAACGGTAAAGAGAATAACCTTATATACTTTAACATTAAAAAGTATAACATACTTCTACCATTAATGCATATGTTTTCTTATCACTTAAAACTAACAAAGGCGGAGAGGTAGAGAGAATAACCTTGATTCTGGAAGAGATTTCCACTCATGTGGACAACTGTTTATGTAGGAAAATATTGTGGCTGAAACCATTTCATTTCTTTCTCCATTACCAACAAATGACAACAACTGTTATACAACCGAAATACAAATCAGACTCAATGTGTATGATGTATAAATGCATGTGTGATTTTGTATTATCTCTCAATAAGGAGAAGATACGTAGACACCCAATAAAGGAGATATGAGAATGAACTGGTTACCACTTTGTCCTGTTGAAGGAGGATTCCCTTACAAAAAATGTTGTAAAGTTCCTCTTTCTTTTTGGTAGAATAGATTTCTGGGCACTTTGACATCTCGATTATATCTTTATAATCTTTAGGCAATTTAGGCTCCCATTTCTCATAATCCTCCTGTATATACATTAATCAATTAATAAACTCATGTTTTATACAGTTACTTTCTTAGAGTTTATAACACAATTAAAGGTCATAGTTTAGATATATATGAATCTCAAGTTGCCCAATTTTGTCAAAATATAGAAACTTACTTGAAATTCCAATGCTTTCTTGAGTTGTATGACCACTTCATCTGCTGTTGGTCGTCTTTCTCTCCTGTGATGTAAGCATTTAAGGGCAATCCTTGTAAAGGTGATATATGACTCTGGCACAATCTGTTCTTTGATACCCTCGAACACTAACTCATCAAGTTTTTCTAAATAATACGAGTAGTGTTGTTTAGCCAAAAAGGGTAAATAAAGATACTCGCCATCTAATTTTAAGGATGATAGTTTCCCACACAATATGTCAAATAAGACCGCACCCAACGAGAATATGTCGGACTCTTTGGTTAAGAAGCCTGTTTTCAAGTATAGTGGGTCACGATAGCCAGTTGTGCCTCTAACATTGTCGATGACATAGTGTACATCCTGATTTGTTGGACATACTAAGGATAGCCCGAAATCACTAATTTTTGCTTTCCAATCATCAAGCAGTAGAATATTGCTGCTGCTGATGTCCCTATGTATCACCATCTTTGGGCTTGAAACAGTTCCATGAAGAAACTCCAAACCGACTGCAATATCGATGCATATTTTAAGTCGCATCACCCACGTAAGACTATCATCGCTCAAGTACTTATCAAGACTTCCTCTGGATGCATACTTATATACAATAATTTTCTCATCCTCTTCATCACAGTAGCCTACAAGACCAATGACATTTTCATGTTTATACTCCATGAGGATTTCCAGCTCTGTCATAAATTCAGCTTCCCCTTCAGCAGATTTCTTACCCAACCGCTTTGCTGCAATGAAGTTATGCCCATGAGTGTTACCCTTGTACACATTCCCAAAATCCCCATGTCCAATGAGATTGTCTTGACTGAAGCTTTGCGTCGCCAATTTTATGTCGTCAAGTGGCAGTTTGAGGTTGTCCTTGTGGTTCTCCTGTGAATCATCAGACAGTTAGTCGATTTGATAGTACACCTCAATAGGGCAAACTGGAATCTTTTTACCATCATTGACTAAATTAAATTAATAAATAGCTAGTGAAGTATAATTAGTCAAATCTATACAACTGAAAATTATTTTTGTCGAATCTATGATATTGAATTTTTTAATATTTTATATTTCTAGGGAATGTATTATATGAATTAGTTAAATTGTATATTTTTCATTTGATACATTTACATTAAAATCAAAATTCCAAAGACATAAATGAGTAGTTGAAAATAGTCTCTCAATAGTTATTTATTTAAACTACACATAATTCTAAATAATATTGATATGTGTATTTTAGCTCGTTAATTATGTTGTTTGTAAAGTGTTTTTTTAAGTTAGCGAAGTTTGTGGTAGTAGTTCAAATAAAGGTAACGTCAATATGAAAATAATAATAATAATAATATAAAGGATATATATCTGTAATTTGACATATTCCACATACAGATCTGCCTAATATACTCAAAAATATCTTTAGAGCATTGACTTGCTTAGTCTTTATGAATGGTCACGCACCTATATCTTCTTATTTGTAACCAAAGTTCAAGATTTATATTAATAGGCAGAGCGACCATAATTTAAGTAACCCATATATATGTGACATGTCAAATTTTTCACTCTAATTGCCCGGTCATCACGTTATAAACTGAACACAACACCCACTGCTTAGTAAAGTTTATCGTTTATATGATCTTCCCCTTGTCAAAATCTGAACATATATCTTTCTTTATCTTTTAATTTTCACTTGTTTTGACAAATACCGTTTGAGTATAATGAGCAGATAAGATTTAACAAGAAAAATACGTAGTATATCATTAACTGTTTTCCTCTCTCTTAAAAGTTTCAGTGACTTACAAGTTGCAAGTTACAACAAGAGTAAAAATAAAATAAGATAATTACCTTCTCATGACTGAATGATGTGCCTTCAACTTCGGCAGCAGCCACTGAGTGTTCCTTTAACATCATAAATACAGTAATAAGTAAGTTACCATTAATAAACACAGAGTAGTTATTATGATACAGAAAGAAATAGAGGAAAAACCGTCTTACAACATTTTCACGCTCCAACTGAAGTTCCAATGCGTTCTCAAGTCTTGTGACAACCTCACTAATATCAGGGCGTCGAGATCTTTCTTTATTCAAACAGTCATATGCTGTCTTCACAAAAACGTTGAATGCTTGCGGATCCATTTGTTTCCAAAGAAGAGGATCAATTATTTCATCTAGTAGTTTCTTTTTATAATGGAAAATGGCCACCGAAGCCAAATACTTATTATCTTGCTCGTCAATTGTTGATTTTCTGCCACACAGTAGTTCAAATAATACTATCCCAAAGGAGTAAATATCTGACTTGTGGCTCACACTTTTAGTCTCAATATATGTTGGGTCTCCATACCCTTCCACATTCCAAACTTCATTAGTATGAAAAGAATGGTGCCTTTCAGAAGCTTTAATCTTCATGGAACATTCAAAACAAGATAACTTGGGTTCCCATTCATCATTTAATAGAACTGTGGCACTACATATGAACCGGTGTATTACGCTGAAATCGCGTGGCTCGTCATAATGAATGTAGCTCAATGCGTGCGCAACACTGACAGATATCTCCAATCGTCGCACCCATGTCAACAAAATCGGGTCACTTAGATAGTTGCCGAGACTTAATCTGGTGTCAAGCTTGTAAATGATGATCTTCTCATCATTCTCATCACAAAACCCAACAAGAGAAACCAGATTTTTATGCTTGAGACTTGAAAGCATGGAAATCTCCGTCCAAAACATTTGTTCAATTTCATCATCTTTATTTAACCTCCAAGCATTGATTTCAATCAACTCACCGGACCACAAGAGCTGTCCCATGTAATACTTTCCAAATCTACTTGTGCCGACGACATTTTCGTCAGCAAAGTTGTTGGTGGCTATCAGGATATTTTCAAAGGGTATTTTTAGGTGATCAAATTCGTCAGATGAAAACATCATGTTTCTGTTTTTATCAAAAAGAGGGAGAATGAAGGAGATCTGAAAGAGTAGCTAGTGTTGGATTGGTAGTCAATAGTCAAAAGGAGTATTCTCAATAATGAAAAGGAGGAGGTAGTGGTAGGTGGTGATACAAATGTGTTTGCATTTGTTTAGTTTGTGGTTGTGTACATGAGAGTAATATATTTTTATTTATTATAAAACATATACTTTAATTTTTTTTCTTTTTGCTTTATAAACACTTTTATCTTATAATCTATTAAGAAAGATAGTTGCAATATCATTTTAAGTATAACAATTTTTAGGATTGCAAATCTCATATTGTTTTATAAATCATTAAAGTGTTTTGGTTAGTTGTTTTTATCTGTTTATTTTAATGCCAAATAAACACATTTATTGTCCATTTAAAAATTAACCTTGAAGTTTTTAAAGTGTTTGGATTGTTAAGTTCATTTGAACCCAAATAGTAAGAAATGGGCTGATCTAACTTGAGTTTTTTGTTATTTGTTGGTCGACATTTATAATTTTATAGTGTTTTTTGTTATTTGTTGGTCCTTCTTGATTGCCACATAAGTCACCAAAATTATCTTGAATATTGATGATGTCATGTCTTAATGTGAGTATTAGAACTGTACCTAATTACTACTTTATTGTTTATTGGGTGTTCGGGTTTGCATAAGTTTATGCGGCAATGGAACATCTTTTCTCAGTACACACCTGGGATATAGATGATGGGAGTTCTACTAATGCATTTTACAATATAGTAGTTGTTGCTATTCAATATAGTTGTATACAATGCAAGGAAAGTCATCATTTTCTTCTACCGACATTGAGGCAATATAAGTTGAAAGCTTTAATCGTTGTTGATAGAATAAGGGAAACCTACATGATACAAAAAACGATAATGAGTATTCATATATGTATTCAAAGAAAACACTATAGATGAATAATATATGCTAACCTAGCATCGTATTTAGTCATGCTAGAGGCTATGTGCAAATGAATCGACACCTTAAATCATTGGTTGTTTTAAAGTCCATTAACCAAGTGTCTTTTCCATCCCATGGGCATTTGATTATCGCTGACAAAATAGCATTTATAATCAAATATATTTCTGCCTTTACAAAAGAGCTCAGTAGCATTATATGTGCAACTAACTAACAATATACAAAATACATTTTCTTTATTGCAATCAATAGAATGAACCAAATGAGACTACAACAAAACAACATAAATCTACCTGCTTTTATATAAAATTAGTATAAAGATTGAATAATTGCATTTGCAAATCATCATCATATAAAATATCATAGTAAGATAGATATGGTACATGCTTAATTACGTGCAAGGTACCAGGTAAGATGGGTTATGATTGGAATAAACGAATTAGGGGCGTGTGTTTTCTTATGAAAAAATTTAATCCCACTATTTTCAAGCTTCAGGCCCGCTTTTTCAAAGTTCTTATTTAGTCGTTTTCAACACTTATATTTTTATGCCTTCTTCCAGTTGGAAAATGTGGTCAAAAGAGTTGAATGACAATTGATGTTTGTCATCAATCATCATGTGTACTAATGTGAATTGAAAATAAAATTAATTTGTGGTTTTATTTTAATTCATGAGACATTAGTAAAATTAATTTTGTTAATTAATTATGACCATTTTCTTTCAATTCCATTTCCTATAAGTTGAGAGCTCTCCTCTCATTTCCACACACCAAGAAATACAACTTACTCCTCTCCATTTTTGTTTAACGTTCATCTTAACCTTGTGTGTATCCGGTTTGTAATAGAGGGAAGGCACGATTTTGGTTCGCCTTGATAACCCGTTTGTGCTAACAGAGTTATCCGTTGTTGTTGTATCCTGAGAGATAGACGTTCATGATTCTCAAGCACCGTGGAGAGGACGAATTTGTCTTAAGGAAACTGTGAGCATCATAGGCCTCAACATTTTCCTTACGTGTGTTTTTTGTGTCTCAACAACTAAAAGATTTACGGTATCGTTTCTCTACACTTTTATGTTTTATGTTATGGTTTACTTGTCTCTAATAGCAATATACACGTAATATATCTAACAATCTTAAGACAAAATCTTTTGCTATTGGTGACTGAAATAACAAGGCGTACTTTTTTGAAAACTTTTTGAGTTGTGGAAGAAATATGAAATTGTTTCGTTTTGAATTATCTAAAGACACTCAAATACTAGTTACTGTTAATATGAAATTTACTTGGGTGATATTAGATGATCAAATTCTATTATATGTGTTTTAAGAATTGACGTACATCCGCTAAACTATGTTCAAATAAAACATGCATATTTTATGGTTGATTAAACATGCTGAAATAGACGCTTGAATTAAACTCATGCAATTGGTTTTTATTGTAAATTAGGAGGAATGATTTAAGATAATAATGAGGTTTGCTTCATTTGCTTAATAATATATTAATCTTTGCGTTTATTGCATTAACAATTAGAGATTACATGTGATGGAGTTACAATGAAGGAACCGTTTCATTTTGGGTACTCATATGTAAGAGGAAACATATTAATGTGATCATTTTAATTTTTTAATATTGAAATTTTATTATTTTATAAACCCTTTATTGCTCATTATTATTACCTTTTGGAAATGTACCATACATACTGACTTGACTTGAAAACCAAGACTTAACTCGTTTGTTTCATTAGGATACTTATCTAATGAAATTTATGTGCATCAATGATAGTAATTGTTATTTCACATGAGTGATTGGGTTTGGAACGCCCTCGTGTGCGCTCGTATTTAAAGGATAGATAAACCAATAATCCTCACATATGTAAATAATCGTAAATAATTTAATTGAGATACTAGTTTGACTTGATAATTTCTCCATCTCTGACGTGTATCTTTAACATGTGTAATGGATTTTACTCGGCAATAATAAGATATAGTCTGGGAAAACTAGCTTGCAGTAGAGTAATTTTTCATTAAAAGGAATGAAATAAAAATTGCTAGTACGTGTTTCATTGTTACACAACTTTGGATTGAAAATGATTGATCAAATGAGAAACTATAAGATGGAAATTAAGGTTTATTTTATTTGTTGAAAATATGAAGTCATTCGGTTACATAAATAAATCAATATCTTTGTTGTGAATCTGTCACAACTATGGATTTTTTTTAACCTGTTACTATGATATTTTTGAGAAAAATTGAGTTGTAGTCTTATGGAATCTTTTTAAAAGATAAGCAACAAAATGGTTGTAATTTTATTGTTTCAAATGTTGTCATAGAACAATTGAGTTTTCGAAGCATGTTATTTGAAATTGTATTGCGATGTTGGTTTGTGTAACTAGCATTCGTTTCATGACATGGATATCGGGATTAAACTTGTTCTTGTAGAGAGCGATTTTTGGCGTTATTTGAACTCCAAAGTACGTGATGTCACAATTGGTGCAAATGACGTGTGTACCTAAGACACTAAACTTAATTTCTATAAAGTTTGAGTTTATATAGATGAACCGCTTGGACACAATTTGTATTATGGTACAACAGTTCATTTTGAACAACTTGTTGTTCAAGTTGCATCGTTGAAGAAAAGGCATTGTTTGCGTAGCAAACGAATGCGTTGAGCCAAAATTTTACCGCATGTGACAAGAAATTAAACTTGAATTTATGAAAACTTGAGCTTAAATGGGTGAACCATTTAGTCACATTTTTATTTTGGTGCAAAAGTTCTTTTGGATAATTTTATTGTCACAATCACAGTAGTCGTGAAAAAAAAATATTTTTCCACATAGAATCGCTTTGATTGCGCTTTGTATTTTAGTAAAACAGTTTTTTTTTTTTTTTTTTTTTTTTTTTTTAAATAGCTTAGTTTTTCATGTCTTTGAAATTTGGGATGTTTGGGTGCATACATTTGAGTTGTTTGGTACAACATTTTCCGTTGTTTTAATGCATAATTATGTGATGTTTTATGCAATGTACAACACATTATTGTAGTGTTATTTGGTGTAAAATATAGTGGCAAGGTAGTGCCTATTTAAAGTTGTTTGGTGTGGCTTTGTGCAAATAATTTTGTAACATGAGAATAAACAAGTCTTTCGATTTTGTGTCGAGTATTGGAAGTTTGGATGTTGAAAATATTCTTTTGTGACTATTGTTGCTAATAATCAAACTACTTGTTATTCTAGAAAGATGAATAATCGTCAAGACTTGTTATAACTTATATTACTAATAATCGCACGGTTTGTCATATGTAAGAAATGACTATTTGTTGAATATAACCATGTAGGACATTCTGAAATGTCAAGAAAGAACACACATAGATGACAACGAATTACGTTGGTTTATGTAACTAACTGGAACGGTGTGATTGTCATCCAATGTTAGCTATTGTCCATTCGCTAAGTTGGACATATTTTGATTGTGTAAAATGATTACACATTGATTTTATGTGATTATAATCACATAATAAATTATGATAATCATATAATGGTAAGAGAATAAATGTGATTATATATAATCACAAGTGAATTGGAATGACATATTATAAGTGTTGGACTTACACATATAACATATGGGATCCTCCTAAAACATAGTGGTTTAAGGTGGTGATTTGTCTAAAAGAAGAACGTTAGTAGATGAAGCTATGAGTAATCATAATGATGCATGTTCTGTCATACGCTTGATTCTTAATCTATAGCATGCTAGATTTGGAATCTGTTAATTATGATATGGAAAATAATTAAAATAAGACATTCAAAAAGTGTGCATACACTAGTATGAAACTTGTGAAGTGACGAATTACAAATGATCTTGAGGTCATATCCATGTGAAAAAAATCTTATAAACAAGATTAATACGTTGAAAGAGATAACCTTTCTACAAAATTCTTGAGATAAATTCCATAGACTTGCTTGAAGCATGATATATTTAGAGTTGAATGGAACTCAAATTTGTACAAACATATTATGTTGATACGAAAACTACTCTCAGCATGGATTATCCCTATTGACAATATGAAGTCATAGAATAATTTTGCGGATCCGCTAGCGAAAAGCAAAATGTGAGAGTTAGTTAGCAAGTCGTGAAGAGGAATGTGACTAAAGCCCTTGAAAAGTTTATATGAAGGAAAACCTAACCCAGCTGACTGGAGATCCCAAGATCTGGGCTCAATAGGACAACCTACTTGTATAAACTGAGGTCACTGTGGGGGAGTAATAAACTTCACATTTATTTAAGGGAGTTAGCAAACTTCCTAGTCCATTCCTATAACAGTGATAATATGAGGTTAAGCATATGGCTTTTAATGATTAATGGAGAATCACCTATGTGGGACAAAAGTGGGGTCGCTTCTAAGGGAATTGTGGGGGCACAATTCTTATACTCTCAGAACAGTTAATGTTCATGACCATAACGAACATAACTATGAGAACCAAATGTGTCAAGGAGATATTTGTGTGAATACATATTGTCGTCTCCACAAACAAATGGACAGCAAAGACATCAAGTTCTCTTGGTCTAGGAGGCTAAGTATATTTCACGAGGAAGGTTCAAGGGTAACACTTACCTATCCTATACAAATATTAACCGCAAAACTCTATTACATCATCGAGTCTTGAATTTTGTTTTCTTTTATCAATTGCATTCATGTGGGGGATTGTTGGAAAATGTGGTCAAAGGAGTTGAATGACAATTGATGTTTGTCATCATGTGTACTAATGTGAATTGAAAATAAAATTAATTTGTGGTTTTATTTTAATTCATGAGACATTAGTAAAATTAATTTTGTTAATTAATTATGACCGTTTTCTTTCAATTCAATTTCCTATAAGTGGAGAGCTCTCCTCTCATTTCCACACACCAAGAAATACAACTTACTCCTCTCCATTTTTGTTTAACGTTCATCTTAACCTTGTGTGTATCCGGTTTGTAATAGAGGGAAGGCACGATTTTGGTTCGCCTAGATAACCCGTTTGTGCTAACGGAGTTATCCGTTGTTGTTGTATCCTGAGAGATAGACATTCATGAATCTCAAGCACCGTGGAGAGGACGAATCTGTCTTAAGGAAACTGTGAGCATCACAAGCCTCAACATTTTCCTTATGTGTGTTTTTTGTGTCTCAACAATTCAAAGATTTACGGTATCGTTTCTCTACACTTTTATGTTTTATGTTATGGTTTACTTGGCTCTAATAGCAATATCCACGTAACATATCTAACACTTCCAAGTAACAGGTTCTTCACCATCGGCTTTCAAGAATTGACCATAAGATGCAAATTGCTTGCATAAAGGTGCAAAGAAATTAACAAATTATCAAGAAACAGATATATGGGTAGATGAGGAAGGCACAATCTTATTTAAAGCTGATAAATATGACACAATCTTATTTAAAGCACTCGCATCAGGATTGTCGCATGTTACTATTGGATTATGTGAGTTGGATCCGCATTAAAACGACTAAAAGTGTGTGAGCTTATTGGGGAACACACGTTAAACACATAGAATACGTTTATATCTTTTAATTCTTGAACTATTGACCCGTTGACTAGACCCATTTCCAAGCCCACTACCGGTCACAAGAAGGGGCGTTTGGATTAATTTGTTTGGGCTAGTAGAAATGTATAAGGATTAGGATGTATAAGCTAACTTGGGAACAAGTTTCAAGCCCAAGGTTGCTAGGTTTATGAGGCTATATAAACACTCTCAATAGCTCATAACTCTCATGCCTATACTCTTGATTATCAGCAAAGGAATACCGATCCACCATCATATACTGTATTATCCGATCGGTTTCAAAAACTGGTTACGGTTTATACTTTTGAAACCCTAAATACTTCGATTTGATCCTAGAGTGTTTAAGGTCTTTGTAGTTGTTGTTTCTTGGTTAATCCTTGTCGTTGAGCTGCCAAGAAGGATCATTGTCTGCTGTAAACTTGGGACATAAAAGATAGTTTTATCGGGTTCTTTTTCCCACCTGATATCGGATATAAGGGGTTTTTGGTTCTCGGGTAGTGTTTGGATCTCGGATAAACAAGGGCAGCAGGTTTTGTTCTTGTTTGATCTCGGACAACAAAGTGAGATTGTTCTAGGGTTTTGTTTGGTTCGAGTGGTTCAAGTATTAACAAGTGTTGTTTGGTTAAACGTATACGACTAGCTTTATCGGGTGTAGTTTGTGTTAAAGTGTTTGTGTGAGCAGCCGTAGAGGTGATCGTTTTGATCACTTGGTGACTCTTCCCTGATATTGTCACACCCCCAAATTACCTGTTTTGCAGCAGAATGAAATACGTGGGGGATGACTGTCATAGCATCAAAGTTAGAGTTATATTGAACGACCTAAAGTGTCGTTTGGAAAATGCATCGTTTGATTGAGTAAAATAATCGAGTTTACAAAGTATAGGTCCCAAAGATTTCCAAAGTACCAAAATGAATTTGTTACAATCAAACGATAGTTAAGTGCATAAAATATATGTGAGACGCGTCAACTCAGGCGACTCCATGCAAGCCATGATGATATGCTAATACCTGAGATAAAACATGTTTAAAATAGTCAACAAAAAGGTTGAGTGAAATCCATAGGTTTAATTAATTCGTTTGAACACAATATTCGTAGTGTGAGTTACGTTGTTTCACACTCATCGTTGAAAACAAAACAACATTTATTTCACTAAGTTCATGACAACCAAAACGTAAACCTCGTACCAATAGAAATTGGTAAAATCATTTCATCGCAGCCCTAGAAGGTAAACTTGCCAATTTACCTTATTGATTCAAATATAGTGCGTTCGATTTCCCCTAACTGGGTCAATAAGAAAGGGAGTGTTAATTCCAATAGGCTTATTCACAATATTTGCGCTCACTCGCAAGTGACTAATGGTGCATGATTTAGGGACTTCAAACATGGCAATAGAATACTTAGTGACAATAAAGCATTTGGATATAACATACAGTTGAAAGCATTTGTGTTCGATTAAAAATATAGCATGTATCTCCCCCAAGAGTTTGTAAAACAATTAAGTAATAGAAAGTGGGGCTATGAACTCATCTGATGCAATAATTATGATGACAAAAGTGGATACACTAAAATGAGGTGCAATCTCTAACTGCAACCTATTATGAATTATATGATCTAATATAAGTCATGAAATAATGTTGTGCATGCAAACTCATATGATATCCATACCACTTGTACATTTTTGAAAATGAAGTTTATCATCGAAATATATATGTTTATGACATCTCGTCATGTTATAAAATACTTTACAAGTACTTACATTGAAACAACATCCCACAATAGTCGTTTAGAATTAGAACAAAAATTTATAGTTTTTCGTCGTAAAATAATATAATTTGACAATTCATGAAAATGACTGATTTTGAGTGATCGTAAATTAATCGTTATACTTTCGTTTGACAAACGGTTGAACATTTTGGAAAATAGGCTAGGTGAACTCACTTTTACTTGAAGACATCGTTTTCTCAAAAATATTCTACCGATATGAAAAATGACTTTGCGACAACCATTTTGGTCTAGTAAAAATATGTAAGTGTTATTACTAGTGAAAAATAGTTGCGATAACTCTATTTAAATCGCGTGTAACTTAGTCGTTATAAGTCCGGTTTTTACGTTTTATATATCCTTAGTTTCGTGTTAATGTATACTAATATATTTTTGATAAATCGACTCATTTAGATAATGTTTAAAACTCATTTTTGCCCTTTTAATAACCCTTGACAGCTTGTAATTTTTCAGAAAATTAGTTTTCGTCGTTAAACTTGAAAATAGCGTAACTTCTTCGTTATAAATCCGTTTTAACCCGTTCAAGCGACCACGTTTTTGTTTTAAAGTCTATTTTCTGAAAATATAAACCAAAATAGTCCATGACCTGTCGAAATTTCCAGATTTTATAAAAATGGACAGCAACTATTTTATTTTCGTCTAACTTGATTTTTCTTGCGTAATACTTGTTTCAATCACTTCAAATCAACACCAAATCTATTCTAAACCTACCATACATATTCTTAGGGTGTCATGAGTTTCTAAACATCATCAACAATGATATGTTTCATGGGAATAATTATAGGATGATTAAAACTTATAATAAGTACTAAAAACAATTAAAAGTGGTATAAATACATATGATACTTGCATGTTTTCTTACTAGAATGATAAAATAGCTCAAGTATGATTATGAAAGAGTTATAAAAATTATGAAAAGATTACTAGTTGTATGATGAGGTTTAAGTAACTAGGTACTAATTACTTCTTGGTTTTTATTTCAAAACCTTATATAGAAGTATACTAGGGTTTGTTTAAGCACTTGATCTTGAAAAACTTTATGTTTCTCCCTTGGTTTCTTGCTTGGCCGGTTTTTAGAGAGAAAATGGGAGAGTTTCTATCTTGTTTTCACCTTCTAGTATGCGTAGGTTATGTGTTTTGATAAGTATATATTGTATAATATACAAATATCTAATATAAATGGTGTATGTGTACACTTAGGTGGAGTTTTTAATTAATGAATTTAGTGACTGGGGGAGGTCGGCAAGGGTTGATGGGTAAAAGGGTTTGATGTATTTTGTGGTTTAAATGTATTTTAGGTTATGTATAATGTGTATTTTGTAAGTATAATTAGGTATTTAGTGTAGCGTTAGCTAGAAATTGATTTTACGGAACAAAATAAAATATATTGAAGTCATAAAATTATAAAAATACATTTCTAAAATCTTGAGTGAAATAATAATTATCGAGTTGAATTTACTTAAAACCGTCAGAATTATATATATATAACAATTTATATACAAAATAAATTTAAAACATCGGGTAAACTAATAATATAATTTTTATAGTCTTAAAATGAGTATAAAAATATATCAGGATAATTTTTGGAAGTGTCGGATCAAATATTCAAAATAAATGATTATGCGATAGCGTTTATTTAATAGAAAAATATACGTTAATGAAATATGCAAACCCATACATGAACTAATATGACAATGATGTTACTCATGATATGTAGACTAAATTATTGAACTTAAGACCTTGATAGATCTTTGAGCGCTCGTGGATCGTTAGTAATGTTTATGTAATCACAGACACACTAATAGACAGTCTCTATTACTTGTATTCTAAAGCGGAAATCAAACACAAGTAAGAACAATTGTTACTAAGAATACTTTAATCCTCTATGTATCTTTTAATAAAACTAAAACTTGGTTTTCAAACTCGTACCTCATACATACTAATGTGTTCCTTTTATAGATAAGGAACCCTAAACCGTTTCACAAGAAACGTATAATCATAAACCTAAAAGAGATATATATTATCACCTCCTAATAAAGCTCATGCATATCCTAACTAACTATAAAATACGCGGAATATCTATATCCGCAGAAACAAACTACACGGTTTTACTACTTCCACAGAATCACTTATTCAGCAGAATCCGTCAGCAGTAACATTCAGCAGAATTCTTATTCAGTAGAATTCCCAACAATCCTCCCCTAATCTTGAATTTGACATGGTTAAGTTCAAGATTCTTGATAGATCTTTAACACTTCAGAACAAGAGGATTGAATTCGAACATCAGCAGCAAAGAAGCAAAACAACCACATCTCTATGATGGCAAAACTGTGAAACTTCAGATCTTTGCAGCAACAAATGACAAAATGTACATCAAAACAGATTAGTTTCATATGATTCTATTTACCAATAGCCATGACTACTGGAGTAGCCAAATGTTTAAGTTCGAAAACTATGGTACACTGATAACCATCTGATTTGTAGCAAATCAGCAGCTATAAACGGATTTGAGATGTCTTTACCTGTAGCCGTTTGCTCAGGACTAGTCAATTCTTAGGTGAAAAGAATCACCTTGGGTGAATTGATTACCCAATATGGTATTCCACTGCCTTTACCACAAGCCATATACTTATGGGCTAGCCAATTCTTGGATACCAAAAAGGTATAAGCCATGGTGAACTGATGACCATACAACCCTCAGCAATTAAGCATGGGTGAGTTGCATACCCTATGGTTTTTAGCAAACCATTACAGCTATCAACAGATTTGATGTGTCTTTACCAAAGCTGTACCCTTTGGACTAGCCAACTCTTTGATGGACACAAGACACATCTGGTGAGTTGATAATATACAACAAACCTGAAAGAAAGAAGTGATACAAACAAAGAATATACAAAGATTTTTTTTTTACTAAGAATTAAACAAATAAAGAAAGAAATGAGACAAGATACCAGAATCAAGTAGAAGCTTTGTGTTGCAGAAGCTTGGACTTGATCAACTCAATCAATTGTTTAGCATGGGTCATATCATTCCCCACTGGATCAGGAGTAACTTCCAATTTCCTTTTAAGCATACGTTTCATCAGTTTAATGGACAAAGGATAATGCTGATCAGAAAACATACATACAGAAATTCCACACTTTCAACATGCACATTTGGAATAAGATAAAATCCAATCCATCCATTCCATTTTCATCTTCAACTTCTTCATCGTACTGGTCATGCATATCCACCAGCTTTTGTAATAGATGATAGGATCTAGAATATGTTTGTATATTTTGTATAGGGATGGTCTTTTATTCCATTTGAAGTTGATTGTAAGCTGTAAATTGTTTCTTGACTGAATGAACAACATGTTTTTTATATCTCAATGATTAGCACTTGATCTTTACTTCAGTACTTCTCTTCAGTAGAAACAATTATATCACTTGTACCAATGAGTATCACTTGTGCTTCTCTTCAGTAGAAACAGGCTTTAAGCTTACATGACCATATTCCCATTTAATCAAACTTGGGGAACTTCAACTTAAAGATGCATTATGCAAAACAGACACAAAGTAGCAAACAAACCAAACCAAAACATACAAGACTTAAAAACCATTAGCTGGTAAGTGTTAGCAAACAAAAATATAAAAAATTATCTACAAATTTTACAAGTTTATCAACAACAATCCTCCTATGAGGCATATGCCTCCCCTCAAACTTTGCAGTTAAGGGTACAAAATCATGCATCTTTTATTTGTTTTCTGACATGCTTCTGGAACAACCACTATCTACAATGCCTACATCTTTACTCTTCAGAGGATTATCCTCCAACAACAACAAAAATTATACAAAATATTAGTACACTTTGGAGACTCAAGTCATCACTGACTTGAGCCTACCTTGTAGATCATAAGAGTTAGGCCATGTAGATGTATAAGATCCACCATTGTTCTTGGGCCTCCTTTGAAAATTAGGTCTCTTTTGATTCCAAGAACAACCTGTTGAGGGCTTCACAGCAGTATCCCAATATCCCATTCCAACATACATTGAGTCAAAACATCCAGGCCAATAACCATTTTGAAAATATGAACTAGTTAGTCTCACATATGGTCTAGCAACAGATCTTCTATCAGCAGAATTGTGTTTGTTGGTTTTATGAGTTGCTTGTGGAACAAAAGATGGTATATCATTAACATTTTTCCACATTGGTCTAGGTTTCTTTTGACTAGCACATACACCCATTCTTTACTCATGAAAATTACAACCCTTAATCAAATGAAATTTACTTCCACAAACAAAACATTTCTTCCTTTTAGAAGATTTATTCAAAGTGAAAGATGTTTCATTACATGCAAAAGCATTCAAACCATAAACATTAACAAAATTGTCTTTAACAGAATTAAAAGCATTGTTTTGCAAAGAATTAAATGACAAGTCTTCAAAGGAAACTGTCTTGGAAGTTGATTCCTCAGTAGCAACTCTAACAGGCTTGTAGGGAGTATTGGGTGTAGGCTTGGGTGAGGTATTGGGAAGGTCTGACTTTTCACTTGAATCACAACTGGTATATGTAGTAGACCCTTGGTCGAGGACTTGTCACCGTCGTAACAAGAGACAAAGTCGGTAGATTTAGAATCGTGGTCCGCAAGTCTCTTAACTTTTGCCATAAAGATGGTGTGATCCATCAAAGTCTATAGTGATGGAAAGGTCGGTGGGCATATGTTCTCCTCTAATAGGTCCAATTCTCATTCTTTTACATAATTAGCTAATCATGCTGGTGTAGATTTACGCAGATCATTCCTAGCTTCTAAGCCTACATACTTCTTAAAACCTAAACCTATCCCAGAGTTTACAGATTGACTACCATAGAGTAAGCTAGCTAAATTGTCACCTGACATTAACCATTCTTTATGTCTAGCTACTTCCTCATCTAGTTTCTTTTTTAGCAATTGGTTTCCTAAAACTACATCAGCTTTTTCTTTCTCAATACGTTTTAAATCAATTTTAGTACATTCCAAATCACTTTCTAACACCCTTATATTTTCATCATGAGCAAGTTGATTCTTTTAAAACCAAATTTTTTTGTCCTTCTACAGTTTTTAAAGCCTTTTTGTAAGCCTCAACTTCGACATAACATTCATTATATTTAGGTTTCAATTCATCATAAGCTTCATTAAGTTCATTATATCTTTCACTACAACCAAAAGCACAATTATGTACACGAGATGCCCATTAAGGCAACTTGATCATGCGATCCTCGTAGTACGACTTTCCAAAGAATCCACTCGCTTTCGAAACTAGAAGGTTCATCATTATCGGGCTCATGCACCTTCCAGTTGACATGGTCATCCAGAGTGACCAAAGCTTTGGAGGATCCAACTTTGGAAGTTCCAGTTTCCATTTGATTCTGCTGATAGGAAGAATACCTAACCTCATCACCAGTCTTCCTATCTTTGCATTCTCTTGAGAAGTGACCCATCTGACCATAAGTATAGCACTTGACTTTCTGATGCGTGCAAAACCGTCAAGTTCTCTCACGCAAGCGTAAGAAAACTTAAAACAGCTTAAGCACGAATGCAATGAAGATCTGAGGAGTATAGTGTTTCCCCGGGTCGTTATGTCCCAGCGAGTTGTGCAATGGATTATCAAACGTTTAGTGATCGAGGAATTTGAACGGGAAAAGGATTTGTGAATATTATAACTAAAGGAAAAAGCCAACAAATTACAACGGCTTAAATGTAAATTAAAGGAGATTAAAAAGATAAAATCTATTAAATAAACGCTATCACTATAATTAAAATGATGTTTTTGTTTTTATGTTTTTATAAAACTGATATTAAAATCTACGCGACGCACAAATTAAAAAGTGAAACTAAAGCAATATTAACCCTAAAAATATGAAAATGATATTTTTACAATCCTAATGATAAAAGAAACTTTTTGGAAAAATAAAATTAATTTTATAACTAATTATCTAATTATTATTAATTAAAAACTATTTTTAACTATTTAATAATTACCTAAAATACAAGAAATTAGGAAATAAAGCTAGAAAAATAAAATTATGAAATGGAAAAGTCTAAAATAACAAACTAGAATTTTAAAAACTATTTTTGTATTTTTCTGATTATTTTTTTCTATTTTTTATGGATTTTAAACTATTAAAAACTAATTAAATTACTAAAAATTACCAAATAAACTATGAAAAATATGGAAAATTACTTTTTTCACTTTTTATATTTATCTAAACCTAAGAAAAATAAAAACTTATTTTTTTGAACCTTTTCTGAATTTTTTGTATTAAAAGCTATTTAAAAGTGCTTAAAAACTAATTTAAATTAAGAAAAATAGCAAATGAACTTGGAAAAATCTAAAAATTGCAGGAAAAGTCTAAAATGATATTAGGAAGCTGGGAAAAATAGAAAAACAAGCACTTATGTGGAAGAATAGAGGGCTGCAATGTACTGATGGGAAAATAAGCTCTTAGAAATAAGCAAACAAGCAACTTAAGCCACCAAACTTCTACTTAAGCTATATTCTACTGAAATAAGCTAACATCAACTAAATAAAACTACTCCTAACCTCAAATAAACAGTTTGATATGAAAATGAGCTAACTGATTTAATAGCTAAAACAGTAAACAGGTACTAGGTTTGAGCTTATGCAGTAGCTTATCAGAGAAGCTTTAGCCAAAAACAGATATTGAGTCTTAAAGACCACCTAGTAGACTACACCTAAACCAAAATCAGACCCTAACAAGCCTTATTGAAACACTCGTGCGAAAGTCGCAAGTTCTGCATAAACCTCTTTGACTCATTTTGACTTTCTTAAAACAGTTGAAATTTGACTTTGGTGAATTTTAAAAGCAAATGTAAGACGATTATGATGAAATGTGATATAATGCAACTTTATCGTAAGCTTATCAAGTTTTCAACCCATTTGATGTGATTTGAGTTAACTGATTCCATCAGCTAAGCAAACAGAATTAGATTTGAGCTCATTTTGACTTTTGTAGAAAAACTGGTGCAAACTCTTGTTGAAATAATATCACTGGTGTTATTAGAGACAATTGCAACAAAAAGCTTAGATCAAAGTAGCCTTAAACTCAGTTTTACTGAACAAACCAAACACCCCTGTATGGACTGATAATCAAATTGAAACAAATCCAAACACAGAACCAGCTTATTTTATGATCAAATTAGCTTCAACCAATCTAAATACTACTGTTTGAACAGGTTTTAATAGATTAAGACTACAATTATATTAAGTGCAAAAACTTGTGAAAACTACTTACAAGAGTCCAAAGCCACAGTGGCTAGCAACATGTGAAACAAAGAACCACTCCCTAATTCAAACAACCCATTGCTTCCATTTCAACCCACATTCATGCCCGAATCAACCCAAATCCTTCCCGCATCATTTTTACCCGTGTTGACTTTTTGTTGACCAAGGTTCAAAAGTGAGTGAAACGAATTGTGAGCTTATGGAAAGCTTTATGAGCTTATATGAGCTTGTTTAAAATTGAAATTGAGTTGCTACAAGCTTTGACAAATGAGTTTGAAACTTAAAATTTCAACAGTTAACAATAATAATGGAATTTGAACATTAACTGAAATTGACACTTAAATAAAGTTGAGATACACTAAAATGGTTTACTTGAACACAATGTAGCTTTAAATTACAACTGCAAATCTAATTTAGACTAAAAAAAACATGAAACGACATACATTGCTAAAAACTAAAAAACTAACTCCTTTCTTCTTGCTTCCTTTTTGCCTTTTATAAGCCAAAAGTGTCTCTCTCCTCTTTCTGAATAGTTCCCACCAACAATTGAGGCCCTAGGATGGCTGCAAATGATCTTGGCCGTTTAAAGTAATTTTGGCGCCAAACTTGGTTTTAACAGTGGAGTTTGAGTGGGATTGGTAGAGGATGCATTTAATGATCCTTGGCCTCTTGTGTTTGGAGGGGGGGGAATAGGGGTGATGATGGTTGAGTGTGAGCAGGTGATGATATGCAGGATTGTGATGATGGACATGGTAGCTTGGTGTACCCGTGAGGGAGAGAGGGAAAATGGATGGTCAAATGGGTTTGACTGTTATTTTATTAAAGGGGGTCCAATGGCAGGGGTTCAAAAATCTGTGGCAGGGTCAAATGAATTGTGACAAGGGGCCAAGGTTAGTAATAGGTTAATAATCAAGGGCCTAAGTTGCCATTTCTGAAACTGTAGGGACTAGAACTGCCAAATCTACAAAGTTGATGCAAGGGCTGAAATTGAAAAGTAACAATAGTTCAAGGACCAAAGTTGCCACTTTCACATTTTCCAGGGACCAATTCTGCCAAATTTCAAACTTGGAGGACCATTTTTGTAATTTTCTCAAACTTTTTTACATTTTTCACCAAAGGACTAAATTTGACAACTTATGATTTTAAAAGGACCTTTGGTGACTTTACTTTGAAATTATATGCTCGTGGACTGTTTTGACAACTTTTGAAACTTGGGGACTAAAGCGCAATTTTTGCAAATTTGATATGTTTTCATCCGATTTTGATATTTTGCATTTAAAACACATAAAACACCGATTTGTGATATTTTGATCATTTTGATGTGTTTCTGAGTGTTTTCAGATGATTTTGCAGTTTATTTTGTACAAAAATGATGAGTATTTACACACTCATCACTTTCCTTCTGTCAAATCTTGCTGGATCTCTTCCCTGGAAACCAAACTTTCTCCCAGCCTTACTCTCAAACTTCTTGATGTTCATTGAGAGCATGGCCAGTTGCCACTTCAAGTTCATCTCTTCCATATCAAGTGGATCCACCTGTTCAAAATCCTTAAAAGCTAGTTGCTGCTGATTTTCATAATCAGCAACAAAAGATTGAAGTACATATTCCAATACACCACTGGATTGTGGTTGAAACTTTGATGTAGTGGTGATGTAAGATGATGATGCTGAGGAAATTGGGCTTGGAGCATAAGTCATCTTATTTAAGGAGGTGCTCACAAAAGCTGAATGAGTGGGAGTAGATGAACGAAAGGGACTTCTGACATCAGGCTCAAGAGTTTTAAGTCTGTTGTAGAGATCATCAAAAGTGATCATATCTAGCCCACCTTTAGCTTTGAGTGCAATGCATACTTGCAACCAAAATGGAGGTCAAGATCGTAAGAACTATGAATTGCAATCCTCGTTGTCTGGCCTGGCCTTCATCTGATTCAATTGACTCAAAATCGTATGGAACCTTTCATATCCCTTGTGGATACCTTCTTCCTCAGAGATTTGGAATTCTTGAAACTACTGTTTCAGCATTGATTTCCTCATCCTCTTTGACTCATCATTCCCACCAAACCTAGCTTTGATCGCCATCCAGATGTCCTTAGCATCCTCCATGTAGTGAAAGTCACCCATGTGATCATCTGGTATAGTCTTAAGGAGAATAGTTCTAACTTTATTCTCTCTCTGAACAACCATTATCTCTTCAGCAGTTTTGGGACCAACGATGGTAATAACACCATCAACATCTTTGACGCACTTCTTCAAACTGTTACCCTTACGGACAACTTCCCAAAGATTCCAATCAATATTGCTGATCCAATTCTGCATCTTCATAGCCCACAATTCATACTCCTCCTTCTCGAGGTATGGGAACTTTGCATTGCTGTTTGTGAGATTGAGTTGTTGCAAAGATGTGGTGTTTTGATTGTGAGTAACCATTTCATCTTGACCCGAGCATTGTTATGGTTGTTTAGGTTGTGAGGGTGTAAAGAAAAGAATTTTCTTAGAATCACAGAGACTCTCTCGAGGCTCTGATACCACTTGTTGAACTTAAGACCTTGATAGATCTTTGAGCGCTCGTGGATCGTTAGTAATGTTTATATAATCACAAACACACTAATAGACAGTCTCTATTACTTGTATTCTAAAGCGGAAATCAAACACAAGCAAGAACAATTGTTACTAAGAATACTTTGATCCTCTATGGATCTTTTAATAAAACTAAAACTTGTTTTTCAAACTCGTACCTCATACATACTAATGTATTCCTTTATAGACAAGGAACCCTAAACCGTTTCACAAGAAACGTATAATCATAAACCTAAAAGAGATATACATTATCACTTCCTAATAAAGCTCATGCATATCCTAACTAACTATAAAATACGCGGAATATCTATATCCGCAGAAACAAACTACACGGTTTTACTACTTCCACAGAATCACTTATTCGTGAGAATCCAAAGACTACGTGAGAATCCGTCGTGACAACATTCAATGTAATTCTTATTCAGTAGAATTCCCAACATAAATCTAGTCTATATGTTTTCAACGATATTCCATGAATACGTAGCTAAACCCTTACGGTTACACGTATTTGATACTCGTAAACCTAGTTCACGAAAAATGATGAATAGTGAATTGTGAATAGTGATTTTTCTCTGGAAATGAATAGTGTTTCATGAATAGTAAAAATTTGAAATACCCTTGCAAAATATCAAATCGAATTCAAAAATGATGAATAGTAACCGATGAATAGTAAATTCCTGAGATGAATAGTAAAATTTTCAAACTTTGTAAAATGACCTGAATTTACGATTTGTCACAGATATAACAGCAAAAGCATCCTTTACATCAGGTAAAGGATCTCTATCAAGCAAATTACTCATAACATGCTGATAGACATCATTTAAGCCCATTAGAGACTGCATAAGCCTAACCTATTGGTAATGCTTAAAAGTCCCTTCATGTGCAACACAAGTACATACAGGCAATAAGGTAAGAATATCAAATTCTCTCCACAGAGAGTTCAATTTATGATAATATTCAGGCACAGGCAAATCACCTCGTTTAATTCCATTAATCTTATAAACTAGGATATAAATCACAGAACCATCCATTTTATCATATGCTTCCTGTAATTCTTCCCAAGCTTCATATGCAATTTCAGAGTAAACTTGAACCAAATACAAATCCTGAGACAGAGAACCAAAATCCATCATAAAACAATGGCATTACATCTTTTCCATTGTTGGGCCAAAAGCAGGACTAATAACCGGTTTAACACAAGTATCATAAATAAACCTAATTTTATTTTTACCCTTAAGAGCAATTCTCATAGCAAGAGACCACATTTTATAATTTTCAACACGATGAGTTTGAAATTAACAATAGACACATTAGAATTATCATTAGCATGCAAGAACAAAGGATTACCAAGATCCAATTACTAATCAATACTTGACTATGATAATGGAAAAACAAAAAACATGCACAGACAAGAACAATCAAACAGACCTAACCAAAGAACAAAAAACATAACCAACCAACCAAAAATCAACCAAGACTGCCCAGAACCTATCCACCAAATGACCTAGACACAAAAACAGACAAATACACGAAAAAAAAAAGAAATAACAACTCATACCCAATTCAACTGAAGTACTCAGTCTAACACCTATCTGTGGGAAGTGCAGGTTTTCATACTTCTCAAGGAAGCAGGTCAAGATGTTACCCACATAGTTTGCAGTGATACAACTATGATACTCAGTAAATTAAAGAAAAGGAAACCTTACAACGCTTTACCAAGAAATGCAACGGAAAGAATAGGCCACAAACACTCTTGATTCACTTAGTCAAGAGTGCAATAACCAAGAATCAACACCAATATCACCACAGATCACCAGCAGGATCAAGATCCCCAAATCCACAAATTAGGGTTTAAAGAAACCCTAACAGATTGACAGGCTCGTTGTACCATTAAAAAATAAACCTAATTACCTTATATTAGATATGGTAAGCGGGTATCGTATCCACGAGGAATATGTGGTTTTAATTTAAGTTTTGGGGTGATCACTGATCAATAAAGGTTTGATATTGAAAATTTTAATAACTAAATTACTAATTAAGCTAAATTCTATGAAATAACTAATTAATTTAAAACTTAATAATAAAAATAATAATTAACTAAAAAGCAAATAAACAAATAAAAATTAAATAAGCAAATAAAAGCGAAGTTGCAAACAATTAAGTGAAAAGCAATCCCTCCCGGCTCCGAATATATTGATATGACGAAGTTACGGACTATTACTAATGCTTGCTTTGTATTAATTGAAAAAGATAATTTTGGGCGCAAGTTATGTTTACCACACGAATTGTCTTAATACCTAAACTAGTTGGACTCGGCACAATTCGTTGACTAGCAATAGCATGCCTTCTAATAATCCTATCAATTAATTTTATAATTATTTAAATGAACAATTATGAGTACAAATTATGTTTAACATACGACCATCTTAACCCCTTAGACTAATTAGGCTTGACACAATCGTTGACTCGCAATAAAATGTCTCACAGTTATTCAATAAAATAATTATACTAAAACATTAAATTCAAACCAAAGATTAGCATCAAAATCATATAAATTAATGTTTGACAAATAAAATAGAATCCGTAAACATGATCAAATTAAACCAAATATATCTTTTACCGGAAGAGATTACAAGAGACTTAGCCGCGCGTCACGTTGGTAGACATCATCTTTCATTATACGTTGCATGTACCCCGTATTCTATGTAAAGGAATTAAATCCTTTATACTTTGCACAATCGTCGAGACAAGAATAATAGTATATACTTTAAATCTTCATTCAATAACTGGGACAAAGTGTATATCAACGAATCAAATGAAAATAAAAGAAAACAATGGTGCGGCTAATGTCGTTAGTGATGGGGTCCTCGTATATATATTTTTTCTTGTTTTGTGAATTGTGAATGACGGCTGGATCTTTTTCTTTGTTTCTGTGTTGTCGAATGAGCCCCCCACGTGAATGTGAGATGATAGGGTTTTTCTTTCTTCCTTTTTTTTCTTGTCGTCCACTCCAAAACCCACGAAAAGCCCAAGACTTTTTGATGCATTCTGCTAGCCGACTCCAACCCAACATAATGGTTTTCATTATTTTCTTCTTTCTTGATTTGATATATTAAATGAAAGCCCATAATTCTTTTGCAAGCATAAGCTACGAACTGACATGCCCCTACGATGTATTTCCAAAAATGCCATATGATTCTGAGTACGATCAATCATGAATTCATTTAAGACGGAGCTCGGACGAGAAAGTTGTGACCAAAACAATGCAACAACATCAAACACTTTCATTTTTTCATATTAGCTCGTAATATCGCAATTTTTTTCTCCTTTTTGCGCATAGCCTACATAAGCACAAAACACCCTCAAAGTACATGTATAACGATGAATAATAATGTAACAATGCGTAATTAACATGCAATGAGGGGTATGTAAAATACACCGATCACATATCTATCAATAAACTTCAAGATCAACACCCAAAATACAAATTCACACCACGGCCGTCGAGAAAACAGCCCAAATCGATCAATACAACCACCAATTCAAGAAATCCCCAAATTCCTTGAAACCCTAAAATCTACAAGAACCACCAGAGATCATAACCGAGGATATGATACCATTTAAAACTCCATATCTAATCAAGATTCACAAGCTCAACACAATCAATTCACCCAACCAACCACCCCACGATGACAATCTTTTATTACTTTAAACAATACAAGAGGATGAGTCCACAAATGTGTGCTCACCAAACCGATACAAAAGAAATCAGATAGTCTCCTTTAGAAGGATGCTATTTATCACACTACAAGTGATAGATACAAACTGCCTCACTACAATACTCTTAAAATATCCTAACCAAACACTTAAACCAGATGATCAATACCAAAACAAACTTGTAATCACTTTAAGAGGGACACTGTGTATTTAGAGAGAAAACTGCAATCGGATTAATGAGCTAGGGTTGGGATAAAGAGGCTTATATACAGCCATGTTCCACTTTAACCCCTGTAGAAAGAGAACTAGAACAAGCAAAGCCAAACTGTCATACATAACACAAAATGTACAAGAATGGTCCATGTACATTTTAAGTATAAGTTTGCCATAAACTTATATATTCCAACATGGGTGATTCATGGTGATGTCTTTTAACGTGCATGGTTTATTTGAAAACGAAAACACTAAATGAACGGCTTTTAGAGTTTACACTCACAACAATATTAAAAACGATCTTAAGCTATTATAACCATTTTTGGTTTAAAAGTTGGTAAATCATAAATGGATATCGGGCTTATATTTCTTTCTTTTGAAATGAGAAGAAAGTAAATTTCGTTAATTAAAAGATAAATATTTGTAAATAATTGCCATTTTCTTACTAGTTCCATTTTTAAAAAGATGTAAACAAATAAAAGCATTCCCGAACCAAAATGATGCTTGATTCGAGTAACAAGAGTTCTTTCTATTGAAATCTACTTAAATTTGGTAAATTCACACTAATATTCTAGCATTACTACAAAATTATTTGACAAAAATAAAAGTCATAACTTCTCATTTCTTTATTAGCATAACTTTCTAAATATTTATAAGCTTAACGTTTTTTGTATAATTTGTAGGGATTAAGTTGTAGAATAGCAATGTACTTTTCAAAGTGTCCCGTTTTAGTACGTGTACTTTTTTTAAGTTGTAGAATAGCAATGTACTTTTAAATGTGTTTCAATTTGGTACGTGTACTTTTTTTAGCTTCGTAAATGTTGTAGAATAGCAATGTACTTTCTATAAGTGTTCCAATTTGGTACGTGGATGACGTACCAAATTGGAACACTTATAGAAAGTACATTGCTATTCTACAACTTTTACGAAGCTAAAAAAAGTACACGTACCAAAACAGGACACTTATGGAAGTACATTGCTATTCTACAACTTAAAAAAAGTACACGTACTAAAACGGGACACCTTGAAAAGTACATTGCTATTTTACGACTTAATCCCTAATTTGTAAGGAAACGATTACACTTTTATTAATAAAATCTAGGGCTAATAACCTATTAAAACATCATACTTGTCACAAATGTCAGTTCGACGTAGCGAACAAAAAAAATAGCTCTTCTAGACGTTAAACTTTAGATTCTTGTCTTCAATTGAGTATTCTGACGATTTTACCCTTCCAAATTACATAAATGGTCCCTGTGGGTTTGCGAAAATTGCATCCATCGTCCCTAGGCTAAATTACATAAATGGTCCCTGTCGTTTGGAAAAAATTGCGTCCATCATCCTTTACATAACGGATTCCATAAAAAAAAAAAAAAAAAAAAAAAACCAAATCAAAAACATAAATCCATCAAATAGATTCTAAAATCTAAGGAACCAACTTTTATATTAATATTTGACAGAAGAATCGGACTATTAAATGTAGTCAATCTAACCTGGGATCAAAAATAGAAGAAACTAGCTTCAGATCATCACAAGCGGAGACTTCGCTACCATCGTTGCCTTTTTCCAAAGATAAAATTTCCATTCGCAAGAGCAGTAGATAACATGTGTATATTATCATCCAGTTCATTGTGACAAAAAAAGCAAATAATCAGAAGAATTTGACAATAACTCACATTTCCATCCGCAAAAGCCAAGAGGAGTAGCTAACGTGTTGAATCGATCCAAGAGAAAACCCTATTGACTACAAATCCCTTCAGATATCACCAAATTGAAACTTGATTCGACTTGTACACACCTTGAATTGCAAAACCTCCAATCTAATTTTCAAAAACCCTAACTTTTACCCAACCCTAATTGTTTTGTAAAAATGATGATGAAACTGATTTGGTGCCTCTTTCAACTCGATTCAGTAAATAGGAGCTGTTTACTGCCGGTTAGTTATGATGCTGTGGAGCCACCGCCACCAGTTGATGTCGTTAAGGATGTTGAGATGGTGAGTGATCATCATGAGCCCGAGGAGGTTGTTATGTCGGAGATACTGCCGGCTAGTTATGATGCTGTGGAGCATGTAGTTGTCGAGCCACCGCCACCGGTTGATGTTGTTAAGGATGTTGAGATGGTGAGTGATCATCATGAGTCCGAGGAGGTTGTTATGTCGGGTGACACGTGGCGTCCTTTAACGAGTGTGGTTGATGCTTCTTTACCGGAGATGAAAGTGAAAGAGAAGTAGCTTGTGGGTTATTGATATATTGAAGGTGAAAGAGAAGCAAAATGAACCGGATGAGTTAAAAAATTAATTGGGTTATTGATATACTTGGGACAAAGGATGCAAATTTTTTAAATTTAAGGGTAAAATGGTCATCACAAATTTATTATACTCAACTCAAGACAAGAATTTCAAGTTTAACGTCTAGAAGAGCTATTTTTTTTGTTCGCTACGTCGAACTGACATTTTTGACAAGTATGATACTTTAATAGGTTATTAGCCCTAAAATCTAAATTACAATAAATAAAATTAACAATAAATAAATAATAGCAAATTAAATACAAACAGAATGTAAGCAGATAAACGATAATTAAATAAAATAATAAGTCAAAAGACTTACTTGATAACCAAATAGAGATCAACGAAGAAGCACTAAAAGCCGAGGCACGTATTTTACACGCTTCCCTTAAAAGCAGTTCGCCGTCTACTCCCAAGGGTACAACAAAAAACAAGAAGTTGTCTTGTCGAACTTAACTAAACTGCCAGGAATTCCATCTTAAGAGATGCGTATTCCTTACGTTGGAAGTCATTAATACTTATTGCGAAGCTCTCTGTGAGGAGAACACGAACCTACAAAATATTACTCATACATATGACACATACATGTGTCAAAAATTTTTCCAACAATCCTCCACATGAATGGAGATCGGTCGTAATACACAAAAATTACGATGAAATTCCAATAGTTGAATCTTGCAAAAGATAGGTAGGTGTGACCCTTTGAACCTTCCCTTGTGAAATTCACTTAGCCTTCTAGCTGTCAGTAGACGCGATGTCTTTGAACTGAGCTTCTGTTTATGTAATTGACAATACATTTCATACAAGACTCTCCCTAACATTGTTAAGTCATTATAGTCATGTCCATTATGGTCCTAAACATTTGCGTGGTTCTGCAAGAGCTCTTAGGAATTGCGCCCCCTACAATTCCCAAGCGACCCCACTTCTCTCTCACATAGGTGATTTCATCTTGAATCATTAAAAACATATGTTTTGTGATTTCATCTCAAATCATTATGCTTTGTAATTTCATCTTGAATCATTAAAGCCATGTGTTTAACCTCTCAACAAGTCACATTTGTTATAGGAATGGACTAGGAAGTTACAATGTTAAGTAACTCCCCCATATTGACTTGACTTCCCTCACATTTATATGATTAGGTTGTCCTATTTAACGCAGATCTTGGGATCTCCAGTCAACTGGGTTAGGTTTTCCTTCATATAAACTCATTCCTTTAAGGGCTTTAGTCTCATTCCTTTAGACGACTTACTAACTAACTCTCTGCTTAAGCCTTTCGTAAGCGGATCCACGATGTTATCCATTGACTTTACGTAGTCAATCGTGATAACTCTAGTTAAGAGTAGTTGTCGCACCAATCAACGCCTATGATGGATATGTCTCGACTTACCGTTTTACATTGTGATATGAGCTCTGTAAATTTCCAATTGACTATCACACTTTATATAGATGGTCGTTACCGGTTTACGCCATCTTGGTATGTCCTCTACGAATTAACGTAGATATGCCACATATTCTATAAATTTATTTCAAATGATAAATTCAAATTTCATCATAGATTTAGCTATAAAAGTCTGTTTGAAATACTTTTAAGATTTTCAAGACATAGCTTCCCACATAGACTCAATACATCCGATCTAGTGGATCTAGATTCTTTTATGTAAGAATCCATATTTGCATTACTTTATCATTCTATAGCAGCTGGATATCTTCCGAAATGCAATATCATAAGTATCATAGTACTTGTGTAATACTATTCAAATAGACATCACTTGAATTATTGGTATATTTATGTAACCTGATTATAACTTCTAAATCAGGTCTCACATACGTCATGAGACACATAAGATGCCCAATATTCTTTGAGTACATAAAATGGGGAACACCTCTACCTATATTTTAAATAGATTTAAAAAGATGTCGTTGGAGTTCTAGCTAGGCCGGAATCCCACACACTGAACCTCACAAGAATATTGCCCTTATAGTGTTTTTGACTTCAAAACAAATCCATCTGGTTTCATATGATCTTAGTTCCAAGAACCATAACGAACAACCAATGTAGTTCATGTCAGATATTGACTCCAACATTTCATTAGTGGATTTGTTTACCTTGTTATCACTTTCGGTGATAAGTATACCATCTATGTATAAATACACGATTACATATATAACAGTGATTTTTTTCCTTCCTTTTTTCCACATACATCCATTAATTTTGAATCCATATCCTGACATGACGTGGTAAAAAATTTAGATGTCATTGTTTGGAAGCTTTTCCTAAGCCATATAATGACTTTACAAGCCTAAAACTTTGCTCTTTTGTCTAAGAGCCATATTAAACCCTCAGGTTGGTTCATGCAGATTTCTTCTTCTAAATCCTTGTTTCGTAATGCCATTCTCACATACATTTTGGTAAACTTCCAAATTTCTTAAAGTAACAATAGCAAGTATCATCCTAATAGAGGTTATTCGCGTAACCGATGAATATGTATCAAAGTAAGCTAGACCTTCTCTTTGTCTAAATCCTTTAATTACCAATCTTGATTTTTTTTACTTATCAATGGTTCCATCGACAACCTTTGTGGTTGTTAGGTAACCATTTGTAGCCTAGTGGTTTACCACCAGGAGGTAAAACCACGAGCTATAATGTATCCTTTTTGTAAAATAGAATCTATTTCACATTTCATGGCTTATTTCCATTGAGGCCATCCTGAGGAAGTTACCATTTCTTTTTAAGAAGTAGGTTCATTTTCAACCATAAAAGAAACGAAACTAAGTCCAAACAATTTCCCGTTTCTTGCCCGTTTGCTTCTTTTTAGTTCAACTTATTCTTCCAGGTTGATCTTGTCTCACATCATGGAGATCATAATCAATCTCTTGTTTTCTCTTATCAGAACAACAGTATCATCTAGATGTCTCTCATCATGAAGGACATCATCATTTAGTTGCCTCTCATCATGGACAACTATGTCATATAGTCTAGATGAACTTCCATTTTCCTCAGATAAATAAGGAAACACAGTTTCAAACAATAAAAGTTTTCCTTAATTCCATTATCGTATCTTTGTATATATTCAGATTTTTTGAATCATATCAAAATAATTGATAAGCACTATTGTAATGAGCATATCACAAAAATATGCAATCCACAGTTTTATGTCCAATATCTTGATCCTTGGGTGCCGGGAAAGATAGACACCCCCACATTCGTAAGTACTTATAGGATGGTTTTCTTCCCATCCATAGTTCATAGAACTATCTTCTTTTCCTTACAAGGGATCTTATCTAAAAGATAAGTAGCCAATAAAATCGCTTTCCCCCACATGCCATGGCTTAAACCATGACTTTAACAACATGGCATAACACAAGCATCAATATAAGAAATAGAGAACAGAAAGATCGGATGAACATAATACACACACACATTTAAGACTATATTGAAAGGATAAGCACAAGTGTAATATGAAAGTAAACAACCAACCTTCAAATGAAGGTTTACAATCCTATTTATAGGAGAGGGAGCTAGGGTAACACTCCTAGTCCCTTCCTTTCCTTATAAGGCTTGGGCCAACGCTTATGGGCCTTCTACATAAGCCTTAGCATAATAACAAACATAACGGCCTAATTAAGCTAACTATTACATATTAATTACTAACACTTGTAATCTAGTTTAGAGTGATTCCAACAATCTCCCCCTAAGTGTTGGTGATTAATGATATGAGTGGTAACGTTGTAGGTGCCGATGTAATAGTAGCTTTGATGTTTTCGACATTCTTCTTTCTTGTGAGAAGAAGTGTCTTGATTCGAACAATCTCCCGGTGTAGGGATCTTGTTTGCTTTGAAGTATTTCACTTTGACGCCTTCATTATCTTTGTTCTTTGATCTTTGTTCTTTGTGATGGTAGTGATATTATGTTGTGGTTATCTCGCATCAGTGCCGCCGTTGCTCGGTGTCTCCACGTCTTTCTCCAACATGCTCACACGATCTTTAACGTTGGATTTCAAGATCGATGTAGTTCTCTTAGTCTTTAAAATTTGTAGATTCTTTGACTTTGACGAAGAATCATTCTTCCGATGTGTTGCCTTTTGAGAGAACTTCAATTAGTGTTGTTGTAGGTATGAGCATGTGGAGAATCTGCACGATCTTTTCCACCCGCAAGCATCCATAAGAAGAAAACATAAAAACATGGGTTAGAAATAATCCTGCGCTTACAAGTTTGAACTTGAGAGTGTTAACAACATAGTGTGAAAACACAACTCTAATTCTTACAATGGTCGTTCTCGAACCGGAGTCCCACAAGTAAGATAACGCGATGTACCAAGGACACCTCTGAGTTCGGATGAGTCATTGAGGTACACGAAGCATCACCCCACGATCGTAGACCGTTTGAGACACTAAGCGTAACCCACAAGGAGTTACCGATGACCTGCTTGTCGGTGTTTGATGTTGACCTGGCGGGAGTTTTCATTCAATCACCGAGGATCACATGTGTGAACCTCTCATAAATTTTTTCGACAGATTGCTAAGATCTGTGTAGGACTCGATAATGTATCACTTGCATCCTTAAAGTTGAACTACAAGTGATGAAATGTCAAGTGTACCTAAGAGATCTTTTGATGAATCTCGTGGCTCTAGACTCAATAGTGCGCTTTGGTTTTCATGAGCGGAGACAAGGGAGAGGGTCTCCTTCCTTCAATACCAGCAATCTCTAAGAGAGAGCCGATAGTTTACGTAGGGTTCCTTGTGAGAATGAAACAAGCTTCGTTGAAAGAAACTTGAGTGGCTAAGAAGGTTTAGTGCATGCGTCATCGGGTCCATGATGACTTTAATCTTCAATACCAATGTCATCAAGTGACAACCAAGAGCATATGAATTGAACCCGGTGTCGCCTCTAAGTTGAATAACTGGAGGGCTATTTCTTTTACCCTTTCTTTACTTTTCTTTTTAATTCTTCAACTCCTTCTTTCTCCGATTCTCATTTTCTCCTTTTTATAATCATACCTAAGGACTTCTAATTCTAACTAATGGTGGTATCCTTGGGTAGATCCCTCCGGCTCTGGTGGATCATAGGACGGTTATTCCTAACCTTAGTCACCTTATAACTCCATGACTAACCTATGTTGCCATAAAACCATTATCTTGAAAACCTCTCAAAGTGGTTATGAGTAAAAGCATTTTGTACCACTGTGAGGGTTTTAGAATTTTGCAAAAATACTCCCCCTCCACACGTGCTTAAGTATTTTGACAGAAATCTGCATGGTGAAAGAAGAGCGGGCACTTTTGAATTGATCAACTCAAGATAGACAATTCCCAGCGAGACACGGTTACGTTGCATAGTTAAAGAGTTACATTGTCAGATTTTAGGTGACAACTAGCTCTAATAACTACCTTGAAGGTGTGGACAAGCCTCGAAAGGTTGTCAAACTCGTCAAAGTTCATGTCTATCAAGAGTTTCTCGAATGGTACATTCTACTCGGACAAGTCCTTTGCGAGGCACGTTTACATCGCTAGCGAACTAGCTTGAAATTATTACCCGTCCCGGACAAGTCTTTTCAAGTTACAAACATTTAAGATCTCGTCAATTCATTGGTTAAGTCTTTTTAGCATGACGATTCATTTGCAATTCACAACATATTTCTTATCACATAAATTTTTCTCCCCCTAAAACATGGCATATAAATGTTATTTTTGATGAAATTTGATATCGAATATGTCTATTTCGACTTTTGCGGGAAGTTTACCACGAAGAACATTTGTGAACAAAGTTTCTAAGCAAATACTCCCCCTTAACAAGTGATATTAACTTTTGAGGTTTTGAAAAACATAAGGGGAAGTACTTGTTCTTTTGAGCAAAACTTTGAAAATGAAAGTTTTGATAGTTTTATCAAAAGTAAGAAGCTTCGCTCCTTTTGTAAGGATTGTGGCATCAAGCGCACTGCGAGGGTCCTTTCATTACAAGTACGGGTTGTACATCGTAATGTGTGCACAAGCCATTGTCATATATAAATCACACATCCAAAATATGATAAGAGAAACAGATAAGGGGTACCAGAGAATCGTATTCCGCCAATAACACCGTGAATGCGTTACGGGCGTTGATAGCACAGTGAGAGATATGCTTGGATGTCCACCAACGAAACTCTCCAATGTTCGAATCGATCCCTCCTAAACAACCTTTCATCAATCCGGTGATGATCTTCCTAACATCCCTTCTTTCCCTTGAATTCCATCTCTTGAGAACCCGATGTCGTCATGAATCTCTTTCAACCTGTATGCTAACCCATCCCTAACTTTCTTCAATGTGTGATCCCCAAACTTATGAAGCTCTTTGCACGCCATGAAGCAGTTGTGGTGTATGTAGACTACCCCAAACGGTTTCTTGATAAAAGTGTACTGAGCAAGTCGGTTTATGTCGGGAAGGTCTAGCTGAGGTTTTGTGAGATTAACGCGTTTCTGATAAGATTCCACGACAAGTTGTATGTCTTCTACACGTTCTTGGATCACGATGCTTCTAATGTATATTAGTAATGACTTGATGTATTCGCGTTGGACATTTGTAGAGAAATGTCGCATTCGTCCTTGTACCTTGGCGAGATACATATCTTCAATGTCATTTAGCGACAATCTCAGAAAATCAGTTCACAGAAGGCATATTTCTCTTCGTCTTGCCATTTGACCACTATTTTCTTAAGGAATGTGTAGTCCCACTTGGACGAAAGGGTAACATGTTGAATTGCAATGATCCGTTTTTCACTGAACACTTCCTCCTTCGACTTAAGAACCTAGCAGCTTTTGTAGTAGATTCTTCGGCGTTCAGGCCAATGATGAATCCCATACAATGCATCGATGTTGTACTTTTCCACTTTGTTAGTAAACATATGTGTGGCGTATTCCTCAATGGCTATGTTGTTGGAGTATATTGCTGTCGGGAAAGGGAGTGTGAGTGATGTAGCGTATTTCTTGGAGACATCGCTATCGTGTAGAAGAAACTCTAGGTCGTTGTTGAAGAAATAGCGGAATAGAATCTTGGGTTGATCCGGTCACCAATTTTAGGTAGAGGTTTGGTCCACGAGGTAGTATGGAGCTTTATCCGTCCGTGAAGTCAATGTTTGATTCGAGATTGAGCCAATCAATGTTGTTAGACATGGCTCGTGCAATGTTATCAAGATCATATTCAACTTCAATTGCACTTTCTGAGTTGTCTTTAAGTAGTTGAAATGCATCATTCTTGATTAGCCTCAACTCTGCCTTAGTCATCTTCTTCACGTTAAACTTTTCTTGAAGAAGCTTCACATGCTCCATTGTTCGGCCATCTACCATTTCTTGACCTTCAGGTAATGAAGGGGTGGCATCAACAAGTTTAGAAAACCAGTCATATTCTTCGGTTGTGTCTTCATCTAGCCATGAGACAACATCGGTCTTCTTCTTCTTTTTCTTTGGCTTTGATGATGATTCTGGTTTCTTTGTTGTGGTAGAAGAAGTGGGTTGTTGTTGGGGCTCAAGGACATCTTCATCACCACCAGTGTATTCAAAGTGATCACCGGTTTTCTCTGTCTATGGCGGTGACTCAGAGTCCTAAGGTTTATCAATGGCATCAGAACGTGGAGGAGATCTTCTTTCGGTGGAGGTTCTTTGGGGTGGAGGTGGCATAGAGGATGATCCGCCAGCTTTCTTTGGACGTTTTGGTGCAGAATCCTTGTCCTTATCATCGTCATCTCTTGGTCGTTTAGGTTGACCTATTGACTCTTTGCATGAAGATTTGAGTTGATATTCTAGAAGGGCCTCAAATAATTTAGCTTTATATGAAGCAAAGGTTGCAGACCATTTAGACATTTGTATCACCAATTTCGAGATCAACTCAGCTTCAGAGAGTTCAGGTGAGTTGGCCAGTGTATGTTTAACCAATGCGACGATATTTGGAGTAAGTTTTCTGGCAAACATATCCCATGTCAATCTAGGAACAGTGTCGAGAAGGAACTTATGAGTATATTCCTTAATCGTCTTTTCCATTTCCCCTTGGATATCTCTGTTTAGAAACTCTTGAAGTTGTTCCCTTTGTCCCAACATCTCGTTTATCGGATTTTGAAGAAGATTGATTCTGTCAGCGAGCTGATTCAGTTTTCTGTTAACAATGTTACGTTTCTTTGCTTTTCTGACAGCATTGACAATCTTCGACTTGGCACGTGATGCCCAAGTGTCAGTTGGTTTCTTTATCGATTTGGATGCGGATCTGGTGGTGCCTTTAGATGGTGGAGGTGATGAGTGAGAAGATGAGTCTGATGATGATGAGACATGAGGAGACTCAGGGTTCTTTGGTGGCTCAGAATTTTGTTCCTTTCTTTGTACGGGACTATCAAGAATGTAGTCATTGGCTTCCTTTTCAGCTTGAGCCTTTTCTTGTGCCTTAACCCTGGCTTCTTCATCTACTTGAGCTTGAGCTTCTTTTTCTGCTTTTTCTTTAGTTGCAGCCTCAACATCTTCATCAGTAATTTTCTCAGACTTCTCCTTTTTCGGTTCCTCAAAGTCATAGATGATAGAATCCTCTAGTTGCCGTTGTTGTTGTTCGTGGGTGGTGGTACCAGTTCCCTTATCGGGTTGATTACCCGCATCGGAAACTCGTGTAGTTAGTGCACCACCACTTGACCCTCCGGGGCCACGAGTTTGTTGATGTTCGAACTCTTTGGCAACGTGTTGTAGTCTGAGGTTCTTGAGCTTCTTTCTATAGTCTCTGTCTTCATCCAGTGGCTCTTCTTCTGAGCTCTCTTCTTCGTGCTCAAGCACTGGAGTTTTCCCTTTGTCAGAATTAGGACTGAGAGGTTTTACGATTGTTAGAGTATCATCAGTTGCAGATTCTGAGTAGATAATCTCTTCATCTGTTTTAGTGTCCTCTGAGTCCTCGTCCATTAGTTTTGGTTCTGGTTTGGGAATAGGGATGGCACTCGATGATAGAACTCTCCTTTTGTTTGTGTGAGTCCTTTTTGGATACTTACGACTACTCCCAGTGCTTGCGATACTTCCAGTGCTACCGCTTCTGGTTTTCCTAACAGGTGTACCAGAAGAATTTTCATCCATGAATCCCACTTTGCCTAATGCAACTGCTTCCAAATAACGTGTGTACGATTGTAGTCCCTTGACATCAGCAGTGAGATGGCAATCTGGTAATACCGCACCTTGTTTCTTTGTTGTTGAGTCCTTAAATCCGATAACATTTAGTGTGGGCTCAAGCAACGGGAGTGATGTTTGGGGTCATCAAGACTCGAGGAATATCGTGATTATTCCCAGAGCCCTTTGGATCAACAATTTGGTGTATCCGATGTAAGAGATCTTGGTGCGTGGATTTTTAAGGTATGACATCATGTCGTCCCGCATCGAGGCGCAAATTGATATGATTCATGTTGACCATAGCCCAAAATATTTGTAGTTCCATGAGCTTAGGATGCTCAAACCATCACACGCCCGTAAACCGATTTGGCAATCATGATGTAGAGGGTTCTCTATGGCTGAGGAATGTTCTTAAGATCAACAAACGAATGTTTTGTTATGATCCCAGTAGCTTCGTCATAGCTGATGTCGACCATGAACTGGAGAGTGACCTCTTCAGAAGGAGTAGCAGAGTAATCGGCAGGCTGGATGGTAGGAAGAAGAAGAATAGCCTTTAAATCTGCAGGAGTGATGGTGACTTGTTTGTTGTTAAGTGTCACCGTCACAGCACTTTGACCTTTGACCTTTTGTATGGTATGCCAGAATTGATGTATGTAAATCTCCGGCACTGTTGCAGAATTTGTGAGCATATTCTTGTAGGGATGAGTCTTCAGAATATCCACAACAATCTGACAGGAAGACTCAGAACAAGTGAAATTTTCAAAATCGACCCTGAGGTTGTTCTTTCCAATCTTCATTGTGTAACCGTCGGGGAAGATGTCTTCAATTGAGAGAACATTTGGTGCATCAACATTTTCCATTTGGACGTCCATATCGTGATCTGAAAGATATTTAGCCAAAAGAACTAACATATCGAAAGACATTACGTTAGTCAAAAGTTGATTTTATTGTTTATTTATTGAATATGATATGTTAACGAATGTTACGAGTCCAATGTCACTTGTTTGTCCAATAGTCCAAAGTAGTCGTGAAAAATTTCGTGAATTTATTAACTTTGAGTTTTAAAGTCCAAGTTTTCACTAATTATCACAACATATTAACCATTTAAGCTTATTAATGACATTTTTTTTCGTGAAGTTATGATATGTTTATTTACAAGTTTGTACGCGTAACAATTCACAATTTTGGTTAAAATAAGGCTTAGGCATAGGATTTGCAAGCTTATGCGTAAACAGTGAACCATATGCGTAGGCATAAGCTTATGCGTAGAATCTTAACTTACGCATAAGAAATGTTACGCGTAGGAAAAAAATCCCTTAGCATAGGGCTTACGCGTAAGCGTATGATGGAGTTTGCGCTTAAGGTTTACTCGTAAGGTAAACCTTGCGCGTCAGGTCAAGTTCACGCATATCCTTCACGGGATACGCGTGGTCCCTTTGTAGAACCTTCGGCGTAAAGGTTACGCGTGAAGATTACTCTACGTGTAACACTCACGCGTAAGATGATCCTTATCGTAGGAGTTCCATGGTTAACCTTGATTCGAATATTTTTGCGTAAAACCCAAAACAAATTCATCATAACAATCTCATTAACACATTATCCAATCCTTTTCAATTTTATCATGGACACTCAATCATACACAGTTATGCGTAAGATACTCATACGCGTAACACTTAAACCCTAAGCATTCAAGAATTACGGGTATGAAATCTAACCATAGGAAATGCACCATATTGATTTTGGGATAACTAAGAGGCCTAAGGATATGTTTTCAACAAGTTTTAACATCAAAACCCTCATGAATCAAGAATACTTAATTCGTATGAACATAAACCCTAATTCTTAGTTTTCACCAAATTAATGTTTCTGGGTATGTTTCAAGCAAGGTTTTGGTCAATTAAACACGTCAAAAGCATAACACAACCATCTTTTTAACCAGAAACACTCTCATATGAAAACACCCAAATCACGCATATGAACCCTAATTTTGAAAATGGTCAATTCGTGTTTCTGGGTGGATTTGTTTGATAGAAATGGTTTAAGAGTGATCATATCAACATTTTAACACGGCCATTTTAACAGCAAACACCCAAACATGATTATGTGTTCATACGCTTATGCGTAGAGCACAAATTCATGCCTAGGGACAAATCTAGCCGTTGGATCTTGAAAAAAATCAAAACCATTATCAAACAATGATGTTAAAAACACTTACAGATTGAAGATTTATAACACGGATTTGTGTAAAGATTTTGGAGCGTGTATGAGGTTTGGTAAAAACTTGAATGTGTAATAAATTTGGAGTGATAAAAGTTGGTGAGGTGTTTAGAAAAAACTAGTTTAGACTTTTGACAATGTAAGTCCCTCCACCTTAACCATTTTCATCCACAGCCCATAAGTTCCACTTTAGTTACGTAAAGCATGATTATTTGGAAAGAAACTTGACGACACTCCCCCTTGACTTAAGAAATAATGAAATTTTATAAATTTAAGTCCGAGAAGTGTCAATAAACTAGAAATGTGACCACCATTATCAAAGAAACAACCGGGAAAAAATAACATGCAAGTACAAGGTTTTATGAAACCGAAAAATATATACTTTCTCCCCCTCAACACTTGACCGAGAAAATTGAAAGAGTAAAGTGTTGACGGAAGATTTGTACTTGCCATGTTAAAAGAAACTTAGATAGAAGAATATTTTTGAATTTTATCAGATTTTATATTTTTTATTTTGTTTTTGAAAAATATATACATAAGAGGTTTTGGTGTTTGACTGGTGTTAAGAATGTTTTAAAAGTTCTTCCAGTTCTTCTGGAGTCAAACACCGCATAACAAATCCGGTGGACAAACTCATTAAACCTAGCAGGAGCTAAGGCTTTGGTGAGAATATATGTGACAACTCGCAATTTCAGGTCATTTCTCAAGTTTCACTATTTCATCATTTATCGTAAACTGGGTTTACGAGTATCAAATTCGCGTAACCTTAATGGTTTAGCTGCGAAGTCATGATCATATCATCACGGACATTTCATATAGACTAAGTTTAGTCTACATTTCATTAACATCATTTTCATCATGTTAGTTCATTCATGATTTTTCATTTCACATTAAGCGCAGAATTTTATATTAAATAAACGCTATCGCGTAAGTTATTATTTTGAACATTTAACCCGATACTTCAAAAATTATCCCGATATATTTTTATACTTACATTTAGTTTATAAAAATAATATTATGAGTTTACCTAGTGTTTTAAATTTATTTTGTATATAAATCGTTAAATTTATATTATTACGACGCTTTTCTTAAAAACTATACGATAATTATTATATCACTCAAATTTTGCAAGAAACATATTTTTACAATTTTCATAACTACAATATATTTTACTTTGGCCTATTAAAACTTATTTTTAGACAATACTACCCTAATTTCACAAATATATGCAAGTTACAACATATTTGTACTTAACTACATTTACTTACACACATTATTATATATAGTAAGTAAAATAAAATAAAAAAAAATACATATTTGAGATATACATCCCCCCCCCAAAACCGGCCATGAGGGGGTGAGTCATAGAGTGGGTAGAAAATTTTCTTACATAGTTAGATTTGCACTCCAACTTACTTACACACACAATAATTCACACTTCAATCAAAATAATTCAAAGACTTCTCTTCTCTTTTTCTTTCTCTCAAACCGGCCAAACCATAAGATTAAGGAGAGATTCATCAAAATTTTGCAAGTAAAGTTTTAAACAATCTAGTATACACTCTTGTTTAGGTTTTGAAATAAAAACCTAGGGTGTTTAAGTTAATCCCTTGTTCTAGTCACCTCATCAAGTAACTAGTAAGCATATCATCTTCATTTTTCATATTTCATTATTATTTCATACTCATCTCATCATTTTTGAGCAAAGTATGCAAGACTTATGGATGTTTATACCATTTTTACATTGTTTTTAGAAGTTATACATATATAAGTCATCCTATAATTAATCCTTGTTATATATCACTCTTGATGATGTTAAGGAACCCATGACACCCTAAGAAGGTGTATGGTAGGATTAGAATAGCTTCGGAGTTGTTTTGAATGGGTTAGAATAGGTTTGACGCGAGAAAACTCATTTCGACAAGTCTTAAAAGGGTCTGATCTTATTTTGTAAATCTGGAAAATCCGACAGATAGACATAAATTTTTGGCCTAGATATTTAGAAAATATACTATAAAACGAAACCGTGGCGCTTGAACGGATTAAAACGGAGCTATAACGAAGAAGTTATGAATTTTTCAAGTTGAACGACGAAATATATATATCCTGAAAATTTCAGCAAACTGTTTTTGTTTTGTACGAGTCAAAAACGAGTCTTAAGCGTTATAAATTATTTCGACTTATCAAAAATATATTAGTATACTTTGATACGAAGCTAAGGACGTATAATACGTAGAAAACGGATTTGTAACGACTAAATTATTCACGTTTTCACAAAATTGCCGTAACTTTATTATTTAAGAAAAACTATATTATTTCTATTAGACAAGTGTTACGGTAAACAAGTGATCATATTGAAGGCTATTTTTAACGTTGACGTAGAACTTTTTGTAAAGAGATGTCTTCTAATAAAAATGAGATCACCAAGCATATTTTCCAAAATGACAAACCGTTTGTATAGCGGAGTTGTAATGAATTAACTACGGTTGCTAAAACTTTGCCGAAATTCACTTTTAAACTACATTTTGGACAAAATCGCCATACTTAACCTATATTTTTCTCTATGAACGAGACCTCTAGGATAAAAACTTAAATGCCAAAACTTTGAGATTATGATACAAGCTTTCCAAAACCGTTGAGTTCGTTTCCTAACGTTCGACGTACACCATTTTACGACTAGCTTTTCGAGGCCATTTTAGTCACTTCCATGAAATTTCCAACGACATTATTTTACGATGAAAAGTTATAATATCACTATAAATCATTAATAAACTATTGTAGGATGACATTTTGACGTAAATACTTGTAAAGTAATTTAAGAATGGTCAAGACGTCAAAAGAGTATTTTTCGACGAAGAGTATTATTTTCAAAAATTCACAAGTGGTATAAATAACATACGAAATGCATGCATAACATTACATCATAACTCATTACGTATCATAACATTCATAATAGGTCAAGGTTAAAGAATCACGCTACTTTTCAGTGTACTCACTCTTGTCATCATACCAATTCATCAAGTGAGTTTCCATAGCCCCATTTTCAATTGTTTTAATGCTTTTATTAAACTCTTTGGGGGAGATACATGCTCAACTATTTTTATGACTATCATGATTATTTGAAACTACGTGCTTAACTGAACTGAATGTTTAGTCATATTCTATATCATAAATCATTGAACTAAATGTCGTGGTGTTATCATTGAGCTAAATGTCTTGGGATTATCATTGAGCTGAATGTCTTGGGATTATTATTGAGCTAAATGTCTTGGGATTATCATTGAGCTGAATGTCTTGGGATTATCATTGAGCTGAATGTCTTGGGATTATCATTGAGCTGAATGTCTTGGGATTATTATTGAGCTAAATGTCTTGGGAACATCATTGAGCTGAATGTCTTGGGATTTTCATTGAACTAAATGTCTTGGTATAATTATGTCAAGTAACTATTGATACATAAAGTCATGCACTATTATGTGAATTCATTTGACATCATGTGTTTGAACATAAATTATACATATTATGGCAGTGGGTTGTGAATACACAGGTTGCAAGTTTTGTATGGGCGGAACTTGGAACTGAGTGGAATTACAATGCCTTTGCTACATAAACGATTTTGAAAGACTTTACATTCCAACTTAAACTCTATGAACTCACTCAGCCATTGTGTTGACACTTTTAGCAATGTATTTTCGTGTAACTAAGGCATTCACTTCATGGCATGCATGTGGACATAGCATAGAGTCGCGGTGACGCTGCCTCACATGGGATTTATACACTTTAAAACATCGTTTGACTTGTACTAAACTTACTTTCCGCACATAGTAACTTTCATTTGGGACCTATACTTTGTAACTCGATTATTTTATTAAATCAAACGATGTATTTTCCAAACGACATCGTAGGTCGTTCAATATAACTGTGATTGTGATGCTATGACAACAATCCCTGTGAATTCCATTCACGCAAAACAGTAATTTGGGAGTGTGACAATATATGCTAGTTGGTATTCGCACCACAAAGTATAATTCAACGGTACCCTTTTCCACGTGCTTCTTGATGAAATGATATCAAGATCGATGTGCTTAGACTTTGAATGTTGAATGAGTTGCACGAGATCGCAATAGCACTTCGATTGTCACAAGACATCGGGATTCTCGTGAAATACGTAATCATAGTCTTTGAGTTGTGTTCTCATCTAAATGACTTGAGCACAACACCCGACATGGCTACATATTCTCGCTTGCTGAGGACAATGATGTACAATCCCGCTTCTTCGATTGCCATGACACCGCTTTATCACCAAGAAATTGTAGAGCTCCCAAGTACTTTTCCGGAATCTAAGCAACCTGCGTGAAAAGCTATTAGTTCAAAACCGAATCCTTCGGATACCGGATCCCCAAGTTAATGGTTCCCTTGATATATCGGAGGATTCTTTTAGCCTCGAGAGAGTGAGTTTCATTGTTCTCAACCGATAACGGAGCAAAGATAAACAACAAAGACAATATCGGGTCCATTGGTCGTTAGATACATGAGAGACCCAATGATACTTCAAGATTTGGTAGGTCAACCAATTTCCCATGTAAATCAGCGCCCGTTTCTTGGTATATGCCATTGGAGTGGTATAGGTGTCAGCCAGCATTCCATGTTTGTTTAAGATTTCAAGGGCATATTTGACCGACTCGAAAAATACCACGGGTGATTGATGAACTTGCGCCCTAGAAAGAACGTAAGTTCACCCATCATGGACATTTCAAAATGTTTTTTCATAAGTTTTGAAAAAGCGTTTGAATATTTTAGTTGTGTTGACCCAAAAATGATGTCATCCACATATATTTGAACGATTAAAATGTGTGCCCCGTGATATTGTATGAAAAATGTAGGGTCGACCGATCCTTTGACAAATTGGTGAGATAGAAGAAAGGATGATAACTCATTATACCACGCCCGAGGAGCTTGTTTGAGGCCCTAGAGAGCCTTGTTTAGCTTGTAGACATGGTTTGGGAACTCTGGATCAACGAATCCTTCTAGCTGGCTAACATAGATCGTTTCTTCGCCATTAAGAAAACAGCTTTGACGTCCATCCGAAGACCGTGATGTTCATGTGAGCCGCAAACGCCAAGAAAATTAATGACACCTCAAGACGAGCAACCGGAGTGAATGATTCTTCAAAGTCAATACCTCTTCCCCGTCTATAACCCTTAGCCACCGACGTGACTTATTTCGATTATGATTCCTTCAAGATCCAATTTGTTTTTCCAAATCCATTTGAGACCAATGACGTAGACCCCTGTTGGTCTTTCAACCAATTCCCATACTTCAAGATGTTTAAACTGAGTGAGTTCTTCTTGCATGGATTCAATCCAGTTTTCATATGTCATAGTTTCTCGAATATTTTTGGGTTCAGATTGACAGACGGTAAGTGCATAAATGCAATGTTCACCGTTTGTGTGAAGGCGTTGTCTAGTCATGACTGGTTGATTTGGGTTACCAATGATGTTAACAAGAGGATGGTCTTGAGTCCAACGATGTGTAGAGGGTTGATGTTGATATACATTATGCAGATTTGGAGGATTCAAATTACTTGTTGATGATTCCGCAACATCGATGTGGCGGTTTCATTAGCAAAAGGGTTGAAGAACAATTTGGATCATAATCTGTGTGGGGTACTTCATTGTTCGTAATATCATCACCGGTTCGTCGTTGGATGCGGTTTGTTCAACTATTGTTGTAGAATCAATCGGTGGTGCTTCCTCAACAAAGAGTTGTTATAGCAGTGTATCGGTATTGATTTTGATCGGGTTGAGCAATGGAAACATTGGATACACCGAGCACGCTCATCAATATCATCACTAAACAGAGGAGCAAATAGTCGCTCCATTTGACATCGAGTTATTTGTAAACTAGGTTCACCGATGATGGGGTTTGAGGAAGTTTAAACGGTTATGACCGGGTTCCAAGTCATTATGCTCGAAGCCATTTACGTAAGCTCATCACAATTTGCATGAATCGCTTCCATAATCTCCCTTGTACGACGATTCCGGATCCGTAACCCTAGAGTTTTCACAATATCCAACAAAGACTCCAATGTCGACTTTGGCTTTGAGCTTACCAAAGTCATCACGATCATTATTGGGATAACAAAGAGATCAAAATACATGAAAGTGTTTGAGATTCAGTTTTCGGTTATGGATAAGCTCATAAGGTGTTTTGTTGTGGCGTTTGGTAATCATTGATTGATTCTGAGTGTAGCATGCAGTTGACACGGCTTCAACCCACAAGTAATCTGGAAATTTAGCATTAATTAACATCGTTCTTGCAGCTTCCACTAACGTACGGTTTTGTCTTTCAACAACTCCGTTTTGTTCCGGTGTTCGTGCAATATATGTTTGATGCTCAATTCCCACTTTCTCATAAAATGCATGAAGAGTTTGATTCACAAATTCAGTTCCTTTGTCTGCTCGATTTGTCTAACGTGTTCCGTGAGTGAACTTGAATTTTCGTGAGAAAGGTGATGATCATCTCGTGGAGCTTGATCTTTACTTGAAGAAAATGAACCCAAGTCCATCGTGAGTAGTCATCTACAATTACCAAGATGTAGCATTTGCCATTTATCATCTGCACGCATCGGGCCACACAAATCCATGTAAAAAGATGAAGCACATGTCGTGAGTCGTGTTCCACCTTTGAAGGAAAGTGAGCACGAGTGCTTTTCCCTTGTTCACAAGCTGAGCATAGGTGATCTTTAGAATACCGAAATCTTGGGAGACCTTCAATAAGTTTGTATCGAGCAAGATTGGTTATAGTTTAAAAGTTTAAATGTGATAGACGACGGTGCCATAGCCAAGATTTTGTAGATGTAGCCGTTGAAAGTAGACAGATGGGAGATGAAGCAATCATGTCTTGCATTGAGATTTTATAAAGACTTGAATTGCGGGTGCCAGACATAAGATCGTTTCCTTGTAGATCACGAATGAAACAAGTTTTCTCCTGAAAAGCAACTTCCAAATCTCCATCACAGAATTGACCAACAGAGAAGAGATTGTGACCGAGACCTTCCGCATAATAAACCCCGCTAATTTCGATGTTGCCATTGATGTAATCTCAGAGCCCATGATAGCTGCAAGTGATCATTCCGAATCGACAAAGCTAATGAACTTTGCAACAAAGTTTGATAACGCTGAGATCGTCATGTGTCGGGAACATCCGCTATCAACAATCCAAAGGATGATTCAGACACCAGACACACATACGACACAGATGGAATAGAAGTAGATGTGGAACCCAAAGAGTTAGAGGGTTCCAAGAATTTATAGTGAAACACACATATCAATGATTTTAGGTATCTATTTAAATACAAATGTATTATGTAACCATTTCTGCCATCTCCAACTAGTCTTACTTTTGGTCTTAGTGAATGCACTAGGTGATAAGTTCTTCCTAGAAGGTGAAGGGGGTTCTATGGGTACAACAATGATCGTAGTTGGAACACTAGAGGGTGGTTTACCTAGCACAGACTTAGAAGCATTAGTGGGCCTAGAGGTATTCCATTTTCTATTATTCCGCTTCCGATTCAAGATAGCCTTAGCAACACATTTATCATGACGACCAGAAAACATGCTTTTACGACAACCAACACAAGAGGCTTCAAATAAAACATTAAGATTACTTAAAGATTCAGCATTCGTTACATCACTTTGTTCATTACATTTGTCCGACGCAATATCTAAAGTGGGTGCAACTTGAGTTTTATTCAAATTCCTAGGGTGTTCTTCTACTTCAGCATTCTTTATTGTTCTTTTCTTACGACGCAACTTCCTATTCTTCCTTGTATTGCTCCTAGGCTGTGAAGTGCAGGCGTTGGGAAAAGAGGCAACTATTCCTGTTTCAGTAGAGGGAAGCACATTAGTTTCTTGTGGATTGATATTAGGCATTCTAGTGTCACTTTTTCTAAGTGTTACAGGTGCAAGTACCTTAGTGTCACTAATCTTAACTTGTTCATACTTTCCTAACTTCTCTTTTAAGTCAATGATAGTGTGCAACAAATCTTGATTTTCAGAACGAAGATTTCCATAAACATTCATGACTTCTTTAGTGTGTGCAAGATAATGATCAAGTTCGCTTTGATGCTTCATCACGAGCCTGCTTTGAGTAAATCAAATATGACACCATATTCCTTTTACCTTTTGCAAGTTCTTGTTCATATTTTGAGATTTGACATTTCAAAGACGCTGCTTTGATCATCCAGTTGCTCAAGTTTTGGATTAAGAGTTTTGAAATGCAATCGGTTGATTTTGTTTTGCAAAGCAAGTTCATGATTTTGACAATCTTTTGACACCATTGAAGACGACGTTTTGCATTTGAAACCTCGCTTAACAATCGCTCATTTTCAACTTTTAAAGACTTGATTTGTGACACAAGACGTCGATTCCCAACATTTTCAACATAATCAATGTAATCGCAGAGATATAATCAAATGCATATGCAATGTAATGTAGTAACACAACATTATGGATATCAAGCCTGATAACATCTTCCAAGAGTCGATCAACATCTTTTGTAACATTTTCTTTTACGCTTTGTATTTGAAATAGATGTTTCGCTTTCTAAAACTATTTTCATCACCCAAGTTCCTTATGAAATTCCCTTTCCCAATATAGTGCACAAGTTTTCAAGTTTTGAACATGGGTAAAATTATTTTCAAAAATATCTCTTTGTTCTCGCTTTGAGGCGATTGAAAATGTTCAACTTTTATTTCGTAATGAAATTTAATCTCACGCTCTAAAAGTTTGATGTCATATAGGAAAGTGTCAAAATATCTAAGAATTTGACGACTTTCGGTATTGTTTTAATTTCACCGGTGAAGGTAAATGACCATTAATTTGTGCGTAATTGGGTTGGGGACCAACATTAGAAGACTCGAAATAGGTGTGATAACCCAGGTGTGTTATAAGTATCCCGTTGTTCGACGAAAGTGATGGCTTTTGAATAATTAAATGGTTTGTTATAAACAACATTTTCTAATTTTGATCGACTCTCGTCTTCTGCATCTAATTCCTCTTGAAGATTATATTCAACAACACTCATAATGGAATCATCAATTCTATGTTCTTCACTGTAAACTTTAGGATTTGGTTTGAATGCTCGATTTGAAAACTTTGGTTTGTAATCTGCAAGATTCGGACCATATCCATTTGGATTTGGTTTAAAAGTAAACTTTTGAATCGTTGTGAATGATTCACCATGTTTATAAACAACATTTCGAAACTCTTTAATTTTGTTTTGTAAGTCGACAATTTCCTCAAGATAGTCATCTATTTTTTCGTTGAATGCTTTTTGTACTCAGAGAACTGTTTTTGACAAGTTAACAACTCAGACTTAGCTTTTTGAGTTTCCAAAGTGAGAGCGTTAAGTTGTTGTTTATGATCATATTTTAGTTGTTCTATTTGAGACAACAAAGCATTCTTGGATGCGACTAGATCACATATCTATTGTTCTAATGATTTTTCATTTTGGTAAGATTTAGCAAAAGCGACTTCAAAACCTTTTTCACGTTTTTCTTGAGTTTGAAAAGCGTTGAGTTGGTTTTCTAAGCATTCAATATCCGTAGTTAACAGTGCATTTTTGTCCTTTAATTGGGTATTGATGTCCTTGCATATTTCCAGGCGAGATTCTTGGTCTTTAAGTAAGGTCATGAGCTCAGACGGAAGTTCAGCTTGCTCAACGTGAGTCTCAACATGATCATTAGTCATATCTTCAAGTATAACCACGGAATCAACTAGATTATCAATGGTAACCATAAGGTCATCTTGATCGTCAAATATAACTACGAGATCTATTTGATTATCATTGGAATGAGATGTAGACAACTCATGTTGAAAACTCTGATCCTCGTCGGATACAGATGTAGGTGGAGATATCATATTAGTAATGAATATGGTTTGATCCGGTACCGAGACAAGCCGTCGGTGTCATACACCGGGCTGTGTCACTCATGTGGAGTTCGTGCATGTTTGCCACCAACATAATCGCTGCATTAGCCCGCAAATCCTCCATATCATCATCGAATCGATTTGCCATGAAACTCTGTTCCTTGTTGGTAAGAGTTCCACCTGCTTCATCCTTAAGAGCCAAGAGTAAAGCCTCTTTGTGATAATTTTTTCCTCTTGTCCTCGGCTTTGGGCATGTATTAGCTAGATGACCCTTCTCATTACAGTTATAGCAACAAAGACCATTAATCCCATTCTGAGCATTACCCTGTTCAACCACTTGAGCCCTTTGTTGTTGTGGAGCACCCATGTTATTCCTTCCCATTTGATTAAACCCTTGACCACCGCCCATCTGATGAACATTACCACGATTATGAACTTCAACACGTCCATTGTTAACAACAGCCTAATTCCTTGTGTTTGATGAGGTACAAATGCAATTGTTGGATTTGTTTGAATATCGGCCGAAGGCTCTAGCAATCATGACAAACCCTTGTTTCAATGCATCAAAAGCTTCTGTATCCTCATTAGATTCACTGTAAAGTGCGTGATCATTGTTGTTGTTGTATGGAACCAATTGAGTTTCTTGAGATTGGTGCTGTGACGGATCATATGGTGTAATTGTTGCAGTTGGTTGTAGAGGATCTGTGAAGACAGTTTGTAATGTTGAGAATTGAGGATAAGAAGCTTCGTGAAGGCTGGTTCCGTGACGAGGTAATTAAAATAAGCTTTTTTTAGTATATGGTTTTCTTTTATGCGATTTCGTTTGGGAGTAAAAGGAAGTTTGGGATTGCCCATAAGGATTGAATATCTTTATTGCATTTAATGTAGGGCTGTCTAAGTAATCTCAGTCTAAGCTTAATGTAGGGCAGTCTTTATTGCATTCTAGTTGTTAAAAAATATTGTTGATGATTATGATTCTGTGTATGTTGTCTTGCCTCCATTATGCACGCCATAGTTTTAAAAAGCGCACTTGAGGCGCGCCTCGGCTCAAGGCTCAAGCTCTAGGGATTTTTTCGGATCGAGGCTCACGACATGCATGAATCCCATAAAAAGCGCAGCGCCTTGGGGCTTTTTGCGCCTCGGAGATGTACCAGGTTTTGGGGCTTTTTTCTAAATGTTAAGATAAGATACATGGGCCTTATTAGTAATATGGTTGAGCTTTTTAAGTTATACTAGACGATTACCCGTGCATAGCAACAGGATTTTATAACGAATGATCGTTTAGTGATAAAAAAAAGTATATGGGTTATAAACGAAAAATAATAAAAGTTTGAAGATTTGGGGATTAAACATAATGTTTGAAACCCGGTTCGACCCGGGTGGTTCAACCGGTTGAACCGTTCCGGTTGAAAAATGGGTCGATTTAAACCGAGTCAACCCGACGGGTTGGGTAAAAAACGGGTCAAATTAAACCGGGTCAACCCGCCGGGTTTGAAGCGTCCCGGGTCAACCCGTTTTTCGATGTGTATTAATACTTTCGTTTTGAAATATATGTTTTCAACATTTCTTTTTTAGTTTCAACTTTTCACTTTTTACATTTTGGTTTTGCTTTATATATAATATAGTAGGGTACCAGCACGTTTCGGCGGCGGGGTACCCTGTGATGATTAACCGAATAAATAGATCTCTATGAGACCTAATTCCACCAGTTTTGTATCGGTTTCAAAAGGTCCTCTCTGGTTGGTTTTCGGATGGCTTTTAGTGGCTAGCCGAACCGGTGGCGACATTGATTCCTGGTTTAACCATTTGGTCCGGTCTAGTTTTCAAAACTATATATACCATCAACTTTTAGCTTGTATGAAGCTTTGTGTGTTTTATTAATTTGTATAATGTGTATAATAACATGTACTTTTCATTTTAGGGTGTTTTAAAAATAACATTAATTAGTATGTTTAATTATTTTATATTTTGAAGTTTGTTGTAGTTTGTTTAAATTCTATATTGTGAAAATTTTATTGTACTTATTAATAAAGGGTGTTTTAGTTTGTTGTTTTTAATTTTGTAGATATTCTTTTATTTGGTTATACAATGTGTATAAATTATTGTACTTTTAAGTAATTAGGTGTTTTAATAAGAGTATTAATTACATTATGCATTTCTCTCGCCTTTGACTTTTAAAATTTCACTTTTCAAGATTTGACCATACACTCATTATATGTAGTATAGATAATAACCCTAATTTGGAAAAGAACTAAAAGATACAATCAAGTGGGTAACTATAGATTCTGATCATTTTACAAATATGTAACTCTCTCACGTCATAAGTTTATATCTTGAACTGATTTTATTGATTTGTAAATAACGTCATAAGTTTATTTTATCTTCAAGCATCAAATCATTGGGTGAGTATTTGTATGATTTGTAATATTGAACTGGTTTTATGTTTATTTTATTGATTGTTATTTTTTAACAAGTTACGTTGTTTCATTAAGTATTTTTTTTATGACATATTATTATGAAAATGTGTCATTATGCCTTGAATATTAATATGTTGCTTGCTTGAGATTTTAGGTTAAATTGTGAGCTTTGTTAGATGTAAGTCTGCAAGTGTGGGACACAAGCATATTTAGTCTGATATGGATTTTAATCTATATGTAGTTCATCGAGTCAAAAAGTTGACCCATTTGAGAGTGACAACTGATCAATTTTAATCTTTATTAATGGCTATATGTGTCATGTATTAAGTATTTAATGTTATTTTGTGTTATTTAAGCTACATAAATGGTCACATATATTATAAAAAAACTTAATGTATTTAGTGCGCCTCGTATTCGTGAATCCCGCGCCTTGGTATGCGCCTCGCCTCGAGGCTCTTTGGTCCCTTTCTCGCCTTAGTGCGCCTTGAGCCTTTCAAAACATTGACGCACGCGTATGAACACTTTACCTCTTTTGTTTGTGGTTAGCTGTTTGTAGTGGTGCACACAGTGTTGCCAGTCTTCTAATTAGCCGTTCATTTGTGCACGCCTCTATGGATCTAAACTTTTGTATGTTCCTTTTTATGTATGGGTTTTTAGTGGGTTTTATATTGTTGGTAGTGGCTCATGTATGTTCCTTTATTTTGTATAAATGTTAGTTATGTCCCGCATTCATCCCGTAGTTTGGTGCGTGCACATTCGCTTTGGTAGCTATGTCGCTACCGGTTGTCTAGGTGAGCTTGGTTTTGCGTCGATAGTGATTCTTCAGATCGATGTGTCTTTTTTAAAGGGAAGTCATTGCCGCGGTGGGAAAGTATGGTTCGCGTGTTGTTTTGATATTGTCGCACCTATTAGGTATTTGGATGAGTTAATCCAAGAGGTTCTTCAGAGCGGCGCGATCCGTATCGGCTAATTCCGCTACGCTTCTCGGAGAGGTGCGGGCACATGAGCGTTCTAAGGTGTCACGTTACAGTGGAATGTTACGAGGCACATACCGCTCTTCGTCTTTGCAATGGGTATATCAATAGTATTCGTGCGTTGTAATGGTTCACTGTTTATGATTGAAATGTGATGTATCCGGAGCACAATCTAAAGTTAGACGTAGTTAGTATTTGTGTGATTGGTTACAATTTAACTCTTTCGCATAGGTTTTTGAGTTTTGGTACTTTAGTGGGTGTAGTTCAGTTCTGTTTTGGTTGTTGTGGTGTTTGATTTGTGAGTGGTGTGTGCTCGTTTGTATTTGAATTATATTTGTAAAAGTTCTATTTAATATAAAGTGCGGTGTTGCATTTGTTTCGATTTGCTTCTTTGTATTTCTGTATATAGCTGATGGTATTGTGTGGATATGTGGCAGTAAAATGTCTCAAAAGTTGTCAATCAGCCTTACATATGTTTTTATTACATGTCTACAACATATTGAGCTTTGGGTGATGTATTTGTGGCACTTCAGACCATCTTTTGCAGATTGGTCCATCGTTAGCAGTTATTTCTTGACACTTTTACTTCATGATTCAGTTCCACTATTTTATGCTAATAACGAAGTTTACCAGTTGCCATGGGCTGATGTTGATCGCGTATTTATTTCCAACACATCTTATATCACTTTAATTTTTTCAATTGGAATTAATGTTATTTTTAATTATATTGCTTGCAGGTGTTCATTCCGATAAATGAACCTAAGAAGCATTGGTCGCTTGCCCAGTTTCACATACAATCCAGAAATGTTATATTTTATGACAGTGCTTATCATTGTGAAGATGAAGGTCGTGATTGGTATCTCAATATGAGGAATTATTTGGAGGTCAATCTTTCCTTGATTCTACGGGAGACAGGTGTGTTTGACAAAAAAGAAATCGACCCGAAAACCTACCTGATCAAGTTTCATCTTGCACAGAATGTTCCAAAACAAGGAGGTTTATTTGGTGATTGCGGAGTCTTTGTCTGCATGTTTCTTTACAGGTTAGTAAACCACCCTGATTCTATTTGTTGTTACTAGTTTTGCCGGTCATAGCCTTAGTTGCCTTACCACAGTGTTTTGATTAAGATAGCCATGACACAGACCACTAAGATTAACATAAAACATAAAATTTCATGAAACATACGATTACAGAACAACAAATTAAGTTACAAACTAGGACACAAACACTCGTGTTAGGCATCCTATAACACCCCCAAAATGGCTCAGCGGAAGCACACAAGTATTGGGGTGCTACTAAATTGATATCACAACATAAGCATAGAACAACTGATTCTTATAAAAGAAACTTTTATTCATTTCTTAAAAACAATGTTTACATTATTTGATTAGTGCGGAAAATGGCCCATTATAAAAAAGTGGTCCCAATACATAAATCAGAGTCGTCTATGAACATGCCATGCCTTTGCCTTGCGACTCCAAAGACAAGCTATCACCTCAAAACCTGAAGATACATGCTAAAAAGTGTCAACGAGGTTGGTGAGTTCATAGGTTTATTTAAATGACATTTCAGTATACCATTTAACAATTGGTTTTGATGATCATTACTTCTTGCATAATGTCAAAAAATTATGATTGCATTTCATAAAAGAATTTCATTAGTGGACCATAAGTAGGGTATATGTACATTACAAAGAATATAATGTCACATATTATGTCTATTACGCTAGCACTAAGTTCATGCAACCTGCTACGGCGCTTCGTGGCGCAAAATGTAATCATACAAATAAGGAGCCCATAGTGAGTGTTTATCCCAATACACTCGGTTCCGACATGTTATATGTTTTGCCTTGACCTATGCGGGGCCAACCGAACAGGGGAGTCACCCCCAATAGATCTATTTATAACATTCGCGCTTTCCAGCAGGAATTGACGGTTTATGAAGAGGGCAATTTGGGATCTAAGGACTAAGGCTAAGCTGCGTAATATTCTAAGTCAAACATTTTGGTATGGTCCATAAAACATCTATGAATGATGTAACTTTAAACAAATCAATCATAAGGCATAGTATGCATGGAAATGCACAATTTCAATAATCAAAATCATTTAAGTAAAATGAACATGTATCTTCCCCCAAAACAGTTATAAAACAAGTAAAGGCAGGGGCTATGAAACTCACCTTAGCAATTAGTACTCTGATGTGAACAATTTAATTAGTGTAGTGCATGGCTCCGACACGCAACCTAATTTAGTACGGCAATTTAGTCTTTGTTCATGTTTAAGACTCGATAAAGTTTAACTAACTTTATGAATTTTTCAATGTTTGTGTTGTTGTTGTTGCTTATGTGGCATCATTTAAGTTTAATTAGTTTTATAAGTGTTTGTAAGAGCATTCCCAATCATAACAGCATAACACCAATAACACCATCCACGTCAGCGCCACATCAGCTTTAACATTTAACATTAACATCCCCAAAAAACACCTACAACCATAACATCCCAATAACATCAATAACATTCCCAACAACTTACAAAAACAACCCCTCATTTAAGGGCATAAATGGAGGAAAAAAAAAAAAAAAAAGCCCGTTAGCCCTGTAACGCCCAGGGACTAACGGCGCAATAACGCGCAGGTTCCAAGGGCTTAACACCAATAACGACGTTATTAGCACCCCTAACGGCGTTAGGGCGTTAGGATTGTTAATGCTCTAAGGGTTGGCTCTAGGAAGTTCATATAGAAATAGGTGTAAAGTATAACGACGAAGAGTATTTGTTAGACAAGTATACAAATACGGAAAATGATAATGAATGATTATTAAGTGTCGCCAGAAAAATGTGGAAAAGTATATATATATATATAGTTAATTGATTAAAAAGATGGTTAATGGAAACTAATTATTTTCATCCTTTAGTTGTATTAATAAATCAAGTGTACATATTCTTGATGAAAATCGGGCATGACCCCCGTATATAGTCGTCTTCTCAAACATACCAAAAGTCGCAAATTCCCTCTTTAAAACAATGTAACAAACTTTATACCACTTATATAAGTTTCAATTAGTTAAAATATGTCAAACAAGCTTAGTTAGGCTCCAATAAACAATAGCCTTTAAAATAATTAAAACTTATATATTTGTATTAGGTTAGATTTAATAAGTCCAAAATAAACCAAAAAGGTTGCATGTTAAACTTTTTACATAATTCATATCAAATTAGGTCAAAGAGGCCGCAAATTAGACCTTTGTATAATTTATATCAAAATAGGCCAAAGAGGCCGCGGTTTAGACTTTTTATATAATTTATATCAAAATATGTGAAAGATGCCGTGGATTAGACTTTTTGTATAATTTATACAACCTTAAAGCCGAAAAAATATAAGCTAATCAAATAAGCTTTTTAGCTTTTGAAATAAGTATTTGGAGGCCTAAATAAGCAATATTAGACGCACTCCTTTAAATCTTGGTTGGGCTTCGACAACACACCCATGACAACTTAAAACAATGAAATTTCATTTTAAATTTGAGCGGCTCGCCCACTGCCTTTCTTTTGTTTCTTCGACCCATCACCATAACACAAATATAAATTACACTTTACTTCTACTTTATTGATTTGGATAAACAGTTCATTGACAAAAATAGTTTCACAAACATTAGCCTTTGCATTTACTGTCATCTAAAAGCACCCTTACTGGGTTGCTTCGGCTCGTGGTTGGGCTCACAAACACAACCAATTTTGTAAAATTTGACTAATCTCCTTTATCTTTGAGTTATAAGTTGTTTGAGTAAATTTTGACAAAACAATGAGCACGACCAATTTAGAGTCAACTCCATTGCAAAACCATTCTATTTGCCACCGTTATGATTGTAAAGCGTGGCCAAAGAACAAATGCCAAATCAAAACCACTTCACTGTGGTTCAAAAACCAAAACTAAGACAATCCATCACTTTACATAATAAGCCTAAGTTATTCTGTTCTTGAAATAGTTTAGCACAAACAACATTACACCTTCTGTGACAATGGGGGGTCTCGACAGCAGGCAAGGAAAAGAAAGGAGACGCCAATATCAACATATAAAAATAAAAATATCTGCGTCAAATCACAGTGGGTTTTAGGTTTCGACCCAACTAAGTCCAAACACATCCAAAGTGATATCAAGATTTAATCCTAATCCAATAAGCCGAATAATAAGTTATACATAAGCACTTCTAATCTTTATGAGCCAACCTTAATTCTTTTACATATCTCATTTTAGTTTGTAACTTATAGATTGCCAACAACAACAACAACAACAATTAATTTATAACATGAAAAAGAAAAAGATCATTCGATTGAGAAAAATATATATATATATATACGACATCATATTATTACCAAAAAATTAATAAATTTCGAATTATCAATAAAATTAACAGTTAAGTTCATAAGAATATTTATCTTACAATAGAAAATAGGGTTCGAATGTGGGATGAACACCGGATACACCAAACTCCGATTGGAAGAGACTTGGGACAAATTAGAGCAATTGACAACTTGGAATAGCTTCCTTATGCATCCAATTACAAAACCCCTTTGGAAATTTTGAAAAGCCCTCTACTTCTTGAAACCCTAATTTTCGGATTAATTTGGGAATGGATACTGAAAACCAACCCCTTTATAGATGTGAGATTAGGGGGATGATGGTGACTCAATGGTATTCTCAAAACATGCTTGTTTCCTCTTTAAGCTTTCTTCATCAAAACTCCTGCCACGCATGGCATCTCTAGGGTAGATTGAATTGTAGCTTGGACAAGTTTTGGGTGATGACAAAGATGCTTGAAAATCAAAAGAGGTAGAATAGTTCTATTTTGATGTTCCTGTTGGTGAAAGAAACCAAAAAAGGAAGCAGAAAGAAGAAAAGACAGATATAGGGGAGGGGAGGGGCGGGGGTAGGTTTAATATGGTTTTTATTTGTCTTATTATTAGATACAGTATAATTTGTACCCTGTGTTTTGTCGAATCTTTGAGTAAACGTACCTTCCTGGTACCCGAAAAATATAGAAATTATATTTTTGGAAACGATTTCTTAAACGTAATAATATGACATTTTTATTATGTAGAAACTTAATTATAACTGTTTTGTTCTGAATTTGGTGTCAGATCCGTGCGACTGATTTTCTAATTTCACGAGATGACCTCTCGTTTTCTTTCTTAGATTATCAATGAATGATAAAAATGTATATTTCACTTATAGCGGTATTTATTATTATTATTATTTATTTATTTATGCTACACAAGCAAAGATGAGATAACTTCCCAAACAAATGGATTAAACATGTATGCTTAAATTTTAACTTGGACAATAATAAATTCCACATTTATTATATGATATACTTAGTGGGCAAATACGTAATGCGGTGTCTTATTTTTAAAGAAACGAGATGACCTCTCGTTTTTAAATCTAAATATTGACATATGTCATAAAATAACCGATTTGAATTTTCTGATGTGATAAATATTATTATAATAATCCAAAATTTTACGGGTTGTTATAGTCTACCCACCTTACAGGAGATCCGTCCCGGATCTCAGTTTACGTTACCCGATAGGGTGTGGGAAACGAGGTGATGGTATTTGGAACAAGTTTTGAATTTTCCCTAGTTACGCTAGTAATATGTCCCAATACTTTTAAAAGTTATCTTAAAGACTAGAACAATTATTCTATTTATGTGAGGGAAAAGGTGCAGTGCTGTGATACGTAAATATACGTATAGGGAAGATAATTATAACCTATAATGAAACTAGGTGAACAGTGATAAAACATGTATCTTATCAAGAATGATCTCAACAGGATAATAAGTGAGGCATCAGCTTGGCAGGCAGGCACGTGTCGGTCATAGGGTTTAGTTTTTGTAAAAGTGGTTATAGTTTATGTTTTAATGTACTTCGTGTTTAATGTCTAGGTTTTAATGTACTTCGTATTTAATGTTTAATGTATTTGTGTTTTAATGTTTAATGTTTAATGTTTTTTTAATAAATGAAGTGTTTGTTTTAGTTTAGGGGTTGAATTTGAAAATATTTGAGTTAAGGTTTAACCTTGAGAATGTTATGATAAGGGGTGTTTTTTTGTTGAGTTAAGGTGAAATGTTAAAGCTGATGTGGCGCTGACGTGGCAAAGGTTAAACCTTAACCTTAGGGCACCACACCCTACGCTCTTATGTTGATTTATATTTATTTATATATATATATATATATATATATATATATATATATATATATATATATATATATATATATATATATATATATATATATATATATATATATATATATATATATATATATATATATATATATATATATATATATATATATATATATATATATATATATATATATAAGGTAAGGTTAAAATAAAAGACAAATAACCGTAAAAGAATAAAAAGATTTTTTTTTAAATTCACCAAAATTCTAAAAAATCCAACAAGATCGTGTATGTTGGTGCATAAAACTTTTGTGAAAACATTTTTATAATTTTGAGTTTTTATATCGCTTTTTTAATGCACAAAAACAATTTTATCGCAAAAAAATTTTGATGCACAAAATTTTAACTTGTTTTAGTTAGATGCGCAATGTTATTTTGATGAAAAAGTCAAAAGAAGTTGGTGGAAAAACCAATTTTGATGCACAAAAACGATTTAACGCTAAACGTATTTTTTCATACATTTTTTGGGAAAAATATCCACTTTAGAAAAAGTTTTCACAACTTTTCATGCACCATCATACCCGATCTTGTGGGATTTTTGGGAATTTTTCGAGAACTTTTTGAAAAAAAATCTTTTATCTTTTACTGGATATTTGTCTTTTTATTTGATCTTTATCCTCTATATATATATATATATATATATATATATATATATATATATATATATATATATATATATATATATATATATATATATATATATATATATATATAGGGGTGTTTCTTGTGAAGTCTAATTTTTGTGAGAACGCGAAGAGATCCTAGCCTCCATCTAATCCTCTTTTTAGATCTAATAGCCAAGATTAGCCAAAAATTTACTCTAACTATCTAATAAACAAAAGTACATCTATAAATAAAATCCACATAATTGATATATAAATAAAAAAAACACACACAAGCCCACAATTACGGTGAACCTAACTAAATCCTCTCGATCATCCACCACTACTACCACCCTTACACCACCGATCATCGCCATCTACTACTGTTACACCGCCATTCAAACCACCACTACACCACCGTCTACTACCAGAATCACCACCACAATCATAACAGTAACAAAGATAACCATTAAAAACCTAAGAAATCAAAATCGATAAGTTTCACAAAAATAGATCAATATGAATGAAAACGAAGGTGGAGTTGATGAAGTTAGGACAACTGTAAATGAGATTAATGAAGAAGCAAACTTTCCAGATCAAATTACACAATATCGAGTAATTGTTCTTTTTAATAAAATTTTAATGTTGAATTGCAAATTACTATGCGTTTGAAGTTATTATCATTGCTCAAGTCTAGATATGTCACATGTGAAAGTATAGATTATGAATTAGATGTTAATTGTCATAGGCGAGTTAATTAAAGTTTATTAATAGTATATAATTTATATGAATATGCGGAAATATAGACGATGAATGAAAATTTGATAATCAGATATTAAAGTTTATGTAAATTAGAATATAGTAGAGATTAAGTGTAGGAGATATTTTTTCTTCGCACGTGAAAATATAGGAGATATTTTTCTGCGCGCGTGAAGAGTTCAGTAAGTGTTTAGTAACTGTATGATATTTTTCTTCGCACGCGAAAATATAGGAGTTATTTTTTCTTCGCACGTGAAAATATAGTAGATATTTTTCTTCGCACGTGAAAATATAGGAGATATTTTTCTTCGCATGTGAAAATATAGGAGATATTTTTCTTCGCACGTGAAAATATAGGAGTTATTTTTCTTCACACGTGAAAATATAGGAGATATTTTTCTGCGCACGTTAAAAGTTTAGTAAGTATCTGAACATATTACACCAAGATCTGTTGATGTGAAGTATAAACGTATAATATATCGTTTACACCAAGGTCAGTTGACGTGAAGTATAAACGTATAATATATCGTTTTGAGAACCTTTTATAACCCCTTAAAGACTATGCTTAATTGTTTTTTGCTGCTTCTACTTTAGGGGACTTTGAAACTGTTAATAATTTTATGAATTTGATCCGTTAATACAGTTCCTTTTTGGTCATTTACTTTCAACATTTTCATGAGGCAAGCTAATACCTTTATTACAATCCCTTCTATGCAGGAACTGCTTTGGTAGACATAACCTTTTTAATGTTGTCATACTTTAGAATCAAACATGTAGAAAAAAGGAAAAGGAATATATCACAATAGGAAGAAAAATATTGTTCAATTTTCTGCCTAATCGAAGTGTAATATGTCTTAGGATATGCCTCTTTTATTTCCTTCAAGATAACACGTATAACAGAAACCATATCAGTATGTGTAGTAAAATGCTTCAAACCGAAAATTCCTTTTTGTTGTTGAAGGCATATAAGTGTTGTTGTCCCTCTCATGAAGCTGGTTATGGTATAATGTGACAAGAAATCTGCCAAAATTCCCAACCTGTTTACATATGTTTTAAAAGTTTTAATCGATAAACTAGTAATTATAGAGCATGAAGTTGTGTTTATCGATGAATCACACTTTGTTATGCGACTTTTTAATACACTAAGTTGACTTGATTTCACAAACTCTTCGTTTAAAAGCACATAGGTGAGAGCTAAGCATGATGTTGATAACGCTTGAACACAACTCCAGAACCTGGCTTAAGCTAAGTTCATACCTAACTCATTAGCTTCAAGGGCTCTTCATAATTGTAGCTAATTTGTCACTTTTTGAGTTCTCTGTTTTATTTGTATTTTGTGATCAAAATTACTCATCCGTTTATCAACCTCCTATTAAAACGGGAGTCCTTAGCACATTGTCAGCATGCAATTTATTTTGCGTTTCACTAGTAGTACTTGGTTGTTGAGTAATTTCTGTTATGCTAACTTCGCAAGTGAAGTTAAGTTACAATAGTTATTTTTTACTAGTTGTGCTTTTTTCCAATGAAGCATTCATTTATGTCATCAGTTGTCACCTAACGGTGGATGGATCTTTGCAGGACTTATGTCTGAGACTTCTTGTGAAATTGGGGTGTTTTCAAAGCTAACAAATACTTATTGCTTTGTAGCAATTGGAGGCTCTGAAAATTTCTACAGGTTTATTCTCGTGCTATATAATCTATAACATCACTTTGATTTTATTGATGAAAATGTTTTAAGCACTTGAGTATTTGTTTCACAACACATTTGAGTCTGAGCTAGCAAATGTTATTCCTGTGGTTAAGACCTCAATTGGTGGCATAAGAATTATTGGGCGTCTTTGCATTGGTAAAAAACCTTAGAAACTTAAGATATATAAATATATATAGGTTCTTGCTGAGGTATATATAGAGCCTTTAACCATATTTGGTGTTTTGTATTCGTTATATATTTTAACGCTATTTGGTAACATGCTATTGATATAACTGCATATAGACACACGACTTATGTTCTATTTGAAGCGGTGAATCGGGAGGTTCGTGCGTTGGGCCGTCAGAGTGGGTGGTCACCTGTGGGACCCAGCAGTTTTCGATGCAAATTCCAACCAAAAAGGTACTCTATTAGTCTATTTCAAAAGTAACTGCGCTTGTTTAAAGTTTGTTGTAAGTGGCTTACTTACATTTCTTTACATGACATTATGTAATTGGATTTGGTTACAGGTTGGTCTTGTTATTGGTAAAGGGAGTGAGACGATAAAAAATATGCAACCCAGTACAGGAGCTCGTATTCAGGTTTGTTCAAATTCTCACTCGAGGAAAATATTAGCATAATGTTATAGATTATAAACTTTCAAATATGTTGCACATTGTATCAGGTGATACCACTACACCCGCCCCTTGGTGATACTTCAATAGAGAGGATTCTACAGATAGATGGAACACCTGATCAGATTGAGGCTGCGAAACAAATGGTTAATGAAGTTATCAATGGGCAGTGGCTACTCACAGCAAGGTTATCAAGCTCAACCACCCACAAGCTGGGCCCCTCCAGGTCAACAAATGCAAGAGTCAGGTTATGGATACCCTCATGCTGGTGCATATCCTCTGGAGGCAGTGGATATGATTGCTATGGTCAGCAACAGAGTCAAGTACCCGCTGGATCAAGTCCTACAGATGAATCATCAGTTATAATTATAATCAACAAACTCAAGGAAGAGTAGAAATGAGAAGAAACGTGAGGCCAAAAGAGGTGTTAAGTGGGCTATGGACCTTGCTGCTTTTATGACCTCCAAATTAAACATATTTTGAGGTATTTCATCTTCTTTTTATTATATAAAATTTTCATCTTGATTTTTTATAAAATTTACATTTATTACTCACTACGTCCCGTTTAAGAAAAACATAATTATTACGACTTTCTATCTTACTTTTTGCTTGCATAATTATATCTTAATGGACTATTAATTTGGGATGGACAGGAATTGGTATTATATCTTAAATGTTGTACGTTTTCATCTCAATCTTATTTTATCACCTTATCGGCTTATTGAAATATCGAAAACCTGATATAAAGGTTACTCTTTTCTAGCTTATGAACTTATGACCTTTTGGCTTTTGCTTAAAAATATTCCAGCTTATGACCTTATGGCTTTTGCTTATGCCGAGGCCAAAAGCTAAACTTGATAAGCTGAAAAAAAGGAGCTTTATTGGCTTTTTCATATTTCAATAAACCGATAAGTTCATATAGTAATAACAAGCTAAAATAAACATGTACAACATAAATCAAACCTAAATAAATGGAGAGGGATCCCTGTTCGGGCTGCCCGGGAAAGTCGAGCTTTTTTAGTCTCTTATGTACGTGGCCTAATCAGAATTCCCGTGGCTGTTTCCAAGTGAGGTTCGAACCATGGTATCTTCTGAGACATTCGGGACACCTTACCATTGGGCCACCTCCGGGGCATTTCTGTTAAAAATATTGTTGGGATTTTCTTATGCCCAAAAAAATGCAGTATGATCCGGGAACTATTTTATTGAAGGTTTAGGTTAGATATAAGAGTTAAAAGATATCTTTTGGTTTCATCATAAATAAGCATGTTTAGTCCCCAATCTGCTTACTGTCAACTACTTATTCTGATTTGTGCACCATAATCAAAACAGGCACTACTTGGATCTGCTTATTGTGTTTGAAACATCGTAATAATAGGAAAATATTATCCCTTGGTTAGCTCTGATTAGTTAAGGATTGCATGTAAAATGGCCTTAAATAATTACAGTAGTTTATTAGAATCAGTTTTGGTCAGGATGGTTATGGAGGGTATGCATCTGGGCCTCAATCAGGATATGATCAACAAAGTTATGGTAATCCTGCATGCGGATATAATGTTGTCAGCCAAACCGCTGATGGTCAAACTGGTCAAAGTGCTGCACAAGGAGGTCAGGCGGACAATTCTAATCAAGCTCCCCCAATATCTGCGCCTCAATCTGGTTATGCTCAACAGCCTGGTTCAAACATGAGTTATCCACCTCAGTCGGGCTATGGGGTCCCACCAACTTCCCAGCCCGGGTATGAAGCTCAACCTTCTGGATATGGCAAAAAAGGAAGCACTGTATGCAAAAACGAAGCATAGAAAACGGAATGTATATAAAATCCGTTTTGTTAGTTTATAGGATCTGAAGTCAAACATAATAGCAAACTATAGGTATACCCAGTCTTTATCATCAAATACTTGGTACAATATTCAGCTCATAAATCTAGAATAATAGCGCAAACCAACCTTATTCTGTCCTCAACACTCCTCAAGTTGCAGAGCATATATGCGGATTATGCCCAAATTCCCTAGCAAAATAGATATGTTCGGCATAGCCGAAAACTGTAGTCAAATGCCAGCAAATAGCAGGATTTGACTATCTGCTTCTAAGTAAGTTCTACAGCGCTGTAATCATACAAGTGTGTCTTATTAATGTACTTTTTGATTGGTATCATATGAAAGGTTCAATATGAATGTTTAGTTCATGGGAGAGGATTGATAGGCCTGATGTGGATGACACAATTGCGAAGGGGCTGGGCTTGTGAGGAAATATGCACAAGAAAGTAACCTCATGCCCCCTAAAAAATATAAAAGACAATGATGGAATCAATCTCTCAACTGTTCACAATTTATTAGTTACTGAGTTCTATTTGTTACAAAGATTAAACTTTGTCGAATTCTGTAGATTGCATCTAACTTAACACGTGATGTGTCCTCAGATTGCTCGAGAAATGGTGATAAGCCTCAGAAATTCAAGATTGGGCTTTGCTACTTTGACAAACAGAGTTGGACTGGCTAATTGAGCAGACACCACTGACGGAGAACTCATAAAATACAGGGTAAGCTTTTCATACTTATCTATATGTGTTGTATCCTAAAGTTTATATTATTGTATGACTGCTGAATTGCCTGATTTTATTAATTCATCTGTATTGCTACCCTGGTTCAGTGGGATGATCCTCATGTAGTTCCTGCTGATATGACGGTCGAAGTTTCAGAGCTCTTCACTCGAGAATTGACAAGAGTAACTCTCGCTTCCTCCCTTGTTTTTTTAGTGCAATGTATTGCTCGCTTCCATATTTATCTAATAAAGTTATCTAATATGGGTGGCAGTATATCGAAGAGACTGAAGAACTTGCAATGAAGGGATTGATGGCTAATAGGCATATACTGGATTTGATTTCAAATGAATTACTGGAAAAGTCAAGGATTACCGGGCTGGTAAGTTTTACATATTGTTAACAGATTGGTTTTCTCCATAAGTTGAAATTGGTTTACATATAAACTGAGATTTTTGAACAATTACAGGAAGTTAAAGAGAAAGTTGCAAGATTGTCTCTAGAGATGTTTGAAGATTTTGTGAAGCCTTTCCAAATAAATGCAGAAGAGGTACGTGTATTATACGTGTTTTATTCATTTAAATTGGATTTAACATATGGAAATCCAGTCGTGATATGCTGCTGCTAATGGGTTTGTGACTTTCAGGAAGGACCGCTACCCCACAATGAACGCTTGAGATACCAACCACTGGACGTTTACCCTGCACCTCTTCACAGATGTTGAACAACCTAAAGTCAAATTTTGTATCATTAGATGAATAGAGCTGCTTGAATTTTGTGGAAAATTTATGTTGTTTACTTCTGACTTGATCATGTCTTAATTGTACATTAGTGCGCAATACATATATTGATTATTGAGAGATGCTTTGCACTATGTCGTAAGAAATACTGCCTCATACGTAAAACTTCTGATTAGAAATGTATTAAAAACGGGCGGACAACAGAATACTCCGTATTACATTGTTATATTTGCAGCATGCAATATAAATCCCATAAATCCAAACGAGTACAAGAAACAAGTTCAGAATTCTACTGATATGAAAACACCTTCTAGAATTCAGATGAAAATTTCTACACGACTTACATTATAATTTAGCAAACATGGCAACTTTGGTTTCTTCCATCTCATTAAACATATACTGCACTTGTTCACAAAGTTACCAATTGTCTTACTATTGCTCAAACATACAACTTATTTAAATGATAAATAGCAAAAGTCTACGGAGAAAATTACATGGACATGAATAATTGTAATCACGAGTGCATTTGGTAAAAATAATTGTTGCTATTAGATAAATGTATGAGTGTCATAACATAAATCCACCAATTCCATAAAGCTAGAGCTTGCTAGAAGGTGCAGCTCTAGTGTGTTTTTCTACTAATCGAGAAATCATCTTGACTTCATCCTTTGCCATATGATGCAGACGGCTTAACCACAGTCCTCCATCAACAATAAGGGTAGTCCCATTCACATAATTACCTTGATATCAAGCAAGCACAATGTTAGTCAACAAGAAGATTAAAAGAAACCTTAGCAAACTAGTGGGAATGTAGTAAGTAAATGTTGATAAGAGACTGACCAGCATTTGATGCGAGATAGAGGGCGGCAAAGGCAATATCTGATTTCTCCCCAAGTTTGAAGAGAGGCATAATTTCTTTAGTTCTTTTGGATTCGATCTCGTCCGGGCCAAGTTTCCTCATGTCGGGAGTGTCACTGATTGGTCCAGGGGCAATACCATTGACTCGGATATCGTAATCAGTACCCCATTCGAGAGCTAAATTCCTTGTAATAGCATCAACAGCAGCCTAAGTATGTATATAAAATTGTTACAGGGCAATGGTATGGCGGATATATAAGATATTATAGCAGTAGTATACCTTAGCAGCTGAAACATGGATCTGGTACCAAGACGCAGTGTAGTGGAGAGTGGCACTGATGTTGAGTATGAGTCCACCAGTATCGTCGGTTCTACCAGGTCCTCCTTTCTTAAGATAGTTGAGCGCAGTGTGGCACATGTTAAATGTACCAACTGAGTCTATGTCCATCACTGTACTAGGCAGCCCAACATTCAAATTCATTCAGATGCTGACATTTTATTATAAGTTAAGTGACTATAATAAAAAGAATAGTAAGAATGCCTGTGCGAAAGCCATTTGGGGAAAGGTCTTCGGGGGAAACAAGGAAATTGCCGGCAGCAGCGTTGACTAAAATATCGAGTTTCCCGAAATGTTTGACCGTCGATTCAATAACTCTTTTTGCATCCTCTTGGTTTCGTACATCACCAGAGCTGCACAATCTACATACCACTGCAGTATATAGTAGTACTATGGTACAACTTACTACAACTCCTTCACCACTAAATCATTTTTCAAATTTTCTAATCGAGTTATAAGCAAAAAAATTCAATTCAATACCTTATGTCTTCACATGTGAAGGCATTCTATACCTTATGTCTTCACATGTGAAAGGCATTCGATATCTTATGTCTTCACATGTGAAGGCATTCAATACCTTGTCATGTCTAAATCCTTGCCTCTGAGACCTGGTGCTGAAGAATGAATGGTGTAAACTGTTCCTGTCAATATTTATCCTTATTTAATGGGTATCCTATAATATCTGTCATTTTTTTGGAATTTAAGGCACATACCTGAATTTGCGTTCCATTCAAATTTGCTTCACTTATAAATGATAACTATAGCTTTTACATACACCATAGAGAAATGACAAACAATTGAACAAGTTTAAAGTACAAGGTAATTCCTTCAGAATTGACCAAGGGAAAGGAGACTCTAGTTTCTCTAATTCGAGCAAGCGCACTACATGATATGCCTTCCCAATAGATTGAACAGTTACTTTTATTTCAAAGTTCCTAGGAGGTGAGCAAAAGTGAGCAAATTTCATAAAATGTGTAATAAGCACTGACATCTATGACAAGCATAATATGTTTTTCATCCTTTAAGAGATCAGGCAAGGGAGGATGTTTGTATACCTGACACACGAGACAACTTAGCAAATAAATAGATGGAAATACAAAATTATTAATCACGATGCAAGATAATTTACTGTTTTATCCTTCCATGTAGGATAATCTAAACTACTTACACGTGATTCATCATCCGAATCATTATCACTTTGCCACTCAACTCCAGCTTTTTGTGCTTCAGCTCGTCTTTCTTTCCTTTCTAATCTTCTTTTCTCAAGTAGCTTCTTTGCCCGAAGACCTTTTGCCTTGTAAATCAAACAATAAAAACATTTATTTTTTGAATTAGACATAACAAATAAAAAACATCTAACAAGGGGCAACACTTTCAGATCTAAAGATGAAGCTACAGGACGAAATCCTTGAAATACATTGTCATTTTGATCTGCATCTAATACTCGAGCTCTTTTATCCAAATCGATATTTAATACCCTTTTCTTTGTTTTGCCTTTAAACTGATGAACAAAGAAATTTATTATAAGCTATGAAATATGCAAAAGTAAAATGAAATACTATGCAAGTATGCATTATGTCTCAAAAGAAAATTGTGCAAAGTCACCTTTCATTGAATAGTTTCAATAAAAAAAAGTTTCTTGAGCGAATGGACATATTGCATCAACAAAAGCCTCAGTCAGCCCTTTGGATTTATAAATGTAAGATAGCTTTAACTTTATTTTTACATCAGTCCACCATGGTTTCCCCCTATCAGAGGTGTAACCAGCTCTTGATTCTGAAAATGTAGAAGTAAACAATTAGACAACAACAAATTTAATACTAGTAATTCTTTTTTAATTATGATGCTCTATGCAAAATCTAGTAAACCTGAATCAAGAGGAGGAGAAAGTACAAAAATGCTCTCATCTTCTTTATCTTCTTCTAAAAGAAGTGATACTAGATCTAACCTAGCATCAATGTCTTCCTCACGTTCATGTAAAGCTTGTCAAGAAAATAACTACATTTTACATTCTGATTTATATATAACTCATTAATGTTTTAAAACATAAAAAGTCAACATTTTGGAAATCCAACGTAGTTTCATAAAACTCGAATCATACCTTTGTAAAGGTAGTGGATTGCTAGTGTTCTTGCACATAGGAAGGAGTAACAACGCCCAATATTCAGATAAAGTAGGCCCTACACACAAATTAATAACAAAAGATGTTAGAAAAGATGTAAAGGACTAGATACAACCAACTGCATGTCAAATAAGATTATGTACTTACTTTACTGCCAACATCAATCCCTTCGAACATCAGGCAGTACTTCAAGGCAGATTCATGATGCTTGACACTCAATATTGAGTCTGCAACTTCAATAACTAAGTGAGCACAATCATTAATATTCTCGTGTGTGAATACACTGAAGAAATCCTACACATCAGTTAACAGTTACAAAAAGTAAGCTATAGTTGCTTTTGTGATAAACAAATCCATTATATAAAAATGGAAACAAACCTCCGCATTTTTCATGTTTCCAAGATGGACATGACATATTCCCGCTACTATCAACAACTCAGCTGGTAATTCTTTACCAGAAGAATAGGTACGTTGTGTGTACTCGGTATGGTGAAGGGCTTTCTCATGTTCGTTTACTGACATAAGCATTGAAGCCAATAGACTAACCACACTCAAATCAGCATCTTTTGGATTCTTATTAATATAGTTTACAAGAATGTTGACACTGCGTTCATGCTTGCCACCTTTTTGGTGCAACTGTACATAAGCAATACATTAATTGCTTGCAAAGATCACAATTTAAGTAAATAGACATATAAATTGATAGTTCCTAACCGTTGCTGCTGTTTTCAGTGCTTTAACATTCTTAGGACGAACTTGCCAGATTTGTTCATATGATTTAGCAGCCTTGTGATGTTCCCCAAGCTCAACATAAAGTGAAGCACGGTGATATCTAAGGGCAATATCTTCTGGGTCTGCTCTTATCGCTCGGTCAAGACAATAACAGGCTTGTACACGGTTTCCTTGTTCTCTAAATAGATAATTATTCTACAATCAGTATTATTATTATTATTATTTTCGTCTAAAGAGAAGGTAGCTCAGCTGTGTTCAAGGTAAAATCAGGCTATTTTATTGTAATTTAAATGTATGTGTATAATATTTAAACAAGACTTGCACCATATGATGTGTTTGGTTACCAAATGGGCCAGATTAGTCAAAAGATCAGTTGTAAACTCATCTTCCAGTAATGTAAGACCGGCAGAAGGAAACTGAGTCTTCAACAACTGAGAAACCATTAAGTTGCATAATGCTTCATGTTCAAATGGTTTCTCAGTCATCTATATTCTAAGCTAGTGCTTTTTCTAACGAAGCTTTAGCAATTCTAATGATGTAAGCAATCAAGATCCCTGTCATCACATGAACCAACAAAGGTGAAAAAGTCATTATTAGTATTCCAAAACAATAAAGACAGTGGGAGTGTATGAGGCTTTTAAAATGTCGTGTGGAGCGAGTAACAAGTCAAATGGGCCAGGTTTATTAATGTAAGACCGGCAGAAGGAAATTGAGTCTTCAACAACTGAGAAACCATTAAGTTGCATAATGCTTCATGTTCCCCTAAGCTATTAGCAGCTTCTGATAAGAATTCAAGCAAGTAACATTGGCTCATGCAAACTTTAACTGAACGTTTATAACTTTGTCAGAATCGCAACAATCCTGCCATGTGGTAGGTAGTAGAAATATGTTCGCCTAAGAAAGTAAAATGTCTCCAAACCGAGGGTAGCAAAGTCATCAGCAGAAATATGTCGAGTTAAAGAAGATTCTAGCTATGGATTTCCTTAATAAGACTAATTGTTTTTTCGGATAAGAGCTTATGTTATCTAGAACTTGATTGGAGACCAAAAAATATTCCTTTGCATATGTCAGAACATCTTCAAGAGTAATGCCTGGGAAGTAAGCAAAAGAAAAACAATTGTTGCAGTCAAAAGACAAGTCAAAGGTACATGAAACATGGTTGAAGATGATCCAATTTTTTCTTAAACTTAAATAATCGCCTCTAAACTCAATCTTATATGATTTTCTTCACAAGTGAAGATATTTTTTCTTAAACTTAAATAATCGCCTCTAAACTCAATCTTATATGATTTTCTTCACAAGCGAAGATATTTTCTCTAAACTCAATCTTATATAATTTTCTTCACAAGTGAAGATATTTTTTCTTAAACTTAAATAATCGCCTCTAAACTCAATCTTATATGATTTTCTTCACAAGTGAAGATATTTTTTCTAAACTCAATCTTATATGATTTTCTTCACAAGTGAAGATATTTTTTCTTAAACTTAAATAATCGCCTCTAAACTCAATCTTATATCATTTTCTTCACAAGTGAAGATATTTTTTCTTAAACTTAAATAATCGCCTCTAAACTCAATCTTATATCATTTTCTTCAAAAGTGAAGATATTCTTTTTTAAACTTAAATAATCGCCTCTAAACACAATCTTATATGATTTTCTTCACAAGTGAACATATTTTTTTAAAAACTTAAATAATCGCCTCTAAACTCAATCTTATATGATTTTCTTCACAAGTGAAGATATTTTTTTCTTAAACTTAAATAATCACCTTCTAAACTCAATCTTATATGATTTTCTTCACAAGTGAAGATATTGTTTCTAAACTTAAATAATCGCCTCTAAATCAACACGAGAGTACACATTATTCTCATAATCTATCTTTTACGCAAACTAACTCATTCCTAGATGAATTTCTTCAAAAGTGAAGATATTGTTTCTAAACTTAAATAATCGCCTCTAAATCAACACGAGAGTACACATTATTCTCATAATCTATCTTTTACGCAACTAACTCATTCCTAGATGAATGTCTTCACAAGTGAAGACATTGTTTCTAAACTTAAATAATCACCTCTAAATCAACACGAGAGTACACATTATTCTCATAATCTATCTTTTACGCAAACTAACTCATTCCTAGATGAATTTCTTCACAAGTGAAGATATTGTTTCTAAACTTAAATAATCGCCTCTAAATCAACACTAGAGTACTACACATTATTCTCTTATATATATATCCATGAAAATTTCAACCAAAAAATACACATCACTAAGTAAGCCATTTCGTCGAACACTTCGTCTACACATATATCCATGAAAAGTTTAGCCAAAAATACACATTACTAAGTGAGGAATTTCGTCGAACACTTGGTCTACACATGCAATCCACAACATAGTTTTGCATTTTGCCAAACACTTAGTCTACGCATAAAATGAATCAATCAATTACACAAAGCATCATATAACATCTTGACATGTGACGCAATAGATATAAGGTTTAAACACATATTTTATAACTACAACCAGTAAAAACATTCATTATTTGAAAATAATTACCAATATTAGCATTCAAATCCACATAACATTGTTTCAAATGATTAACATACGAATTATGTAAAGAAAATTGTTGAAAAGTTGAAATTTATACCCAATTGAATCGGAAAACAATCAATTAATAAGTCAACGCGGCAGTCAATGATGCAGTCAACGCCGGAAATTATTGGCGACAAAGAGATGATGGAGATAACGGTTAATAACCGACGAGATGAAGCAGAGGTGTGATTAAAACCCAGGGAGATGAAGAAGAGGTTTGGTAGGGTGTGTATGTTTAAGAGTGTTTAGTTTATCCAGAGAGAAAAGGGATATTTTTTGGTTGGGTGAGACAAATGAGAATAATACACTTAGACCCCTCTAATTTTTGGTCAAAAATTACAAAAATGCCATTCCGCCCAAAATCAAATTTACTTGATCCCACGGTCCGGATCTCTTCTCGCTTCTCACAAAAATAGACTTCTCATTTGAACGCTTGTCTATATATATATATATATATATATATATATATATATATATATATATATATATATATATATATATATATATATATATATATATATATATATATATATATATATATATATATAGTTTTTAATTTTAAAAGTTTTGGAAATAAATTAGGAAATCACATTCATAAAAGGTTGGATTAAACATGTTTTTTTCTGTTTTAAATTTTTTTGAATTCCTATAAATAACTTTGAGATCAATCATAACATGTGTTAATACTTTTTTGGGATTTTGTTGAAGCTTCATTGTTTAGCTTCATTGTTTGTGACTTTTCCTATAGTTTGGAATCTATGGAGCAGCAGTAACATAGAAATAAATTCTGGAAGCAAACTTTTTACTTCTTAATATTACATCTTGATCTCTTATATTGAAAACTTTATATGGATCTAATTATTGAGTGGAAAATTCTTTAAGTGATGGTCGAGGCTAAAGTGGAAAATTCTACTGCGGATTCTATGTTTTAGGATCTTGGACCATTTAAAGAATGCCTTGAAGGCTAAGGGGACTAAGGCGTTGTATCCGGTTCAAGGTTAAATATTCGGTTTTGTTTATAATGGTCATGATTTAATTGGGAAAGCTAAAACTATCGAGGTATACTTCTTTATAAAGAAAAAGCTATTTAATGAATCAGTTTTGCCTTTAAGATTAACACCAACTTGTGTTGATTTTTTATGACTATTAGTACATTAAACGGTATTGGCAAGTATATGATTTTCTTCTATTTTCTAGATTTAAGGACATTGTTGGTTGTTCTTGGTAAGTTTGTATTCTTATGAAGGTAGGTTGAGTGGGTTGGGTCACATTTTTAAATGGTGTGGAAAACTAGAAGGGGGGGTTGAATAGTTTTGCCAATTAAAACTTCCTTTTAACTCTTTAGATCGACTTATGTCAATCTATTTGGATGTGTGTGTTGGATGTTGATAAACAAGCATATAAAGGTAAGTAATGAAAAGATAAGAGTAAGAAGCACAAACCACAACGCGAGTATTTATAGAGGTTCGCTACAAGGACACCTTCCTTGCCTACTCCACTCCCCGAGTCACCTACTCGAGAGTTCGTTGACACTACACCAATCTCCTTATGGCGGAGAAGCCTTCACAACGTCGCTTACCCTTTTTCCGGTGCTAGGCTAACCACCGGTTCTTTCACCCAAGGTGAACCACACCTACACAACGTCCGCCTACCCATTATAAGGTAGTAGGCTAAGTACCTAGTTCTTTCACTCCAAGGTGAACTACACCTTCACAACGTCGCCTACCCTTTATTAGGTACTAGGCTAAGCACCTAGTTCCATTGCAATGGAGGAACTACTACCACACTACACCAACGACTAATCCCCAAGGAGATCTACTCCTTTACAACATCATCAAGGATATCAATATCCTTGGATCTAATGCTAGTCTATCTTGTACATCGAAACACACCATATCGAATGTACATCTAAGGCACCTTCCACTAATGCCTTTGACTAGATCTACAAGACACCCTTCACTAATGTCTTGTGTCTTGACTTCTAAGCACCTTTCACTAATGCTTCTAGTCTTTGAGTTCTAAGCACCTACCACAAGTGATTATGATATGGACGATAGATACCCTTCACTAATATCTTCGTCTTGACACTTGAGACATCTTTCACTAATGTCTTCAACACTACACTTCTTTTGAAGAAAGAAAGGAGTCATCAACAAGAACACTTCAGTAGCCTTGATGATGAGGAAGCATGGCAACTCATGGACTTGAGCTTGCTCGACTTCAAAGGTGGTGATCTTGACTTTAAGAGGAACCTAGAATATCACACAAAAACAAAACTATAAACATAGATCTCTTGGATCTGAGGTTAGTGAATTTTTAACTCAGGGAGAAAGTGTGTTAGAAAGAGGTGAGAAATAATGAAGAAATGGCTCACTATTTATAGAAGAAAAAATCTACTGTTCCCCGGATCCCACGGATCCCTTCCACAAGGGATCCGTCTAGCATTAAGCTAGGGATCCATGGGACGCTCCCTTTTACCCATGGGTATTTTGGTTATGGGTCATGGGTTGAACCATGGATCTTTTAGCTAGATACAATGTATCTCTTGAGTGCAATGCACTTAGTCACTTGGGTATGGGTTGATCCATGGGTTATGGATATTATCCATGTGTGATATAAGCATGATGTCATGCAATGGGTTATGGGTCAAGATCCATGGGTCATGGGCTTTGGGTTGTACCCAACTATATTCAATGTATTTGCTTAATAGGTTATGATACTTAAGTTTCTACCCATTTATATTACCCAATATACTACATACTAGTTATGTGTATATTTTACCCAAATATGTAAACACTAGTTGTTGTACATATGTAATATTAAATCATAAAATCACTTATACTTGTTTTAGTGTTTTATGTGAAAATGTGAATATGTTAGAAACTATTAGTTCAAACCATTTACGTATTTTATTTGTTTCGTTAAAATGATTTTACGCTTGTTATCGACAAAACATTAGAAGATCGTAAAATATAAATAAACGCTTTTACGGCTTATTTGTATTAACAATCTCCCTTTTGCGATGACAAAACATAAAATTATTTTAAGGAAAATCTAAAATTGTAAAAGTTTGAATTTGTAGTTTTACTTTCTTCTCCCCTTTTGTCGAAACAAAAAGTTTCGAAGAAAGCAACACATTGTTTTTAAGAAAACATGTGAAAGAAATAAAAGAAAATAGAGAGCAAGTAACGGGAAAGGATCTCGTCTTTACTCCCCTTGACGAGTCCATCCCTATGTAAGGCGCCAAGAAAGTAATACTAAGCTAGTTTGTTTGCAACTAAGTTTGCAAAGATTTCGCCTAAGTGACGAATGTGCTCCCCTTGATGATTGCAATTTTGCAAAGGGATGTCATGAAATGTAATCCTAATATTGCAAGTAATTTTCAATGTATTGCTTTGACATAAAGCTCCCCCTAGCTTTAGGATGTCAAAGTCTTCATGTGTAAATTGAATAACTACAAAACAAAGGTTAGAAAGCAAGTATAATTCACAATTTCCTGCAAATGTAGTCCAAGTTAGTAGAAAATAGTTTTCTGTCTCACGGATCCCACGGTTCCCTCCTAGTAGGGATCCGTCTATGCAATTCTGAGGGATCCGTATAGCTGGTGATCAATTTCAGCAATGGTGATATAACACGTAATGTTATCAAAAAAGTGAGATATGAATACAATATAATCACATACTCAGAAATATAACAAGTAGCATGTAGTTTCATTTAATAAAACTTAGAGTTATGACTCTAAAAACTAAGAAAATAAGAAAATACATGACTAGGAATTTCTAGACCAACTATCGCTTGATGCTAGGACACCACTAAAATCTTCTAGCTCATGTTTTGTTTAGGTTTAATCTCGTCGAAACGTTCGAGGAGATGATAGAACATGAAACGTTGGTCTTCTCGTACTTCATGTATCAAACTTTCAACATGTTGACAATGATAGCAATCTTTGTCATGGCTAGGTAGTGGTGGTGGAAGAAATGAAATGGCTTGATGCGAAGGATCAAGTGAAGTGGCTTGTGGAGCTTCAAACGACGGAGGGATTGGTGGAGGCACATTTGAGAATGGCTCGACCAAGGATGATGGTGGTGGTAGAGAAGTGTCAACTTCCATATGGTCGGGTGGTTGACTTTGATGATTTCTCATAATCCAAATGGGATTATATGATGGAAACGGCGAAAAGGAAGCCGGAGCAAGTGTTGAATTAACACCTTGATTTTGTACCATTATTACTCCTAATGAGGAAAATGTTGTCGTCGGAGGCGGATGAGACGACCTAGGAGGCAAGTCCTCTAAATTATAGAGGTGTGGTGATGATAGTGGAGATGTAAAAGAGATAGCTCTAGGAACTAATGGTGATGGTTTAGTGGAGATAATATTGTTTGGCCTAGGAGGTATGGTGGTGTTTGGCATAGGCAGTTTTGTGGGTACTATCCTTTTAGGAATTGGTTTGATTAGTTGAGAAGGGATCCTTGCATTTGTTGGCTTGACCGGAGATGATTCGGTTGAAGAGATTTCGTGTATACACGAGCCTTTTTCTTGGGTGGTTCTTTGGTGGATAAGTTACTACATGGAGTTTTCCTCATGATGAGATGATTTCAAGAGGTTTGTAAGGGTTTCTAAAGTGCTGAAAGTTAGGATGAAGGTGATAACTATAGAGGTCCTAACAATGTGGTTAATAAAGCAAGAGATTTGGTAAGTGCATTTAAGCCTTAAGCCACTAAAATTCATTGGAATGTGATGATTAACATGCACAAGAGTCAACTACAGGGTTTGTGTTGATCTAGAACTCATTTAAGATGAGATGGAGTGTTCAAGTTGGAAAGATGAGCTTGAAATGATAGTTTAGCTAGATTTGACATAATCTGTCATCCGGATCCCACGGTTCCCTCCTCAGGGGGATCCGTCTTGGCTAATCCTAGGGATCCGGCTTTCAGCAGCTATGGAAGAGTAGAAATGATATTTCTAAGATCTAAGATCTATATCACCTTGAGTGTTTCAGTCCTCCTAAGTGTCTTAAATGAAGGGGTGCTTAAGTACATGAAGGTAATTAGTGATGTAGCTAATGATTGCCTTTTATGGAAGGATTTGGAACTTTCATGAGTACCAATGAATGAGCAAGGATGACACTAAAGATGAGAGTGTCAATTGAAGCTAAATGATCCTAGAGATCAGGTTGTGACTTGGGATAGTATTTTGGAAAATATCCTAAAGGCTTTGAGATGGGAAAACAAGAATTTGAACAATTTTGAGGTAAGGATGATTTATGATCAATTTTGCCATAATCAAAAGATTTCTAAGGCTAGATGTGAGGGATCATGTAAGAATGATGAGTGATCTAGAGAGCGGAAGAGTAATGGATTAATAATGAAACGATAGATCTACAAGCGTCTTAGAGTGTGATCTAGGTGAGTTATGTGTGAATAGGAAGGATCTACTTATCTTGATAAGGACTTAATTTGCCTTAAGACACTATGTTTAGCTTAGTGTGAGGTGTTCTAAGGATATGTTTAAAATATAATGCTTGCAATTGCATTTCTGTTTGCCGGATTCCACGGTTCCCTAAGTTTAGGGATCCGTCTAGCACAAACTTTGGGATCCGTCCATCTGCTCAGCAGAACCTTTACTAAAGGTATGCAATAATCTTGACAATGCATTATAATCCAAGGTTGGTTTAAAGAGGTTCTAACACTAAGATATCAAATGTAAGATGTTTTATTTCATGAGGGAAATAGGATTACATTGATAAAGCATGAGTACAAGAGGATTGATCCTATTTGAAATAAAACTAGGTTCCTTGAGTGTTTTCGCTAGATGGATCATCAAATGGTTGATGAGTGTTGGCGGATTCAGGAATGAAGAACGTCTTCATGAGGGAAATGTTCAGCGGTTCCATCATCTTGTTCACAAGTACGTACAACGGACTTTGAAATTGAGGATGAAAATGCATGACATTATGATATAGGCGCATCAAGAACATTCCATATGGAATGAGTTTATTCTTGGAGCCTTGAAAATTTACAATTCGCCTTGCAAAGAAGTAGGCGAGATTGTATGGTTGTTGTGTTAGCACACAATACATTATGTGAGCACAACAAAGTAGAAGGATTTCTCGATTTCTTAAGATTCCAAACATTTTCACGTGGGATGAGTGCAAGGGCTTGTACTCTTCAAGAATATCCCGTCTGTAGATGATGTTTGGGTTGGAGTGATGGGGTTTGCATAATATGCGAATTAAGTCTTGTGGGGAAGGAATGTGAGAACAATATGGACTATTTTCTTCACAAAAATAAAAGAGAGAATCAAGAGACCAATCTTCAGTGAAGGCACATTGTCCATAATTTGGAATTCGGAGAATTTGAGCAAATTGCCCAAGAGTCAAAACAAACTTTTGGTTTTTGATCCAAAACCAAAGAGATAGAGAACGATCCTCGTTACTAACGAGTTCGATTTGACGGAAGAATTCCAATACAAACCTTGGACATATTTTCTCGTTAATTTCGAGAAGACATTTTAGTCCTATGGCTCGGAAGGAGGTATTGACACCTTCTTCGAATTGTAGAGAGGTGTCTACAATACATCCTTCATGGAAGTGACGGGTTTCGAGATTGTTAAACCCACGGACATGATTGCCAGGTGTGTTGGGCTCAAGAGAGATGTTAGGAGTGTAGACACTAGAGAGTGAAGAATCAAACTCATATACGTGCGACATATTGACACCTATAGAAAAGATGAGTTAATAGAAAGTGATGTTTGTGGTCAACCTATGATTATCTAACATTTTTATTATATTTTTATTAACAATGGTTTTTAACAAGAAATACACTTAACTCACTTATGGTTTTGACATACTAGTGGAGTATTACTTTTAGAAGAAAAGTGGTTTTTAATTTGCATGAAAAACTATTCTCTAGTAGGACGGATCCTACGGTTCCTTTACAAAAAGGATCCGGCTAGTAAATCTTCCGGGATCCGTGGATCTGTAGTAACAGAAACAGATTTGATAAAAGCATAGGTTTTACAGTTTTATACCACGAAATGTGTTTTATCCTACATTTTCTTATAGCATGCATACATGACTTCTAATGTATCACGAAAGAATATGAAACATATAAATCAAAAGAAATGACAAACACATTATGATAGTAATAACCTAGATAAACTAGACTATTAATAATATTTCATTTCAATGCTAAGAATGATACAAAAGATTGGGTATATAACCCCGATGTAGATTAACAACACAAAGTAAATGTCTCCGTATGTGAACTTCATCATAGGGAACACAAGTGCGATGAGTGTTAAGGCGATGAGCACGAGGGCGATGTAAACCATGTTGAAGATGATCCTTCTTGGTTTCGGTTGAGACGAAAATGGAGAGGGAGATGAAGTTTTGAATGAGAGAAATTTTTGAAATTAGAAGATTTGAAAAAGTGAGGATAGAGTGATTGACGGTGGGAGTATTTATCGGAAAGGAGGAATTTTTGAGATTCGTGTTTTGTTTTATTATTGGATTAAAAGAAATAAAACATAAGTTTTATATACCACGACGTTAGACGAGAAAAATAACACGTATGTGAGAAAAAGGCTTCCTAATGAAGCTTCATGTAAAACATGTATATGCACAAAAGATAATCATATAAATACCTAAGTAGGCATACTTAATTATCAAGCAAAATAAAAGAAAATCATACATCTAGCGACTTAGGAATGTCTTTACAAATGACACAAAGAAATGTCACGTAGACGATTCCCGCTCCTTTATGTTTAAGATACCTTCTTAAGGAAGGTCTTCTTGTTACCAAGCGATTCCTAAAGCTTGGTGGGTATGAGCTTGACTAATCAACATGAAAAGAAGATTAGTGCAATTAAATGAAAAAGTAAATAAGAAAAATGTTGTTATCAAATCAACATCCAAACATATAGTTTTAAAGGACATGGTGTTTGTTTTTATGAAAAGCCTTCTTTGTAGTTTTGTTTTTGGGTAAAGGGGAGTAATCCTGCACCCTGGTAAGTGAAATCCCATATCTCAGCCCGTTACATAGGCATAAAGCTTACATAACAAGATACTTCCTATTTTCTAAACAAGAAAACAAACCACTACTCAAATGATAACATAGGAGATAACGAAAGAAAATTACTTCCTAGGACCTTGAAGCTTGGTGCCATACATGGCATTAAAGGCATCCAAATTCCCTGGAAGATCATAAACCTTATTCGCATAGTCATCGTAGTCATAGTCATCATACTCATCTTCCCACTCTTGGCCACCACCGAATATATTAGCAGACTCATCAAATGGGTTAGCAACCTTCTTTGTAGTTTTCAATTAACCATGGATCGTATCAAGTTTTTAAAGTACAATATACTTCAAGAAACTTGGTAACGAAGCTCTGATACCAATTGTGGAAACTAGAAGGGGGTTGAATAGTTTTTGCCAATTAAAACTTCCTTTTAATCTATATAGATCGACTTATGTCAATCTATTTGGATGTTTGTGTTGGATGTTAATAAACAAGCATATAAAGGTAAGTAATGAAAAGATAAGAGTAAGAAGCACAAAACCACAACGCGAGTATTTATAGTGGTACGGCTACAAGGACACCTTCCTTGCCCTACTCCACTCCCCGATTCACCTACTCGAGAGTTCGTTAACACTACACCAATCTCCTTATGGCGGAGAAGCCTTCACAAAGTCGCCTACCCTTTTTCCGGTGCTAGGCTAACCACCGGGTTCTTTCACTCCAACGTGAGCAACACCTACACAACGTCGCCTACCCTTTATAAGGTAGTAGGCTAAGTACCTAGTTCTTTCACTCCAAGGTGAACTACACCTTCACAACGTCGCCTACCCTTTATTAGGTACTAGGCTAAGCACCTAGTTCCATTGCAATGGAGGAACTACTACCACACTACACCAACGACTAATCCTCAAGGAGATCTACTCCTTTACAACATCATCAAGGATATCAATATACTTGGATCTAATGCTAGTCTATCTTGTACATCGAAACACAACATATCGAATGTACATCTAAGGCACCTTTCACAAATGCCTTTGACTAGATCTACAAGACACCTTTCACTAATGTCTTGTGTCTTGACTTCTAAGCACCTTTCACTAATGCTTCTAGTCTTTGAGTTCTAAGCACCTACCACAAGTGCTTATGATATGGACGATAGATACCCTTCACTAATATCTTCGTCTTGACACTTGAGACATCTTTCACTAATGTCTTCAACACTACACTTCTTTTGAAGAAAGAAGTGAATCATCAACAAGAAGACTTCTGTAGCCTTGATGATGAGGAAGCATGGCAACTCATGGACTTGAGCTTGCTCGACTTCAAAGGTGGTGATCTTGCCTTTAAGAGGAACCTAGAAGATCACCCAAAAACAAAACTACAAACATAGATCTCTTGGATCTGAGGTTAGTGAATATTTAACTCAGGGAGAAAGTGTGTTAGAAAGAGGTGAGAAATAATGAAGAAATGGCTCACTATTTATAGAATAAAAAATCTACTATTCTCCGGATCCCACGGATCCCTTCCACAAGGGATCCGTGGGACGCTCCCTTTTACCCATGGATATTTTGGTTATGGGTTGAACCATGGATCTTTTAGCTAGATACAATGTATCTCTTGAGTGCAATGCACTTAGACACTTGGGTATGGGTTGATCCATGGGTTATGGATATTATCCATGTGTGATATAAGCATGATGTCATGCAATGGGTTATGGGTCAAGATCCATGGGTCATGCGCTTTGGGTTGTACCCAACTACATTCAATGTATTTGCCCAATGGGTTATGATACTTAAGTTTCTACCCATTTATATTACCCGATATACTACATACTAGTTATGTGTATATTTTACCCAAATATGTAAACACTAGTTGTTGTACATATGTAATATTAAATCATAAAATCACTTATACTTGTTTTTGTGTTTTATGTGAAAATGTGAATATGTTAGAAACTATTAGTTCAAACCATTTACGTATTTTATTTGTTTCGTTAAAATGATTTTACGTTTGTTATCGACAAAGCATTAGAATATCGTAAAATATAAATAAACGTTTTTACGGCTTATTTGTATTAACAAATGGGTCAATCTGAGTACAAGTCAAAACTGATCCAGTCAGGGTGGGGTCAACCCGCAAACGATATTTTGTCCAACTTTTTCTTTGAATAGTTGATGTGTTGATTATGATTTGAAAAGCTGCATTTTACTCCTGGCCATAATTACACCTTCTGCTGGGAACATGGGAAAAATTGCCTAGAATAGAGGAAAAGAATCAGGTCATATGAATGATCAAACTGAGTTGTGTTTTATATCATGTGGGTCAAATAGGTAATATTGGAGCAACAACAAGGTAGTTAACCAACTAAATATTACTAAAGTGTTGATGACTATGTACCTCCAGGTTAGTGTCTTTAGCCATTTTCATCGTATCTAACTATTCACTTTCATTTGAATTTTTGAAAGTAAATTTTTATTTTTGAACATTTATTTAGGACAAGGCATAGAATTAAGGTTGAAATGGAGTCGATGCCATTAGTTAATTCGCTTCAGAATCAGTTCTTGAGTTTCTGGAGTCCATACCATTTATGGGCGAACAACCCTGCCCTTGGAACATAATACATGTGGCAAAGAGCCGACATCGAGGTGCCAAAGACCGCCAAAACACTACTTGAAAGCCCATTATTTCGTCTCTTCCAGGATATAACGACATCGCAACCGCAACTGCCACTGTCTTCATTACTAGGTTCAGGAGCCGCTTCTGCATTTATCTTTTTTGGTCATGTTTTCTATTGGGAGCCGCTTCTGCATTTATCTTTTCTTGTCATGTTTTCTATTGGGAGCCTCTTATGCAACTACCACTGCCTTCAGTATTGATTCTATAGTTCGTGATCTCTGCCTCGACTAACTAATTTGATGATCATTGGTGTGTTGCAGAGTCTCAATTGTTAATGGTAAGTTCTTCATCCCACGTTTAATCTTTTAATATAAATTTTTACCGTATGCCTATTAACTCTTGCATTGATGGCCATAATGGGTGGCAATCTGAAACTACTGTTATAGAGGTTCAGTTTTTGATTTGTTTACCAAATACCAGGTGGATTTGGTCGTACGTTATTTCTAATAAGTCAAGTTGGCTGGATTTAAAAAGTTTAGTTATAATGAAATGTGATAGACGGGTATAAAGTTGGCCTAAGTGTATTCAAATGTTTCTTTATCCAGGTGACAGGAAGCTGTTAAATGATTCCGAGGTTTTTATCGAAGATGAAGCTGACTAAGTCTACGCTACTAAAGGTTGTTATATATTTCTTAAATGAAGTTGCAGTCTTGACCTATTTATTTTTTAATGGGTCGATTTGGTTTCTACGTTTTTTAAATCAAATATACGTACAGATGCAACATGGGCTGAATTGATGAAATATGTCTAGAGTCTATGTTTAATACATATTTTCTAAGCTATATTACTCCCTTTGTCCCAAAATATAAGTTTATTTTGGCTTTTTGAATCGAACTTTGACCTTAAATATTTTTGTTTCTAGTATACAATACTTGATGCAAAATATATAAATGGATTGTGGTTACATTTATTTTCATCGTTATAATTATATACCAAAAAATATATTTAAGGTTAAAGTTATATTTAAAATGTCAAACTGGACTAATATTTTTACACGAATGGATTATTTGTAGATGTAGATTATCATTTTTTTTACAATGGATAATTAGTTTGGATTTCAAAATATACTAAATGAAATGAACTTGAATTTGATTTGCTGTTCGCATTTAAGTTGTAAAGGATTTGGTATGTCATGCGACATGGGACTACCTTATCCTTGCTTTTTCCAACAATATGTCGGAATAAGATTACTACTGTTGCATAGAGTTTGTAATATGATTTTAAGGTCTGGTGTATAATAAAGTGGGATGTAAAATGTGAACAATAGGTGGGTGTTTAATTGCTTATGATGTTATAGTCTTATTAGTTGCATTTTAACAAGGGGAAAGTCCTTATATAAATGCCTTAACTTTGTAAATTTTGTTACTATATAAATTCGCCTTTTTCACTCATGATTTCTTACAATGTATTATTAATGGGACAAGATATTCCTACCCCCTAATTCTTATATTCTCACCCTCCCTACTTTTTTGCATTTTTGTTATTTTTTTATTATTTTTTTTATAATTTTGTTTATATCAAAAAACTATAAACCTGAAAATGCGGAACATAAAATATAAAGTTTAATAAGTCAAACGCTTAAAATTGTCAGAAATACGAACAAACCGACGAAAACTGTATATTTGAAACAAATGGGGACAAAGGAATAAAACAAACCTCCCTAGTAGGGAGGGTGGGAATAGTACATCCCATTATTAATAGATGTAGGACTAAAATACACCGTTGGTCCCTAAACTTGGCGGGGTGCATCGCGATGGGACGAAACTCGCCCTTTTCATCGCCATAGGTCCAAAACATGGCCATTTAATGCCAGATTGGTCCTTTGACAAAGTCAAAGTCTGATTTTTGTTTTGTAGTCGAGGGTATTTTAGTCTATACACATTTATACTTTTATAACAATTTATATTTTACCCTTCATCTTTCATCCTCGTCATCATCTCCCAAATCATTCATCTCCCCAACTCATCATCTCCCCAACATCATCATTCATCTTTCATCCTGGACAACCCCTACCGTTCTAAAAAATTTTAAAAATATATTTTCAAAGTTGCTATCTTTATTGTGAAGATGTCAAAAATACTGTATTAGAGCAAGCTATAGAAATGAAATGCAAAATGACCACATGTTTGGTGCCTTCCAATATTGCTCGTTCTTGCAGATTACAAATATCTGATCTTTGCAATTTAACAAGAAGAGTGGGTTGCTCAAAACCAAAAGCCAAGTACGATGGTCAGAATAGTCAGTCACTATATCTTCCATATGTACATGCTTGTAAGTTGTAACAATATTAATAACCATTTACTTAGGTCCCCAGTGGTTTCCTTTATTTTACTGAATCCGATTGCAAAATTTTTTATGGCCAAAGTGATATGTTGTTTATCAAATTATACTGCTATCTATAATTCTTCATTGTTACAAAATTTTACAGTATCATTTTTTTTGCATATGTCATTATGTAGTAGCAAATGTTTGCTATAAAATGTTTGCACCTTTATCTAATATATGATTTGACTTCAGGTAGCAAGGGTTAGGAATGCTTTGGCTTATGCTACACACCAGTTCTTTCAGGAAAATGGGTTTGTTTGGGTTGCAAGTCCTATTATTACTGCCTCAGATTGTGAAGGTGCCGGGGAGCAATTTTGTGTAACCACATTGGTGTGCTATCTTTGATGAAGCTCATAATATTGGCTATGTATGTTAGATTAGTATTTGGATCTAAACTCTTGTACTAACAGATACCGACCTCCAAAAAAGCTACTGATTCTTCTTTATATACAAGAGGACCTGAAGGGCATATTTCCTTTTCCTGCATAAAAAACTGTAGGCACAAATAAGGACTAAAAATTTGGTTCACCTTCATAAGCAGAGATAAACTAATCTCGAACTTCTTATCAGAAACTAATCATTTGACTCTTAGGTAGCCAGACATTGATGGCATTATGGCCGCCATCCATACACTCAAAACTGATGATATATGAATTGAAAACCTACTAATCAAAGGATCAATATTTTTGCAAAAACACAAAATTCCAAAAAAGCTTAGGGGCCGTTTAGTTGGTGAAAAATTTTCCTGTTTTTCCGTTTCTAAATTCCTAGAGAATGAAATGGTTTTTCTTCTCTAGAGAAGAGTTGAGAAGTTTGAAAATCCGTTTAGTTGGAGTTAAATTTTTCCTTTTTTTAAAACGGAGACGGTGGACGGAGAGGTGGGCGGCAATGGAAGGTGAAGGCGATGGAAGGTGGACGGAGGTGGGTGTGATAAGAGTGGGGTGAGAGGAAATGAGGTTATTATTTTAGAAATGAAAAAAGTGAGAAGGGTGTAATGGTATTTTCATTTTTGCTATTAAGAATTGGAAAATGAGAAATTCATATTTTTGGAAAATTATTGGAAAAAAGTGCGACTAAATGGATTTTCAGTTTTTCCTTTTTCATATGAAAAATTTTCTAGAAAAATGGAGTATTTCTCTTCAACTAAACGGCCCCTTAACTTTAATCATGAGAAACTCAAATCACAAAGAACAAAATATGAAGCTGATATTAAACGAAAATTTGCATGCAAGCACATATTATTTTTCTTCAAGAACTGCTTAAAGTGGTAAATATAATATAACTGATTAACTACATTTGGAAAATTTATGAGAAGTTGGATCAAAGTTGTACCTTTCTGTTTGAAGAAGTTGCAGAAGAGAAGTGGTTTTGTGTTTGAAAAAAGATTTGGGGAGATGAATGATTTGGGGAGATGATGAAGGGGTAAAATATAAATGCGTTATAAAAATATAAATATGTATGGACTAAAATACCCTCGACTACAAAACAAAAATTAGATTTTGACTTTGTCAAAGGACCAATCTGGCATTTAATGGCCATGTTTTGGACCTATGGCGATGAAAAGGGGGAGTTTCGTCCCATCGCGATGCACCTCGCCAAGTTTAGAGACCAACGATGTATTTTAGTCTAGATGTAGATTATCATTAGAGTTAACTATATTTTTCGTTCTTGTGGTTTGCTAGGTATTTCATTTTTGGTCCATTTTTTTAAAAAGTTTTAGATTCAGTCCAAAACTCATACCTTCATTCTAAGTTTGGTCCAATTTGTTGTTCACTGTTAGTTTGACTAGCTAACCAACACAAAATAACGAGCACGTTAGCCCGCGCGTTGCTGCGGTGCGACCGTTTTGTTGGTTTTGAATTTTTTGTTTAAAGTTAATGTTGTAAAATGTTTGTTGGTGGTGTGGGATTCTGGTATATATAAAGAGGGAATATAAAGAGGGAAATTTGGTTGTTTCTGGTATAACAGCAAACGTATATATTCTATTTTGAGAAAATGTTAGGGGTGGAAAAAGTTATTCAAAATAATGAAGAATTACAAACAATAATCGCATATTAGATGAACAAATACAAAGGATCAAGTAAGCTTATCATCCAATCTGACAACATTGATGAGGTCAATATCTTTCATTTACATAAAAATGGTGTTAGATCCTCACTTGAATTACATATAGCCACACCAGTATTTTGTAGACAATACAACTTAAACAAATGATTCTTCAATTTTGTACTTGATTAAAAGGGTCGAATCCAACTAACTTACCCTGACTTGTACTTTTTGTGAAATTATAAAGTAAACATAGTGAAAATTATTCGTTGGTTGTGTAAGCATGGAGACCACGAAATACGGAAACACTTTATCAGCGTTACTTTGGAACCATGGCTCCAGCATGATGTTCTGAAAAAGAAAAAAAAAATGAAATAATTCAATTCTTTTTTGTTAATAGTAATATACTAACATACTGAACCACATATCTGCTTTACATAGTCTACTCAAAAACTTTGAGAACCATCAATGTTTCTTAAACTTTATCATCTCCATTTCGGAGTATAGACAATTTTAATAGTGCCAATTCTTTTAAAAAATGTATTCTATGTAAATGGTCCAATTACCAAAAACATAATGTTACTTCTAGTATAGTGCCACTGCTGCAAATTGCACACATTCTAATTGCAATACTCTTCTACGCTACAATTTTGAAAATTGAGCTAAGTTATTCACAACAATTATGATACCACTAACCAAAAACACTAAAATTTTACTTTTTAATCTCATAGTCCACAATCTCAAAAAGCATTCCACATTCTCATAGCATTCTAACAATCATATTTTGTTTGATGTAAAATGAGCTTTCAATTCGATTCGAACGATAAATCTCCAAACACGCTCCTAAACGGTATCAGAAGTTACATTCCTAACATACCTAAAGTTTGGGTGTTTCTACTGCTGTCTTAGGGTTGTTTAGGTGTGCTGAAAAAACTACACTCTTAAGGGTGCTTGAAAACTTAACATGTACATACCAAAAAAAGTAAAAGTTACAATGGGCCAACATGGATAATTTTGGTAACGCATCTAAAAAACCGAAAGATTGTGTGATTACCTTTAGTACAGAGTCAGTCATATATATCTGCCAAAGTATATTCGATGATTCCTGTCATTGTGAATGTCTTCCCACTACTTATTTGCCTGTATGCGAAAATACCTGCTGATATGCAGTCATAATTATACCTGCTGAAAATACTTGTTGGTTTCATACTTCCCACTACTAATTTGACATTCTTACATTTATTTGGTCATTTAGATTCCCAAATTGAGAGTAAATAAGCCAAAAAAACATACTTGTTTTCTAAGATTATCTTAATCACCCTACTGACTCTCACCCTACTGACTCTCACCGTACTTACCTTGAAGCAGATGCGCTAACATTATCATTCTTTTGCAATCTTTCTGAAAATACTAATTAGATTTCTTCCCCAAGCCGTACATAATTACCCCTTCTGACCATTTTGCCACATTTTATAGAAGCTAATAAGTAATGTTTCAACATTTAAAACAAATAGTTGAAAGAATATGCTGCACCAGGAAGGTGATTATACCTGAGGTAATCCTTAAAAAGCATTTGAAAGCTGCTGCAATTGATGCTTTTCATTCTCACTAACTGTTGCAAGTATGATAGGGAATTCTGCAATGCAATAAGTTGGACGTCATTAGATGACAAACTTACACACATAACTCACTCAATTTAAACTCATATTAGGGCTATGTTTGGCAAAAGTAGCAAGAGCAATAGCGGTGAGTCAGTGAGCGATGAGCGTGAGTCAGAGCCACACTCACTCGCTCACCGCCTCAACTTCATAAAGAAGCATTGGAAAAATGAGCTTTCCTAAAAATAGCAAAGCTCACCGCTCCTTTGCCAAACATACACTAAAAATAAAAGTTCACTCCTCACCGCTCATCGCCTCAAAAAGCTCCAAAAAGCTTTGCGCCAAACATAGCCTAGGTCTGCAAGCTAATGCCATTTTCACAGTTCCAAATCATCAACTTAAAGTCAATAGCGTAAGACGTTTATCATAAGGCTTTATTGTTTTATTTTAGAGAAAACTTTAACGTGCAAGCAGCCCAACATGTTCCTAATTGGATATACAAATCACGGCGATGATGAAAGGTAGGAAGAAAAACGAAACTCATGAATCCATTCTACTCATAACAATATGGATAAACTTGAGTCACCAATCTACTTCTATAAACAAAATGTAATATTACAGGATAGTTTAGCTATCTGAAAATTGGCTAAACAGGTTATTCTAAACTACATATAGGTAGTATGCTGCAATTATCATGATCCAGTGGACAATATTGAATTTTATCCTATACCATAACCCAATGAGTAATGATAAGTTTCTACATCATGAATAGCATTTACACGTATATATTAGCTTTTTAAGGATTTCCTTAGGTATAATCATCTTCATATCTGCTTATTTTTTGGTAAAATATCGATTGCTTTTTTTTTACCTTTTTATTTGCTTAGTTTTTTTTTTTTTTTTTAGCAAAATAAGCAGTTTCCAATAAATAGATTCCAAACAGCTAACCTGATTAAAACGGCTATAAGATACCAGTTAGATTCAAAGTGGAAAACCATTTTAAATGGAATTGAAAGGCAACCAAGAATTACTGGAGCAAAATCATTGCAAAACAACTTAGCCTAACATGTTTCAACCGCAAGCCACAATTAACATCTGTCATGAAGATTGCTAACCCAAAAATTCAAAACTAAATACCTTTTTCTCCTCTGATATATCATGAAGTGGAGCATGCCCCAAACCTTGTTGCAACAGGATTGCTTTTGCTTATTTAAAAATACATAAGCAATATTAATAAGCGACCCCAAGAACTCCGATCTACATCCGCCTTGCACCTCCAAATGTTAAAACATTAAACCAAATAGCGAATCGCTGGCATGAATCATGTGTGACCGAATTTTGATACACATGTTACTCTTTTGTCCAATCATTTTCTAAACTAAGGGTGTTTGTGTTAGCTTGTTTTAATGCTTATGAGCTTATTTTGTTCGGATTACTTACCAGAAGGCCATCTTTTTTATTTCTTTTCTAACTTAAAACTTTAACATACAAATTCAGCACAAATGGTTGTTAGACTAATAGCGAAAGTAATCAGACACAGAATAAAAATCACCAAAAACCAAACAACAACAAACAACAACAGATGAAATATGAAGTAAAGACTCATTTTTTTTTTTTTTTTTATAAATAATCAAACTTTAAGCTCTTATAAAGAAAACCCATTGAGAATTCCATAGCCTTATTCTTCTTATCCATCTCATAGCCAAATTAAATCAATACCTTGTTTATGCTACAGACTTGTTAAAATGCCTCTTTCAAACAACATGATTACCTTCAGCACTGGTTTACAACCTAAAATGAAAAACCCAAATTACACATTAAAAGTAAAGAACTATCTATATATTTCTAAATGACCCCAAAATCATAAAAAATAATTGGATAGATATTAGGGTTAGTGCCTACCGTACAATTACAAATTGGTGGTTCCAAGATCTACAATCTTCGAAATAATTCCTATTTCACCAATTGATTTTTTGCAATTTTTCACCATCATGTAACTGGTTTGTTGAAGCATGGCAGTTTATTCCGGCATTTAAAATTTCAAATCATTGATGGGTGTTTGGATTTGTGTTGTCGTGTGTGCTTTTATGGTGTTTGAGATGTTTAAGAAGCTTGTAAAATTTGTTCACCCTTTATGATTTGATGTTGGTGACGTTGGAAACTTGATAGGATTTGAAAGAGGTTATATGGGTTTTGTTACTATCAATTGATTCAAGAATTTTCTGAATGATATTGTGATTTATGAGTGTACAGGTTAAGTGTACACTTGTATGGCTAAGGTTTGACAGTATAGAGAAATGGTCAATAATCACGTTTGAAAAATGTACTAAACGGTAATTAGCATGTAATCTCGGTGAACAGTAAATTTTGTATCTACATTTAGCCAATGGACTGGTGCCAATGCTGCAGGATTCGTACTATGCACAATTTTTAAAAACTAAATCACTTGAAGGAACCAATCAAATGAAAAATTAACAAACACTAAAGACCTTAAGAATCATTTAATTGTGAAGGGCATTTTCCATATTTATACTATATTATAATAAAAATACCCTCCACTTTATTATTAATATTATTATTATTATTATTATTATTATTATTATTATTTTTTTTTTTTTTTATCAACATCAACATCACTTTCATTATTATTATTATTATTATTATTATTATTATTATTATTATTATTATTATTATTATTATTTTATTTTTGTTATTATTATTTGTTATTATTATTATTATTATAAATCATCACTTTATTAAAAACTCAAAGGATTTACAAAAAATTAGTGGGAAACCGAGAAACCAACTGGGCCCCCACACCTCTAGCAATAGCAAAACAATCCTATTAAAAATATGAACCGCAGCACGTGCCCCACTGTCTTGAGTCATAGAGAATCGTCGAATACGTTTTAGTAAGGTTACTACATCCTTCTCAAGTTCTCCAAAAGAAGAGAATGAAAAGGGGAGAAATCCGTATCCGATATCCGCACATTTAGCATCGTACTTGGCACGTTTACGCTAGCAAAGATCAATAACCGCACACCCTGGCATAAAATCAATCATCCCAGATTGCGTCAAGGCGACGATCCCGTAATATAAACACATACATCACGCCCACCATCCCAAGAGTAAAGTAATATATCGCCGGTCGTAAGGATCATCCCTATCTCCATAAAGCCCAATATCCACCTCCTTACGAGTGAAATTCCGCATCGAGAACATATATCAACAAGAACATCACGCAAAATGTTATGCCGATGTTTAATGCCAACAATACCCGCACACGAAACAAATGTGATCCCCATAAATATCTCCAAGAAAACCCTATAACAGTCGAACACGGTGCACGAATAGTGAAAAGAGGAACACCCAACCGATAGCACAACACACAACGATAAGTCATGGCATTCATAATTTGTCCCAGTCCAGATATCGGAGCCACCCTAAGCCAATCTGAAGTATGATCCTCCTTTAGTGAGCTCCATAATGCCATCTATCGAGGAGATAGATGGAAAGTAGATTCAACAGTTTGGGTAACCCGATCGAAATATATATCTACCAATTTTTTCATAAGTTTGGGGGCAGCGACCTCGATAGGGTTACTCAAAAGGTCAATATCCATATTCACATTAAAAGTACATAGAGCATAATCAAAAGAGGGACCAGCAGTTACAATACCAGAACTATGGATAAGCTTAGTCTGTAGGCTAGCAGATTGAAGTCTAGAAGAAAGGAAAGCATAGTTCAAGACGTCACCTGCAGAATATACACCAAGCCCCCCAAAAGCAAAAGGTAGGGTGGCGAGTCTCCATTGCCACATATATTATTATTATTATTATTAACACATATATCTAAATCTTCCTCAACCACAAATCCAGTAACCATCTTATCTATTTCAACAAACCCTTTTCATCTTATTCATTTCACTAGGTAGGCTTTTAGGCCGTGCTAAGCACGGCCCATTAGAGCGCAATGTGTGGTAACCTTGTGTTAATGTTTAACACTTGTCACGTCAGCGCCACATCAGCTTTAACATTTCACCTTAACTTAACAAAAAAACACCCCTTATCATAACTTATCCAAGTTAAACCTTAACTCACCAAAAATTTACAAAACAACCCTTCATTTAGGGGGCACAAATGGAAAAAAAATTAAATGAAACAAGCCTTTAACGCAGCGTTAGGGGCTTAACATGCCCCGTTAACACGCCCCTTAACACCACATACGGTATGGTTAACATTGCTTAACTCGAAAATGTTAAAGGTTAACATTCTTTTGCTAGTTACCATACCCAACACTCTTAGAGTTAACATTTGACGTCTTTGAATTAAAATTTGATGTTTGGATATGTGATATTTGCAATTTTCTAAAAACCATTCGGCCTCATTAGGCATAAAAATATTATATAGTCTTTACCGAAAGAAAATAAAAAAAAATCAACACGTTTTGTCTCACTTGGAAAATAATGAAAGATTGATATATTTGATAAGGGGCCCCATTTGATAAATGAGGCCATATATCAATTGTAACTATTGAGCGCCCCATGCTTGTTACCACTCAACGCACAAGCAAAACCGATTTTTCATCATCGCAAACTAACGACTATCTCGTACCACACTTGTTTTTACTTATGAAATCATTTTATCAAAACTCAGTTAAACCTTAAATGTGATATTTCTAGTTTATTCACAAAATAAAATACGACAAACATTAATAATTTAATATTTGATAGAAAATATTTATAATACTTATCCATTTATAACACGACGACGCATTTAGTTATTTACTAACACCCCACTCAATCACCTAAAATGACAACCTACAAATATAATTGCACATATATAATTGCTATGAATTTGTAAAAACTTATTGCAAAGTGATTAAAAACTCGAGCTTCACCTTATCATCATTAATAAAAAGGATTAGTGAAAAATTGATGAAATTCAATTAAAAATTGAAATACCACTTCAACAATTGAACAATTTTTTTTTAAAGTGATCATCTTTTTATTCATTATTTATAGTTACACGCATGTATTAATTTGACAAGTCCTAACAAACATTGTATGGTATCTCTCATAAACACCAAAGAGGTAAAAATATACAGTAGTAATAATCATTTCAAAACAATTTTTTATATATAATAAATATACAAATTGATGTGAGAGGTTGTTGACAATATTGACCCCATTTCCTACCATATCTGACGCAAGTAACATATCTATCAGCACCATGCTTCTAGAGTCCTAGCCCTATCATATTTTTTGTAGCCTAATAGATATACTCGATTGCATCAGTTTTTCCGCATTGAAATTTTACCTAAACAGTGAATCATATGTTTACATCAATGTTTTAAAACCCGGGTTTTTAGTTGACCCGGTCGAGTCGCCGGGTCACCGGGTCACCGGTTCAACCGCCGGATCAAACCGGTTTTATGACAAATGAAAAAATTACCCATATTTGAAGTGTTCGTAGAGAAAAACGTATAACACCCATCCAGATTCAAAAAAAAACAATACAGTATCATTCAAGTAGGCTTGAATGAAAGTAGTCTTCATAATTTTTATATTACATTAAATCTCGTGCTTGTATATTATTTTATATTTAATAAAAGTACTAATTCATTTTATTATGCATCATCAGAAAGTGTATTTGACTAGATGTGCTAAAATTGTGACTGAATTTATAGATGTCAACAAACTAAATCACCACTTGGCTGGCTCATCAAGTCATGAGTCATCACTTCAAACCTATATAATATTTTTTCTCCTCATTCCATCAGTTATGTTAACAAAACAAAAACTCTAAAGACATAAACCTCATCTCCCAGATATTGATCCCCATTTTCAACCATCAACCTGCTAACATCACTTTACTTTCGCTAACAGAAAGAAATCGAAAGCACCATCTGTCTCTAATGGGAAAAGTGTGCGGTTCAATTACACAAACAACATGTTCAAACACATCTTCTGTTACATCAATATCTTTCTTTCTCTTTCATATAGTTTGAACCGGACGGTTTCCGGTCTGGTGGTTCGACCCGGGTCGATAAAACCCGGCGGTTCAATCCGGTCTAAATGGCAGCAAAAACCCGGGTTACAACGGACCGGTCACGACCCCGGTTCCCGGTTCAACCGGTTGGACCGGCCGGTTCGAACCGATTTTTAAAACATTGGTTTACATAGTTTCACACCCATTCCTTGCTCACCTCTCAACTAATATCTCAGATGTAAAAATAGTTTATGTTTTCTATTTGGTGGTGCATTTACAATCAATTCTTTCACACATACTCTTGACCTTCGCCACACCAATCTACAAAGACACTCTACCAAGTATGGTCTATACTGAAAGGTTTATGGATAATTATTAATATTAGTATGACCGGATTCGAACTCGAGACTTCGGGATTGCACACATTACGTATGAGAGTTGATGTTAATAATTAATATATAAAATGTTATTATTAATTATTAGTCACGAAATAAAACATAACGATAGTTAAATATTTAACGAGGTTTGGCTAACGGTCGTTAAATGTAAACTACAAGGACTAAGAATGAAATTAGTGGACAAGAAGGATCTAGAAACCCTTGGGAGGGTGTGGCCGGTCGTGGCTATCAAACCCAAGGAGGTGGGATTTCTTGGTCACCAAGTTTTGAGAAACTATAAATACAAACCCTTGTATTCATTATTCTCCCAACATTGGATCACCAATATACCTAATTTCTTCCTTCTTCCTCTTTCTTTTGTGGCGGTCGAACACCCTCACCATAAGGGTTTCGATTTTGCTTAACTAAAGAAACAAGTTTTGGTTTTATTTGTAATTCAAGGAACTAGCTTTTCACATCAAATCGCTATTAGTACGTGTGTACAAGAACGAAGAACAAGCACGCTTGAGCTTGTATTCCTTGGTGGTCGATTTTTTGGGTGGACGATTTTGTGAAACCCTTTGTTGGGGTTTTGGGTTTTGTTACTTGATCACATCATCGCTTGTTTACTTGAATTGCTAAAGGTACGTACTTTCTTGTTTGGTTAATTAATTACATATATTATTCCTATTGTCTTCCACTGCATGCTTTGATGATGTTATTTGATTTATATAATTGTTATGAGTATTAAATCCCTATAGTGGCATCAAGAGCCGTTAATATGATGTAATTAATTACCGAAACACATAAAAATTGGATCTTTATGATTATATGCATGTTTTTTTTATGGTTTCTAGGGTTTTGAATTCGAAACCCTAATTTTATTTATTATGGGTCGATTACCCTAAATTTATTTAATTAGGTTTTATTTTGTAAAACTTGTAGAAACCCTAGGATTGCATGCTTATTTTATGTGGTTTATTAATGAATAATTGTTATGTGTCATGTAATATGCGTATCTTGGGTGATAATTGTTATGCGGAATCCATGGTGGAACATGCATGTTTTGCCATGGAGTATTGTTTATTGTCTATTGATTAATTGTTAAGTGATACACACATGATTTATTTATTTAATAATTATTGAATTGGGAAAGACCTCAATTATAACTAATAAAATTCGTTATGTGCTAATTGGTATACTATTAACTTGGCTTACGCAATCGACTTGTCGATGTATGTGGCTCATCTTCTCATGAGATGAAAGTCCTAGTTAATGTATGCATTTATTTACGCCTAGAATTGTTATTAGAGTTTATTGAAATAATTATGCATGTGGCTAATTGTTTTACATATGTTAAATTGTTTAGTTATATGTTTATATTATTTGAGTGTATTTATTTTTATTAAAATGCTTTTTGTTTATATATTGTTTTGACATGTTAGTAAGCAAAAGGGTTTTTGAATAGAAAATTAAATGGACTAAATAATGGCGAAACCGATTTGTTATCTAAGTATTATTCTTGAACTTTTAATCGATTGATGCGATCGTACTAAATGGTTAGAACGACTCACCCACTAGAACAAACTAAAAGGGGTTAAAAGAAGTGCGACAAATACACCGAAAGGATGTCTAAGGTTATGCTTCAGCCACACGGTCCTCTCGCCTCGTGAGTTCGATTGAGCTAACTAGTATAACCATTCTATGTACGAAGCATCTTAGTGCAAAGTTGTAAGTTTCTCAACGCATCGATTAAAACTTTGTAGAATTTAATCTTAGCAATTAAAATCTTATGTAAGGTTTTCAAAATATTTTGTTATAAAGTTGTATGCATGCTTCTTTATACATAAGTTTTGATTACACGTCAAAATTTGTACCCTTTAAATTTAAGTTTATGCCATCTAATGATATGAAACACTTGAAGTTGTAATTTAGTTATATGAGACCTTGATCTAGATTACAATGACAAGGTAAATTATTTTGTTGTGTGAGACCTCAACTTAATGATTTGCAGTTTCTAAATTAGACAACTTATTTAAGTTAGTTAGTGAGACCTATGACTTAAGCCATAAGATGGGATAAAACATGCTTACGTTTTGCATTAATTGTTTTGGCAAAATTGTAAATCCCATATTTTCTAGGAATTGAAAACTTGTTTGTCAATTATTGTTCTTCGACAATTACCTATTCTATACTTTCATCACTAGCAGATCAACTGATGTGGTGAAACTATGATAATGAGGGTCCTAGATTCAAGGAAAATTCTATGGTTAATATGAATATTAACCTAAGGGTATTTTATTTTCTTGAAAGATTTAATTATCAAAAATACTAAAAATTGAATTTTGTTAATTCTTTTGATTGTATTAATGCAACATTAAACCGTAAACATAGTTTGGGCTTTGGTAAATTGATCTAGTTCTGTTTTCAAATAAATGTTTGATCAAGAAAAATTTACTAAAAGACAAACATAAACTATTTTCCATGGAAGAAGAGTGAGACTCAATCCTATTCCTTTTCATGATTGAGAAAGGTATGTTAGGAACATTAGAATTGTCTAAATTCTAATATAACTCATAGCAACTTTAATAGTTAAGAAAATTGCACACCATGTTTTCCTTAAGAGATTTCATTACCTCTGTTGGTGATTGAATTTTATATGACATTTTGGTCAACTAGAAAACATGTTTGACATTATATGAGTTATTACACTAGAATCTAGACTAATTCATCGCAAAATTGGTAAAAGACAAACTAGTATATTTTATCTAGTTGTTTTGATTTGACCAATTAAAGGTGCTACACACCATTGTGGGGATAGTAGACCTATTAAGGAAGAAATTGCATGCTCAATTTTTAAAGTTAATAGCATTGATGGATGATCCATCATCTACAGAGTAGAATACACTCTTTTAGTACCTAAGTAATTGTTACGAATGGTCTTACAAAGGGGTAGTAACGTAATAGCACGCTATTTTCACTGGTTAATGAAACACTTACAATGTTGTCAAATCAAGTGGGAGTATGGTGTATTACTGAATAAGACATTATTGTAACGTTGTCTAATTCAGTGGGAGTTACAAGATTTGTCATCTTAGTAGTAACTCAGATTATTTCTAGATTTTCTTGAAATAATACATTACGTTCAAAAATGTAGACATTCATATTCTCAAGGATAGTCATGAACGTTTCCTTGATAAATAAGTGCTCCTACATCTACTTGTAATGCTTAAATATCTATGACACTATCATATTGCTCAAATAAACAAGCGAATGTCATGGTGTTTATCTATATGATGTTGTTCTATGCACAAGTGGGAGAAGTATTTATTGTGTGCAAAGGAACAACACATACAAATATGATTAATGGATTCTCTTGAGGTAAGAGATTAACGTTCTAATAAGATTGACTTGTTTAGAACATGTGTCAAGATTATAACATAGACTACTTTTTTGTCTTATGTCATTCAAATCATAGAAACACTTGAAGTTACATTTTAGTTTAAGTGAGATATTGGCTAGATTGTAATCTCAAGGTAAATCTCCACTTGTCGTGGATCAGCGTGGATGATTTGCGCTTAAGTTGGACACTTCAACGGATGACATAATTAAAATAAAGTAATCTAATGCTACTTTAAATATTTGTGTATTCTTGGAATGACATAAATAGTTTATTAACTTGAAAATTAATTAATTGAAACCATGGCGTGGTGTTCATAATAACTTTAAATTATACATGGTTATGTGTTTTTGTATAAACTCACAAACATGAAGTCTTTTAAAGACTTATAATATAAAGTAAAATACTATAACTGTTATGTCTTTTGACTTGGTCAAAGAATACTTATGTTATAAAGCATGCAATTGGCTTGAATATTCTATTATACCATTAAGTTGACTTAGTTGGTAAATAGGTAAGCCAAATGGAATAAGCTTATCTTACATATTGTTAGATTGTCTTACAATATTAATTCTAATGAAATACTGTATGTATATGGAATGTTCAGTTAGAAGAATCAAACATTTGTTATATTGTTTGATTCAAGATAACTATATTTTCCTTTCTTCCAAAATTTATCAAGGTTAGAAAATTGAGTATTGATTGGATATACTTAATAAACTCAGAAGATTAATAAGACACTATTTTAGTATGGAATGTGATGAATCACATTGAGTCTTATATTGAAGTTTTGAATTGTTAAAACTACTTATGGAGTAGGTTATTAACGAACAAGATTTACTTAATCACAATGTGTTTTGTAATATCCTAAAAAACAATTTGGTGTTGTTCTACTTGTCAAGTATTTGTAGATAGTCTTAAGTTACAAAAGCAAGTGGGAGTTTTGTTTAGATCTTGAAGAGATTAAATTACAATTATAAAACACATAATCTTCTAAAATACACTAGTAAATATCATGATGAGGTCAAATCTGATAGACCTCAAGATGGTGGAATTCTCATTCATAGATCCGCAAGGATATCTCAGATATTTGATGTGATGAGAAATATGAATTACAGGATCATGGTAAACCTGTTAATTATAATGATATATTACCTAATATTGAATTGTGGTAAATTATTCATACTATGAATGTTAAGATGCTGTCCAAAGAGATAATCAACTTTGTAAACTTGGTTTATTTTAATAAAGATGAGATTCTTCAAAGGAAGGAAAACCCTAGCGGTTTAAATTCTTTGTGTAGAAATCATATGGACAAAATTGTACATGTGTTTAATGCATGACTTGTGACAAGATTATTAATCACATTTAAGCAATTAACTGTGATTAAATATTCTTTCCTTGACACATTAAATATATAATGATTATGATTGTCATACTTAATTTCATTTATATGAAATCTGACAATGAGTATCAAAAACTATTTGTTATGTGATTACTTTTGCGAGGACGATAAGTAATACAAATGAGTTTTATGAATTCACATAATCTTTGGAAATGTACAAAAGGCAAGAATCCATTAATGGATATATGCATGCATCTAGGAAAGGATTCTTATGTTTAACTATTAAATCCAAGTTTTGGTTTAAAATTAAAATAAGATAATTTCTAAGTATTCCTGAAAGCTAGTGGGAGTATGATGTTTATTTTCTTTAAATCTTATATGTTGTGGGTAGTAACATTCCATCTAAGCTAAATATTAAGTTTTTGTTTGGAATGGAACTTCACATGAAAGATTTAGAAAATAAGACATACAACCTTGGAATATATGTTTATTATTAATAAACATGTGCGGATAAATAAATGAGTCTAAAAGAACATGATATATCATTTGTAAAATGGATATGTAGAACATGAATAAAATCTTAGTTTGACACAAGGATTTTTCATGAACATCATGTGATTGTTGTATCATGCTTGAAGGCAAGATGATTTGACAACATTGATATCTAATGAAGTTATTAGAATGAATATTCTAATAGAATATGTTTGAATCTAGAATTACATTCCTCAGCCTGGATTTGCTCTCAAAATTCTATTGATGAGCAATACGGCAATGGTTGCGTAATTGTCATAGCCAACAAACTTGAAAGTTTGGAAGGCATCAAACATTACACTGTAGATATTGAAGTTTACGAAATTTTAAAGAGCATATTGTTGTTTGTATACAATGATGCTGGTATAATTGAGATGACACTCAATACTAGTCATCGGAGGATTTCATCCTTGAAAATGGCCATGTGAACTAGTTGTGCTCAACTAAGAGCATAGTTGCATTATACAATAAAGAATAAGAATACTTTAAACTTTAAAAATGTTTGAAAGTTTGATTGTCATAAATTGGTTCTTGAGGATGTCACACACTTTATGAAATATTATGTGGCAATATCAAGATATTTTGAATGCACACATACAAGAACTTCACTAGTTGAATTCTTGAAATAAGTATTCTCAAAATTCTGATAGATCAAATTAGTTGAAATTATGCCTTGTCAACAAGTATGATTGTCATTACTTGAGGCATAATTCATTAACAAGTATTATCATGCATTGATCTATTTAGTATTTGGATAAGGGATGTTATGAACAAATATTATTTAAATGAAATAAAATATTGGTTATGTTTATTTTTCATTTTCTTAATATTATATCCTATATTTGCATGTTTAATCCGTGAATAACTTATGTTATTCTAAATAGTCCGTTGTCGATCAATGATGTGAGAATATTATTGAATTAAGACAAATCTGAGTTTTGGTAGAATATACTTTTAAAAGTATATTGATGCGTGGGACATACCAGATTCACATGATATTCAATGAATTGAATATAGGACTCATCCCAACTTTACATGATGATACTTTATGGATCTTTGTCATTAAGTATATCATGAAGTGTTTATCCTCAGACTTGAGATACCGATAACCGATATGAATGTAGTGCATTTGTATAAGATAGTCTAACGCTATCCGTGAATCGGTAGTTATAAGGGCTATTTTCGGAAGTGTTACAAAGTTCATGAGTTATGTTTGTAGTCAAGAGAATTTGTTCCTTTGAATTTGTTTCAAAGCATAATACTATATTTGGGCCCTTGTAGGATTGGCAAGATGTTTGTAAGGCCTTACCCAAGATCTATCCGAATACGTTCGGATAATTTGGTAATCTTGTTCAATCGAATACAACGAAACATAATATTAACTTATGAAATGACTTGATCCATATTCATAGTTAATGTAGTATTAGTAACAAAAGGATAAGTAAACCGATGAATCAATAAATGGTTTTTCAGAGACCATACTCGATTTGATCCGGGGCGCTGGCGTGTGAAAGCTAGATTAACTAATGTCATTACTATATTAAGTAATATCCAAGTGGAGCTGAAAGGTTTATGGATAATTATTAATATTAGTATGACCGATTCGAACTCGAGACTTCGGATTGCACACATTACGATGAGAGTTGATGTTAATAATTAATATATAAAATGTTATTATTAATTATTAGTCACGAAATAAAACATAACGATAGTTAAATATTTAACGAGGTTTGGCTAACGGTCGTTAAATGTAAACTACAAGGACTAAGAATGAAATTAGTGGACAAGAAGGATCTAGAAACCCCTTGGGAGGGTGTGGCCGGTCGTGGGCTATCAAACCCAAGGAGGTGGGATTTCTTGGTCACCAAGTTTTGAGAAACTATAAATACAAACCCTTGTATTCATTATTCTCCTAACATTGGATCACCAATATACCTAATTTCTTCCCTTCTTCCCTCTTTCTTTTGTGGCCGGTCGAACACCCCTCACCATAAGGGTTTCGATTTTGCTTAACTAAAGAAACAAGTTTTTGGTTTTATTTGTGATTCAAGGAACTAGCTTTTCACATCAAATCGCTATTAGTACGTGTGTACAAGAACGAAGAACAAGCACGCTTGAGCTTGTATTCCTTGGTGGTCGATTTTTTTGGGTGGGATGATTTTGTGAAACCCTTTGTTAGGGTTTTGGGTTTTATTACTTGATCACATCATCGTTTGTTTACTTGAATTGCTAAAAGGTACGCACTTTCTTGTTTGGTTAATTAATTACATATATTATTCATATTGTCTTCCGCTGCATGCTTTGATGATGTTATTTGATTTATATAATTGTTATGAGTATTAAATCCCTACATATACTCCAAACCATAGACTATCCATAACAACTTTATAATTGTCTGATCTGTAACTTCAGTTTGAACCAATTCAAAACTCATTTTGATACATGAGTGCATGTTGAATGGAAATGGTTGGTTCGAGTCATTTGCCTTGCAAATTCTTGCACAAATTTCTTGGCTCAGCTCCATACTCCTATTATTATATTCCCATCACCCATCCTATTTCTTGGCACATATTAGACCAAATCCGTTAACAACATGGTGTACAACAGAAGTCTTAAAAGTATAATTGATATAAGTACCAATAATTTTCTAAAACTTGCAATAGCCCACCTCCATCTGGTTAATAATCCTTCATGACTATTGTTAATACAAATAAGCCGTAAAAACGTTTATTTATATTTTACGATCTTCTAATGTTTTGTCGATAACAAACGTAAAATCATTTTAACGAAACAAATAAAATACGTAAATAGTTTGAGCCAATATTTCTCTAACACACTCACGTTTTCACATAAAACACTAAAACAAGTATAAGTGATTTTATGATTTAGTAATACATATGTACAACAACTAGTGTTTACATATTGGGCAAATATATACATAACTAGTATGTATTATAAATGGGTAAAAACTACAACCCATGGTATTGACCCATACCCATTTGACTAGATGCATTGCACCCATTAGGTACATTGTATCTAATAAAATACCCATGGATCAACCCATAACCCATGACCCATGACCCATGACCCATAACCAAAATACCCATGGGCAAAGAGGAGAGTCCCACGGATCTCTAACAATACACTAGACGGATCCCTTGAGGATGGGATCCGTGGGATCCGTGGAACAGAAGATGTTTTCTCTCTATAAATAGTGAGCCATTTCTTCATTGTTTGACACCCCTTTCACACATACTTTCTCTTTGAGTTAAAAACTCTCTAACCCCAGATCCAAGTGATCCATGTTTATAGTTTTGTTTTTGTGTGATCCTCTAGGTTCCTCTTAAAGGCGAGATCACCACCTTTGAAGTCAAGCAAGCTCAAATCCATGAGTTGCCATGCTTCCTCATCATCAAGACTACTGAAGTCCTCTTGTTGATGGTTCTTTTCTTTCTACTAAGAAGTGTAGTGTTGAAGACACTAGTGAAAGATGTCTCAAGTGTCAAGACGAAGACATTAGTGAAGGGTGTCGATCATCCGTATTGTAGGCATTAGTGAAGGGTGCCTAGAAGTTAAGTCACAAGACATTAGTGAAGGGTGGCTTGAAGATCTAGTCAAAGGCATTAGTGAAAGGTGCCTAAGATGTACATTCGATATGGTGTGATTCGATGTACAAGATAGATTAGTATTGGGTCAAAGGATATCGTTATCCTTGTTGATATTATAAGGAGTAGATCTCCTTTGGGGTTAGGTGATTGGTGTAGTGTTGGGTAGTAGTTCCTCCATTGTAATGGAACTCGGTATCTAGCCTAGTACCGGATAAAGGGTAGGCGACGTTGTGATAGGATTGGTTCTCCTTGGTGAAAAGGACTCGGTATCTAGCCTTGTACTGGATAAAGTGTAGGCAATGTTGTGAAGGTTTCTCCACCATACGGAGTCGGTGTTGTGTAGTGATTACGAACTCTCGAGTAGGTGACTCGGGTAGTGGAGTAGGGCAAGGAAGGTGTCCTTGTAGCCGAACCACTATAAATACTCACGTTGTGGTTTTGTGCTTCTTACTCTTTATCTTTTCATTACATATTTATATTTCTATATGTTTGTTTATCAACATCCAACACACATCCAAGTAGATTGACATAAGTCGATCTAAATAGTTTAAAACAAGTTTTAATTGGTAAAACTATTCAACCCCCCTTCTAGTTTTCCACAACTCTCTTTCTCTTTCCAAAGTACCTATATCATGAAAAATAAATACCATTCATAAAAAATATGTACATAAAAATTTAACTAAATACAAAAACAATAGATGTAGTGAAACACAACAACAAAGATTATAAACGTAATTTTTTTAAGAACTGTCATAAAAGAAAAAAAGATGATGCTCAAGTTAGTACATTAGAAGGAAAAAAGATGATGCTCAAGTTCCACTACATGCAAAAGCACCCAAAAAAAATACAAAACGGAGCCCATATATTTACCAAAAAAAATTCATACCTATAAAAACAAACACCAAAAGCAGGAAAAAATAGATACCTTTCATATGTCATATGAACCCGTATACATCTGCCATAATCGAGTAACAAAAGTTTAGAATAACAACAAATGATCCTTTAATATGATTTTTTAGTAGTTCTAATAATAGGATGATGAAATCTAAACAAACCTAAAATTATATACCTATAGAAGAAGATGAAAACAATGACTGGATATTTATGGTGACCGACGGAAAAATCTGTGGTGGTCAGACATGTATAAGATGATGTTATCATGGTTGTAAAATGGTGTCACCGGAAAATGGCTACCAGGCAAGACAGAGGTGAAACTTAATTGAGAGTTGACAGAGAGAGATGGTGTGAGTGAAATAATATGACTTGTCACATACATTATATAGGTAGATAAGGAACCAAAGTTTTCAAAGTTACAACAGGGTGCAACTGTTCAATGCTAATGCGGCTCTTTCTAAGAGGGTTTCAATGCTGATGTGGCTTTTTCTAAAGGGGTTTCAATGCTGATGTGGCTCTTTCTAAGGAGGTCACGGTAATTTTAGGGGTTCTACTTATATAATAGGTAGATATTACCATCAAGAATCTGTCTCCTACCATCTCTTACCATCAGCCACCAATTTTAATAAAACTCACAAAAACCTAAGACTTTTTGTTTTCAGACACAAACTTTAAGAAAGAAAAAAACACATGATATTTCCACAGAAACCGAGCAAATCTTTCACACAATAAAACCATAAATTTTGATACATATATGTTATTTAAACACATAAACACAAATCGAATCTGATGGTGATGGTTGTGGTGGAAGATTAAGATGGTAGCAGTGACGTTGGTGGGTGTGGATGGTGGTGAGGGGTTGCTGGAGGTAGTAGACATGTGGTGGTGGTTTGGTGGCAGAAACTATGGGTTTTTACATCTACTTGGGTGGCGGCAGGAGACTATGGGTTTAGCCCAAAAATAAATAGTGTTCGTGAGTCTCACTTTATTATTCTAATTTAATATAATAAAAAGACAACAATACCTTTCTAACTAACGGTCAAACAAGTCAAACTGACGGTGTTAATAAAATTGGACCGAACCTGGAACGAAAGTATTACTTTTGGACTGAATCCAAAATTTTTTGAAAAAACGGACCAAAAATAAAATACCTAGCAAACCACAAGGACCAAAAATGTAGTTAACTCTTTCATTATGTAAATATAGTTTCTCTAATCATAATCTCACTTGAAAAGGCAACTAAAAACATTTAATCACGAAATAGATTTTTGATCTTTTTAAGGTTTGTCACTTGCATCATCTAAATTTTATTGTTGGTTTTTGCTCATCTAATATATGGTTACCAACTTAAGTACCAATCCGAGCTAACATTATAGACTTAATATTAACTCCCATGTTTAAGATTCATTTTAACAACTCCATAAGTGCGATAAAAATTTGCGATAAAAAAATTGTTCTATAATTTATCCAGGAGGATTGGAATAAGTTTAACTCACAAGAGTGGTAAGCATGGTGTTGCTTCTTTGAAACGGAGTGTAACGTATATATGACATTCCTCATGATTTTTTATAATAGTTTGTATTTTTGTCTTATACTTCAACAACGTTATAATTAATTATATATGGTCTTATTGTAGGACAAATTTATAAGCTTTTTGTTAATTCATTTCATATTTCATAAAACAAAAACTTTTATTATTACAAGGCATTCAGACCAGTGCGATGCCCAAGGGCTGTATCTAATTGTTCATTGCGTAAGTGTAAATTTTTGAAGTGCAAGTAAGATGATGCATCTAATTGAAACATGCCGCGTAATGCTTAGCTAAATAGTTAGAAAATAAGTTGAGTTAAATGAAGCTTAAGCTTATACGGCTCAATCAAAATAATGTTTAACAAGAAATTGGCATTCTACAAAACTCACAGGAAAAACAGTTATACACGGATTGTCTTTAACCCGAAAACTACTTAACATACACCAATACAAACTATTATAGTAATAGCCATGACCCAAAACTAACCCATTTAACCATGGCCTATATTTTCGGATCAACCCAATACACTACAACCCAGTCCAAACCATAACCCGGTCCCCTAAAAAAGCACATGGTGTTTTGTCAGCCGCCATCTCCTTCATCAACCATAACTGAATCACATTTATCTTTCTTGCACCATTCCCAGTGGTCACAGTGGCAAAGGATTAGGCTTCAAGATCATTTAAATGGTCTCGGGTAGGTGTTATATTGCATGTTATGTTTTGTTTTAAATCGGTGATGATTTATAGTTCGAGTAAAAAAATCTTTAAAAGATTAGACATAAAGTTGAACTATTTGTGAGATCTCTTTGTATTTTCGTATCTTGTTTCTTTGATGTGAGTGGTGGGAGAGATGGTGATGTAGGATTTGTATTGTGTGTTTTGGCTAAGGTTTTGTCTCATCTTCATTTCTTTTCGGTTTTGTTCTTGGCTTTTGGCTTTTGGACTAATGATGTTAGGGCAGAGGTCCATTAGAGCTTGGTATTTGGTTCGTTTGACAGATTTTGTTATGGGTTGCGACTTCAAGATCTTTTAAAAGGTTGGGTTGGGTGGTGTGGCGTAGTTAGGTGGTGTGGCGGGGTAACCCAAATGAAAGTGGTCTATTTATACATTAGAATGCATAAAACATTTCTAGAGGATATGTATAGACGCTTTTAATTCGGCAAAATTTAAGTGTGAATGATGCCCGAGATGGTTAGTATACCCCCAAACCCTTCATATTCATATTCATCTTCTTCGTTAAATTTAATTAGGCAAAATTAAAGTGTGCATATGCCCTTTCGTTACCCAAGCGAAATAAATTTGCAGTCATCTGTTTAAGCTGTTTTCTTAGGGCGAAATATGCTGATCATCTGTTTACAAGCTGTTTGAGATAGTAATCCCAAACACCTCCTATTGTGTTTTGATAATGTGGATAAGGTTTGGGTGTCTGGATAGGTATGTCTTTGACAGCGATTAAGATTTTGTACAAATTTTGAGTATATATTATACATTCACTAAAGGTTTGAATGTCTGGACATGATTATATGCTTATTTGAGGGTGAAATAAGCTGATTGGGAGGTGTGCTGACCTAGTTGAAATTAGATAGGATAGATCGAAACAAGAAAGGTTTACTGATAGATATGATGTCAAGCCCTTTATAAATTAAGTTCTTTGCCCACTCTTTTTACTTGCAGGGGCGGTTTTTTGGGACTATTTTTCGATATCATTAGAACTGTTATGACGTGAATGCAGTTTTCTTCTGATTGTATACTGAATCATCAATCTTCTGACATATGATGGGGATGTTTCAGAATTTGGATTGTTTTTATAATAGATTATCTGCTTATTGTGTTTTTTTAGCATATGCATAAATTTGACTATGCTTATCTACTTAGTTTAGGGGTGAAATAAGGTCTTTTCAGTAAGGAGTTTCAGATTGTTTAGTTTGAACTGGTTATTGTTAGTGGGTTCAGTATCGGAAGTTTAACCTTAGGGGTGAAAATAAGCTATTTCAGATAAGTTTGTCTTCTGGTTATGAGCATAAGCTGTTTAACTTAGTAATGCCAAACACCCCTTGTTGCGTTTTGATACAGTAGATCAGTAGTAATAAGTGTTTGGATATGATTATAGGCTGATTATTTTACATCTTAAATCCCTAATTAGCTGATTGCCAAAAACTTAAACAAATGCAATATCTGATAATCTGGTTTCGTTACTCTAGAAGCCAATCTACACACTTTTTGCAGCATTGCCTTCTCTTATAGCAATTGCTTATTTCATGAAAGCATAAGCAGTTTTAATATGCATTACCACCAAACATCCCCTGAAGTCAATGTTATCATATAAGTATTGATGTTGTATGCTGAATTGACATCAGACAACTCCTTCGATATTAGTATTATGAATCCTTCTTACAAAAAAGGGAAATTTATATTTTTCTTTAGGAATATCAGGGCTATTGGTTTCTTGATTAATCTAGTCCATATTACATGACGTCGTAACACTTTATATTGCCCGAAAATGTTTCTGATTCTATGTTATTTTTTAGACCAACATGGGAAGGTGGTCAGTATGACGGAGATGAAGAAAGTCGATTGGCTGCTCTTCGATTAGCAATGGAATTAGGAGCTGATCATATCGATGTTGAGCTTAAGGTTTTCTTCTTCTTGACATAAAATCGGTTTCTTTGTGTCATGGGCCCGTCTAAAGTACTATTATTAGTTTTCTTACATAGTAAATTTTTCCGTTATACTATCAGACATAATATTCTCTATCAGATTTTTTATTTTAGTTGCTCAAATGCAGGCCGTTGATGATTTCAACAATTTAATCCATGGAGACAAGCCTACAAAGTGCAAACTTGTAGTTTCTTCTCACAATTATAAAAATACTCCATTGAAAGTGCAAGCTTGGGAACCTTGTGGCCAAAATACAATCAACTGGAGCTGACGTTGTCAAGTTTGCAACAACCGCTGTAGATATAATTGATGTAGCACGTACTTACTTAACTTTCTCTTTGCATAGAAGTCATTGAAAGGTGGTTTTGTTGTACCGGTTGGGTCATTTAATAACTGGTATATATAAATTTGATATAAATAAAGTTGACATTTTTGATTAAAAGTAATCATATTGACTGTCGAGTAACTTGGTACCGAATGCCCAAATGGCATACAAAGCCATCTTTTATTGACTCAAATGTTATATAAAAGTATTGTGACTCAGAGCACACATGTGGAAGTGCGTTGATATTTTAAGGGAATAAAAACCTTATTTCTAACTATTCAATGTTGTGATGAGGTTGATCCGGTTGCAAAGGTAATTTTCATTGTCATAAAAAGCTTTACCATCAAACAATGTGTAGACAATGATAAAATTATGGCGTTTAATGTATTGTGTTATTGATTGTATGTTACAGTCAATAGGAGCTGTCAATTGTGCCACCGAGACCAAATGATGGGACATTATATAGGTGTAATACTGACTATGTCGGCTTATTTCGCTATTGAGGAAAGTCTATGAGGTTTCTTTCTATACTTCCTAAAAGAAGTGATAATATATGGGTGGTTGGGTCAAAACAGTGCCTTTTGTTCACTTATAAAAGTTTCATATGATTTCACATGTTACTTTCTGCCCGTTCGACCCATTTGAGATTCACTTAAAGCACAAATTGTTGCAACTGTCTGCAGGTTCAGGTGTTCACTTATAAAACAATGCCTTTTGTTCACTTATAAAAGTTTCATATGATCACCCTTCCCTGGTAGACTATTTGTGGTTATTGGTGCTGGCAGTGCTGGAAAAGCTCTTGCTTATGGAGCAAAAGCGAAGGGTGTAAGAATTGTGATAGCCAATAGGACTTACGGTTAGATTCAACTATCATTCACATTACAATTCCTAGTGCTCGTACTTGATTGCAAATAAAACATTATACTAGTTTTATTGCATTCTTAGCTGTTCAGTATGGTAGAAAGTCAACTGTATGGTTCTCGTCATGTTTAGAGGGTGTTTAGATTCGAGTGGAGAGGCTATATCTCTTGCATAGTTAATACATCAACTAAACTTTTCTCTCATCACTATCGCACGATCGTGCTAGAGAACTTGCTTGACGAATCGGTGGAGAGGCTATATCTCTTGCCGATTTGAGCACTTACAATCGAAGGTGGCACGATACTTGCAAACACTACATCAATTGGTATGCACCAAATATAGACGTTACTCTATTTCTAAGGTACGGCTATCTACCTTTTCTCGGTCATATGTTTTAGTAATAATGGTATGCACTTAGATCGGTTTTCTATTTTTTTTAAGGTGAAGTTTTAAAGTTGTATGCATTGGTATTTGATGTTGTGTACACACCAAAAATTACGAGATTACTTCGGGAAGCTGGAGAGTGTGGAGTCATAATTGTTACAGGGGTGGAGATGTTTATAGGACAGGCGTATAATGTTACTTTTCATGCCTGTCCATCATGCCTAAAATCTTACCATCTCCCTTCTCTTATGAGTTTATCCTACTTTTCATTTGCAGCACCAAAGATTTATTTAGGGATATTATGGAAAAATCTTAATTGTCTCGGGAGCTGCCGTAGGTATGTATCTTTTTCTATCCCGTCTTCCTTTATTTTGAATTTTGAGTTTATGGGTACCGTGGAACAATTAACTAGGGAAAATAGTTGGAAGTGTTATGGCCATCTTTTCCTTGTCCAATCGTGAAGTTATGTAAAACGAAAATATTTGATTACTCCATTTTATTGGCATGATCAAATCGACCACTTGTGTTCAGAACTCGTTTAAATTTCGATAATTTGATGTGATTGACCACTTCGCCGAGTATAGAGTTAAAAAGTATTATACTTCGCTTATCCCGCAAATAGATATAATGCGTCTAGAGTGTCTCGTCCGAAATAGGCGCTGGTAAAGTAATGAATCAACCTTCCTCTGCTTTGGAAGTTTTTGATTTTTAATTTTTTGTTTGAATCATTGGTTCTCTTCTCACACAAAACCCGCTTACCCATTTGACCCATTGGAGATAGGATATTACCCAAATCAGCCCAACTTCTAAGTAAATGGGTCAAAATTTCTCTCATGCAGACTTTGACTTTGGATCAAAATTTCTATAAAATTACGTAAAGCTGAAGTATTTGTTACTTTGTATACAGAAGCAGGAGGCTCGAAGTAACATCTGTTGTGCAAAATGGTACATACAGGAAGCACAGAGGAGGTGATTATAGTTCTTGTTTCTCCATCATTTGTTGTATTGTATCATTAGTACTTTTGTTGGGACATAATAAGGAATTTTATACTATTTGACAGCCATTGTATTCTCGTTTTCTTTGCTAAAGTTAAATTTATTTTTATAAAATACTACGGGCATAGCACTCATGACTCTCATAAACTGAATGGACACATTATTTATTTGGATGAATTTTGACTTGCAAGTTATTCTCGTTTTTTTTTTTTTTTGCTAAAGTTAAATTTATTTTTATAAAATACTACGGGCATAGTACTCATGACTCTCAGAAAATGAATGGACACATTATTTATTCGGATGAATTTTGACTTCCAAGTTATTCTGCTAATAGTAAATTCTTGTGACATGTAAGCTGATGCTGTCAACAATTTTTCATAAATTTGAGAATATAGATCTTTCAATAGTAAATACATGTGTTTATATATGCAAATCTTTGTAGAACATCAAACATTAAGAACATCAACCTTCACTCTTACCTGATTTTATAACCATCCAGGTTTCACTCATCATTTTTCGATACTCATAGTAAAACACTAATGTTAATGAGAACACGAAAAATTCTTTTACACGGGTCGAAACTCGAGGCCACATACAATGAGGCCAGACATAGTTCCTTCATGGCTAGTAAATTTCATATTCATAGAAAGAGAGTCATCCTTGAATTCATGAGCTGAGTTAAACTTCCACGCTTGAATCTCCATCCATCCGTCTTCTCTTTGTTTTGGAACCCGAGTAATACCATTTATGTTCAATGGGCTTGGGGCTGTAAAATAAACAAATTCAGCCTCATTGTTTTCTTTGTGGAGTAGGTCTCGTACTTTTACTGGACAATGCAGCCCCTGGCAGTTTTCTGAAAGCTTGAACACAAGGTAACACACATATTCTGTATCGTGTGACAACATTTGACTCTTGATCGTGCAATTAAGATGAAATATGTTTTGTGGTAAAAGCTCAATCACCTCTTGAAATCTGCAATTAAGAACGGATAATCAAAAAAATTAATTGTCAACTACAAATAAAAAAAACATCGGGTTAGAAAATCTACTTTTTCGTGTGACATCAAAATAGTTTAGTGGTTAAAAGTAGTGCTGGCAATTCGGGTGGGATTCAAACTTGTCAACCCCAACTTGTTTAAACATAACTTGAAACAAAACCCATTTAACCTGCTTATCTAACTCGGTTGGCGGTTTAGCGATTTAACCCAAACCAACCCGAAATCAGTTTACAGCCAACCATAACCCGTTTATTTCTGTATCGGTCTCGGCTCGTGTTTCATGTAGTGCCAGGAATTGCCGCCTCTAGTTAAGGAAACCGTAATAAAAATAGCTATAATGAAGCAAACCTGGACTCAGCTAATGGTTTTGAAGTAAAAAGATCCACATTAGTGAACTTGTATAAAACTGCCTTTGCCGAAAGCACAAGAAGTTTCTTTTCATTGACCTCGCCCAACCAGAAAAACTCGTCGTAGTTTCTGCATGCCTTATATATTTCTTCAAAGTTAGTTGGCAATTGTTGTACCTGATGCACATTGAAGTTTGATTTCAAGACTTGTTGGACTTCCTTCAATTTTCCGATTTCTTCATGTTTCACCTGTATACAAACCATGTTAAATATGCAATAGAGAACATGGTTATTAGTTTAATTTTTTGCTATGCACCTGACCTCTTTATATAATGTAAACAAAAGAGTGTAGAATGGAACCACGAAATATAATTTCAAACTTACTTTGTCAATTGCTCGAAATTCAATGCCTTCAACATAAACTGCAGTTTCTCCACAATAGTATGATGAAAAGCTCTCAAGTAGAAACTCAAAAACAACATCTTCATTCTGATTCAAGAATTGGTACAACTCAATCATCATCCAGTCCTTGTCTCTCCATGTTGCGAAATATGCATGTAGACTTTCGAGTCCCTTTCTATACTTTAGGTTAACACAGATTGGTTTAGTTGAAATTTTCTTGAATCACTAAGTTTGAAGACTAAATAGACCCCATAAACAACATTTGGAGATAAAAGTTGAGCGTTTGTCTTTATTTCGATGTTCAATTTGGAAATATCAATCATCTCCACTGCTGTCTCAAATCTGCATATATTACAGAAGCTATAAAAAATGGACCAGCAACATGCTAGCAAAATCACAGTCATTAGAACAGAGGACCCAAAATTGGGGATATGCTGTACGCCTCTACTTTGAAAAGAAAAATCCAGCTACGAAACTTCAAACATAATACCCATATACCAAATATGTGACTTTTATAATTAGTCGAGAAAACACTGAAACCTTGTTAGATATCTACCATCTTCATGTAGGAGTCTAAGCAACAAAGAATTTGATGTTGTTCCACTCGGGTTTATTTACCCGTTAATAGTATAATACATAAAGCACCGAGTTTATCAATATTGGGCATTTATAACTCTCTCTCACATCGGAAGGACTAAGAAATCCAGTTCATGAAAACAAGATAATTTGTTTTATCAAAAAAATAGTATTTGTTAAATCCTCACATTTTGACTAGCGAAAAAGTACATTTGTTGGAAATTTTTTCTATTATATATTACACAACACTGCAAGAAAAAAGAACCACAATGCAAGTTCAAAATACATAGGTAGGCTGTAAACTAATTATTATGCTCCCGTAAATAGCTTGTCATGCATAATCCGGTAAAGTAACAACATTTTTCCAAAGAAAAAAATATCTATACATCTAACAGAAATGCATATGTATGCTTATGACTTATGCACTGATAAATTTAGACAGGTAAAGAGAATAACCTTGATTCTTGAAGAGATTTCCACTCATGTGGACAACTGTTTATGTAAGAAAACATTTCCGCTGATACCATTTTATTTCGTTCTCCATTACCATCGAATGACAGCAACTGTTACATAAAATAATATATAAATCAGATTCAATTTTAATCATGTGTAAACGTGTGATCTCAAATTATCCCTCACAAAGGAAAAGATATAAAGAAAACTGAAAACACCAAATAAACGAGATACACTGATTACCACTACGTCTTGTTGAAGGAGGATACCCTTCGAAAATATGGTGTAAAGATCCTCTTTCTTGATGGTAGAATATTTTTCAGGGCACTTTGACATCTGGACTATTTCTTTGTAGTCTTTAGGCAATTTGGGCTCCCATATCTCATAATCCTCCTGTATAAAACAGTTAAAACAGTTATAAGCCACAATTTAGATATATATATGAATCAAAAGTTAGCCAATTTTGTCATTATATAGAAACATATATACGTGAAATTCCAATGCTTTCTTGAGTTGTTTGACCACTTCATGAGCAGTTGGTCGTCTTTCTCTCTGGTGATGTAAGCATTGAAGGGCAATCCTTGTAAAGGTAAAATATGACTGTGGCACAATTTGTTCTTTGATACCCTCGAACACCAACTTATCAAGTTTTTCAACATAATAGAGGTGTTTAGCCAAAAAGGGTAAATAAAGATAATCATCATCTAGCTTTTCGAATGATAGTTTCCCACACAATATGTCAAATAAGACCGCACCCAATGAGAATATATCAGACTCTTTGGTTAAGAAGCCTGTTTTTGAGTACAGTGGGTCACGATAGCCAATTGTGCCTGTAACATTGTCGATGACATAGTCTACATTCTGCTTTGTTGGGCATACTAAGGAAAGCCCAAAACCGGTAATTTTTGCTTTCCAGTCATCAAAAAGTAGAATGTTGCTACTGCTGATGTCCCTATGTATTACCATTTCTGGACTTGAAACAGTTCCATGAAGAAACTCCAACCCGACTGCAACATCGATGCATATTTTAAGCCGCATCACCCATGTGAGACTATCATTGCTCAAGTACTTATCAAGACTACCTCTGGATGCATACTCATATACGATAATTTGTTCGTCCTCTTCATCACAGTAGCCTACAAGATCAATGACATTTAAATGCTTGTACATCATAAGGATATCCAACTCTGCCATGAATTTAGCTGCTGCCAGCTCCGTCAAAACATCAGAATCTCCTTGATCCGAATTTTTATCCAACCGCTTTGCAGCAATGATGTTATCTCCATGAGTATTATGAGTAGCTCCCTTGTATACCTTCACAGAATCTCCATGTCCAATGATATTGTCTTTACTGAAGCCTTTCGTGGCCAACTTTATGTCTTCAAGTGACAGTTTGAGGTTGTCCTTGTGGTTCTCCTTAGAATTATTGGATAGTCAGTCAATTTGTTAATTTAAAAACAGAATGAAACTACTTTCTATCTAGAATTCGTTCGAATTTTTATTTTGCATTTTAGATTCTCAGTCTCCAAGTTCATGTCAATGTAATGGTTTTAAATCAAGCTTGGTTGTTGCAATTTCCAAATTAAAGAAACCAAAACATAAATACATGGAAGAGAAGAGTCACGAGATTTACCGGCTAATCGTAGCACGCCAAAAAGTTAAATTACTATGTTAAATAAAGTTTATGATAAAAAAAATCGCAAAACTTAAGAACAAAGAAAAAACTTAAACGATAAAATCTATATTGAGTAAAAGTTTGAGAAAATGTTTGTTTACACAGTATATTGTATGAAATGTCTTAAATTACTATCAAGAATATGAAGAAATCAAAAAGTTTTCTTTTAAAATATCAACTTACTTGAGAGTCTAATGCTTTTTTGAGTTCGTTGATGACAAGTTCTATTGTTGGACGTTGCGCTTGAGTTTCTGCCACACATCTAAATGTGATATCTAAAATACGTCCAAAGACTCTTTATCGGGTCCTTTACTTAAAGAAAAGACATGTTCATCTGTCTCCTCCTTTATCTTGTGATCAACTATTTCCATTACAGTTCCCTTTTCAAAATGATCTCTTGCAATGGGTGCAATTCCCTTCTCATTCATCTTGATGTATTCAGGATCATAGGCCATCCTCCCAGTCAAGATCTCAAGCAACACTACTCCAAACGAGTAAATGTCTAATTTCTTACTTAGTTTACCATCCTCCTGATATTCTGGATCCAAATACACATACGTGCCTGCAATCATATTGGTAAAGATAGTGTTGGCTGGGTGGAATTTTGAGAGCCCAAAATCTGCAATCTTTGCCTTCCAATTATCTCCCAATAGAATATTATCGCTCTTGATGTCACGGTGTATCATCTTTTGTTTGCCATGATCTGTGTTGTTGTGAATGTAATTCAAGCCATGTGCAATATCCAGACATATGTTAAGACGTTGCAACCAATTAAGATTAGCCATTTTATCACTTCTTCCCAAATAGCTTTCAAGACTTCCTTTCGATGCATGCTCATAAACCAGGATCATTGCATCGTTACCTTCATAACAAAAACCAAGAAGAGATATTATATTCTCATGCTTACAACTAGTTAGAGTTTCAATTTCAGATATGAACCCTTGTAGTCCTTCTTGATTCTTAATGCGCTTTATGGCTACCGTGCTTCGTTTTCTGGGTACATCGCATTTATCCACACCTTCTATCGACGAAATTACTGCTATCAAAATGTTCAAGATCTGCTTTGTACACTTTACCGAATCCGCCTGACCCGATGCAATATGTATCGTCAAAATTCTTGGTAGCCTCGTTTATAAGATCTAGTCCAATCTTCAAGTGTTCCAGATTCTCCCGTACAACACCACATTAATGATAGTAAGGATTGGAGTGATATTAATAGATGATAAGTTTTTATAAAATGGTAAGTGGTTTTATCCCTAAATTTAAGTTCCTTTGAAAACAAGTATTTTGAGGAAATATATAAAACCTAAAAAAAATTGCACCACCCAAAAACTAACGCTTATTATGATTTGTTTTAAGTTAACTATTAAGAAGATGATTTTCATCCCTAAAACTAACGCCTAAAAATACATCTGACAAAAAGATCAACATGTGTGACAAGATTGAGAATGGAGATTAAGAAGATAATACATATGCAGTGATTCAAATGGTTATTGAATTAAGAATTAGTAGAAGAATATTATTTATCTCTAGTTATCAATAGTGCACTTTATAATTTTAAGCTATTACACTCTCCGTTTTAAATTAATTGTCACGAGAAAAAAAACACACTTTATGAAAAGTGGAAACATTTCGCTTTTCAACCAATCAAATATCATTTCTATCCAGTAAGATCATTTTTGATTGGCTAAAATGAGAAGTAAATAATTATTTTGAGACATCCTAAAAGAGAAAATTGGACTATAATTTTGAAACGGAAAAAGTAATTTTGTTAAATATGCTTTCATTGTAGGTTCTATAGATTTATGAAACGGAATCAAGTTTGTGTCTGTAATTTTTATTGTTTTTGTTTAGTTAGCTGACTTAATTATATAATGGGGGGAGGACAAATTTTCTTTTAGTTAAAAAGTTTTGCTAATATGTGCCCACTATACACATGTTAAAGTGTATTCAATGAACACATGTTTTCCTTTAAAAATGCATTTGAACGTATCTAGTTAGGCTATTAGATTAAAGGTTTCTTACTTTATTTACCATAGTTCTACTAACCTTTAGATGACAAACTCTCAAGGTGTGTTTGATTATAGACTTTTGGATTTAAGTAATGAAATAAAAGAAAAGATAGATGTTTGGAATAAGGGGAGGGGGGATGGTGGTTGAATTTAAGAATACAATTCATTACTAAAAGTACAGGTTTTGGGAACTCCTCATCACAAGTAGCTTTTATTGATGAATACGAAATTTCGTAAAATGAGTTGTAATATGTGTTATTGATGAATACGAAATTTCGTAATATGAGTTGTTTAAGCGATTTATTGACGAAATATGCGTGAGTTATTGATGAATACAAACTTTTGTAACAAATCGATTGGTATAATTTGTTGTAATATGAGTTGTTTAAGAAATATGCTACTGGAGTTGTGAGTTCGTTTTCATTTTTATGATCGCGAAGTACGTTTTATTTCATTTATGTCATTTGTTATTAGTAGCTTACTGTTTGATCAGTTAGTTGAATGAATATTATACTTTATTTGTTGTGATTTGGTGTTTAATGGTATTTCTTATGCAAAGTATTTTTTAGTGTTTTATGATAATGTAGTTAGTTTTGTTAATTTATCATCTGATCGAGTATTTGAACTAATGATCGGTTTGTGTGATTGCTTACTTGATTTGCTGTGCATTTGCGCGAATTTGAAGATACATTTGGTATAATGTATTTATCTGTTGTAACTTATAATGAAATAAGTCTCGTCTAGATTATTAACTTTCTTATTAGTTTATTGAGCAGTTGAACAGGAACTTGAATGAAATTAGTGTACATTAAATCTGTTTGCGTGATCATGTACTTGATTTTCTATAAATTTTTGCTTATTTTTGAAGTAATTTTCGTTTGTTTGTGTTCATCTGTTGTAAAGCTATGATCGTATTCGAAGCATTTTCAATTGTTTGTGTTAATTTGTTGTAATTCCTCTTTTAGTAAGCTTCATCTTGATTCATTATTTAGCTATTAGTTTATCGAATATCAAGTAATTGAAGAAGAAACTGAACGAAAAGTGCCTCATTTTTCGCTCTGTAAATTGCAGAATTTGTAAGATTCTTATGTTCATAAAGTCGCGTTTGTTATTTTTCATTATTGCTTCTATGTGTTCGTAAGTAATTTGTGGTTTTGATGGTCTGTTTAGGCTGATGTGTAAATACAAATAGGACCAATGGTATATGTTTTGTCACATAAGGATTTAGAGGCTTTTTGTGTTGAAAATATTCTAAGATTTGGCGAGGAGGCTGCACTGCTAAGTTGAATGTTGTTTAGGCCCTTATGGGATGCATTTGTGTGAGACATATAGTAATGTTTTTTTCAGTCCCTTGTTTGAAGTATGATATGTTTTTTTCAGCCCCCTCTAGCGCATCACCACTCATGGATCACTACTAGTCACCCGTCATGGATCACTATCCGGGTAAATATTTTAATGTTATAAATTTATATGTTGATTGATGTTATTTGATATATGAGAGATCAAATAACGGATGATGTTTTGTAAACATACTTAGGAATCTTTTAACTACTTTTCTTGGTTTATATCAGTGGGCATAATTATGTACATAGAAATCTTGTATGGGCACAGCTAGTCATGCTGCAGAATGAAGTATATTATGTTTTATAAGAAATTGGTACCTTTTATGTTGAATTTGTGCTGATAATAGTTTGATGTGTGTACAGGAGTGAGAATTACAAAATATATTTCGTATTAGGGGTGAGAATTAAAAAATATATTTGTATAGGGGTGAGAATTTTAGAATTATCAAAGAAAAAAAGTGACACTAGAAAGCGTGTACAAGTTAAGGCTTGTTTGACCCCAAGAAGGGTGTATTTTATAGTAACATTCTACACACTTTTTCCATCTATTTGGATTGTAAGTTGTGACGGTGACTGGTGTGAATATTCATTTAAAGCGTGTAAAAGTTTGTGACGCCAATATTCTCCATGCAACACAAAGCGTGGCTTTATGAATTTTACACGGAATTGGGCGTTTACACTTTACATATCTTATAAAATATGTGTATATATTATGCTTTTGTTGTAGTAATTAGTTTATTTGTTGTTTCCTTTATATAAGACTCTGACCGTTACTTCTTTGAAAATATTAATATTAACTTACTTACGATATTTACAACAAGTCATATCAATAACTATTTAAACTAATTATTCGCTTAATAAAACAAAGATCATGCCATCGTGGTTAACATTTGTTGAGATAATCAATTATTATTTTTTATATATATTGAAAATGTACATAGTACATATTTTTATTACATGCTTAGCTCAAATAATATATTTTCTCACTCCTACTTACTTTAATAACACTTGTTCACCCCATTTATCATAAAAATCTTAGTTTTATATAATACTTTTAGTTCTATGATATTATATTCCAAGAAATATAAAATACAATGTTAAAAGATTATAATAATGGCCAAAGAGCTTGCATCACAACAATAACCCATGATGCGTGAGAAGTTCAAACTGAATAATTGTGAGTTCAAATCATGTGCTCAAGACATGTGAGGTACAATTGTCTTTAATATATTAAAATTGCCCTTTAAGAAAAAGATTATAATAATGTAAAATAAAATCACATAAACGTTTTAGTAAGGTAATAGTTTTTTAATACTTTAGAAGAAACGTACAATTGTCTTATTTGTAGCGAGCATAGATAGTGGATTAGTGGTTATATGGTTAAACAAGATGATAACGTATTGTTGGTAACATTCTTTTTATTAATAAGGATCATCGGCCTTAAATTAAAGGTTAAAGTAAATTACTACGTAGTTGCGTACCTTCAATTGAATGGATGAGGTACGTTAACTGGATTCTCGTGGTTCCACTGAAGTTCCAAAGCTTTTTCAAGTCTTCTGACAACCTGATCAATATATGGACGATCTGCTCTTTCCTCTTTTATGCACCAATATGCTGTTTCTGAGAAGTTTTTGAATGCTTCTGGCTCCATCTGTTTTTGTAAATGTGGATCGATCATATCCTCTAAATGAGATTTAGCCGCCACTTAATAACCCTCTCCCAACTCGTCTTCGCTTTCATCTTCGTCTTTATCTCCGCTGTCTTCGCTTTTGCTTTCATCTTCGTCTTCATCTCCGCTGCCTTCATCTCCGCTTTTCTTCATCTTCATCGTTGGCACTCCTTCCGCACAAGACTTCAAATAATATAACACCGAATGAATACACATCGACTTGTGGGTCACACCACCGGTCTTTTATATTTTGGGTCTAGGTATGCATTCTTATTGATATCACGAGTAAGAAGAAGACGGAGCCTCCGAGCTACTGTATTTTTCAACGAAAGTTCAAAACCAGATAACTTGGGTTCCCATTTGTCATCTAGTAAAATATTCGAGCTCTTGATGTTGCAATGTATGACACTAAAATCTCTTCCAGGATCATAATGGATGTAACTCAATGCCTTCGCAACACCAACGCATATCCTTAACCTTTGCATCCATGTGAGGGTCTTGTCACTTAGATAGGTTTTGAGACTTCGGTTGGCCTCCTTCTTGTAAATGATTATCTTTTCCTCCTCATCATCATAAAACCCAATAATAGACACTAGATTCTTATGTTTGAGACTAGAAAGCATCGAAACTTCCGTCCAGAATCTTTTGCTCTCATCTTTAAGTCAAACTGATGGTGTTAATAAAATTGGACGAACACGGACGAAAGTATCACTTTTGAATTTGAATCCAAAATTTTTGAAAAAATGAACCAAATATGAAATACCTATGAAACCCCAAGGACCAAAAATGTGGTTAACTCTTATCATTATGTAAATATTGTTTCTCTAATCATAATCTCACTTGAAAAGGCAACGAAAAACATTTAATCGTGAAATAGATTTTTGATCTTCTTAAGGTTTGTCACTTGCACCCTTCTAATTTTATTGTTGGTTTTCGCTCATCTAATATATGGTTACCAACTCAAGTACCAATTTGAGCTAACATTATAGACTTAAGATTAACTCCCATGCTTATGATTCATTTTAACAACTTCATAAGTGCGATAAAAAAATTGTTTTATAATCTTTATGCAGGAGGATTGGAATAAGTTTAACTCACAAGAGTGGTAAGCATGGGTGTTGCTTCTGAAGCAGTGTAACGTATATATGATCTTCCTCATGATTTTTATAATAGTTTGTATTTTTGTCTTATACTTCAACAATGTTATAATTACTTATATATGGTCTTATTGTAGGACAAATTCATAAGCTTTTGTTAATTCATTTCATATTTCATAAAACATAAACTTTTATTATTACAAGGCATCAGACCAGTGCGATGCCCACAGGCTATATCTAATTGTTCGTTGCGTAATATTTGTGTAAATTGTTGAAGTGTAAGTAAGATGGTGCATCTAATTGAAACATGCCGCTTAATGTTTAGCTAAATAGTTAGAAAATAAGTTGAGTTAAATGACGCTTAAACTTATACGGCTCTATCAAAACATTGTTTAACAAAAAAGTTGACATTCTACAAAAAACACAGGAAAAACAGTAATATACAGATTGTCTTTAACCCGAAAACTACTTAACATACACCAATACAAACTATTATAGTAATAGCCATGACCCAACACTAACCCATTTAACCATGGCCTATATTTTCGGATCAATCCAATACACTACAACCCAGTCAAACCATAACCCGTCCCCTAAAAAGCACATGGTGTTTTGTCGGTCCCATCTCCTTCATCAACCATAAGCGAATCACATTTATCTTTCTTGCACCATTCCCAGTGGCCACAGTGGCAAAGGATTCGACTTCAAGATCATTTAAATGGTCTTGGGTAGGTGTTATATTGCATGTTATCTTTTGTTTTAGATCGGTGATGATTTAAAAGATTAGACAGATTTTATTATGGGTTTGGTATTTGGTTCGTTTGACAGATTTTGTTATGGGTTGCGACTTCAAGATCATTGTGAATGCATTAAAACAGTATAGTACTTAAAAGGTTGGGTTGGGTGGTGTGGCGTGGTAACCCAAATGAAAGTGGTCTATTTATACATTAGAATGCATAAAACGTTTATATAGGATATGCATAGACGCCTTTCATTCGGCAAAATTTAAGTGTGAATGATGCCCGAGATGGTTTCTAGAGGATATGAAATAAGCTGATTGGGAAGTGTGCTGACTTAATCGATATTAGACAGGATAGCTTGAAATAAGAAAGGTTTATTGATAGATATGATATCACACTTTAAACCCCTTTATAAATTAAGTACTTTCAGGTGCGGTTTTTCTATATACGAAACTGTTTCTGTGATATGAATGTCAGATTCATTAGCATTTTGAATTGCTTGATGTGGAATTATCTCGCTTATTGTGTTTTTGAGCGATGCATAAATTTGACTATGCTTATCTACTTAGTTTAGGGTGAAATAAAGTCTTTTCGATAAGTTTCGATTGTTTAGTTTGAATCTGGTTATTGTTAGTGGATTCGGTATGCTAAGTTTAACCTTATGGGTGAAATAAGTTGTTTTGGATAAGTTGATCTTCGGTTATGAGCATAAGATGTTTAACTTAGCAATGCCAAACACCGCTTGTTGTGTTTTGATCTGATGAGATCGAGAGTAATAAGTGTTTGGATATGATTATAGGCTGATTATTTTACGTCTTAAATCCCTAATTAGCTGATTGCCGAAAACTTAAACAAATGTGATATCTGATTATCTGGTTTCGTTACTGTAGAAGCCTATCATAGCAATTGCTTATTTCATGAAAGCATAGGCCGTTTTAATAAGCATTACCAAACATCCCCTTAATCTAGACCATATTACATGACGTTGTAAGACTTTATCTTTCCCGAAAAGGTTTCTGACTCTATGCTATTTTGCAGACCAACATGGGAAGGTGGTCAGTATGACGGAGATGAACAAAGTAGATTGGCTGCTCTTCGATTAGCAATGGAATTAGGAGCTGATCACATCGAATTATCGATGTTGAGCTTCAGGTTTTCTTCTTGACATAAAATCGGTTTCTTTGTGTCATGGGCCCGTCTAAAGTACTATTAGTAGTGTTCTGACATAGTAAATTTTTCCGTTATACTATCAGACATAATATTTCTATCGATTTCGATTTTAGTTGCTCAAATGCGGTGGTTGATGATTTCAACAATTTAATTTATGGAGACAAGCTCGCAAAGTGCAAACTCATAGTTTCTTCTCACAATTATCAAAATACTCCTTTGAAAGTGCAAGATTGGGAACCTTGTGGCCAAAATCGATCAACATGATCGACATTGTCAAGTTTGCAACAATCGTTGAGATATAGTGATGTAGCACTTACTTAACTCTCTTTGCATAGAAGTCATTGAAAGGTGATTTTGTTGTACCGGTTGGGTCATTTAATAAGCGGTATATATAAATTTAATATTTATATAAATAAAGTTGACATTTTTAAAAGTAATCATATTGACCGTCGGGTAACTTGGTACCGAATGCCTAAATGGAATACAAAGCCATCTTTTATTGACTCAAATGTTATATAAAAGTACTGTGACTCAGGGCACACATGTGCAAGTGTGTTGATATTTTAAGGAAAAAACCCCTTATTTCTACCTATTATGTGACTCAAATGTTTTATTGACTCAAATGTTATATAAAAGTACTGTGACTCAGGGCACACATGTGCAAGTGTGTTGATATTTTAAGGAAAAAAACCCTTGTTTCTACCTATTCAAATGAGTAAAATGTATCATTATTGTTTGCAGTTGTACCATTCCTAACAAAGAATCTTTACTTCAATGTTGTGATGAGGTTGATCCGGTTGCAACGGTAATTTTCATTGTCATAAAAGCTTTACCATCAAACAATATGCAGACAATGATAAAAGTATGGCGTTTAATGTATTGTGTTATTGATTGTATGTTACGATCAATAGGAGCGATCAATTGTGCCATCGGGAGACCAAATGATGGGACATTATATAGGTGTAATCTGACTATGTAGGTGCTATTTCGCTATTGAGGAAAGTCTATGAGGTTTCTTTCTATACTTCCTAAAGAAGTGATAATATGGGTGGTTGGGTCAAAACAATGCCTTTTGTTCACTTATAAAGTTTCATATGATTTCACATGTTACTTTCTGCCTATTCGACCCATTTGACCCATTTGACACACTTAAAGCACAAATTGTTGCAAATGTCTGCAGGTTCAGGTGTTCAAAATGGTGCAACAGGATCACCCTTGGCTGGTAGACTATTTGTGGTTATTGGTGCTGGCGGTGCTGGAAAAGCTCTTGCTTATGGAGCAAAAGCGAAGGGTGCACGGATTGTGATAGCCAATCGTACCTATGGTTAGATTTTACTAGCGTTCACATTATCATTCCAAGTACTCGTACTTGATTGCAACTAAAGTTTTCTCTTACTGATACTGCACAGATCGGGCTAGAGAACTTGCTGACATAATTGGTGGAGAGGCTATATATCTCTTGCCGATTTGAGCACTTACATTCCAGAAGGTGGTATGATACTTCTAAGGTACGGCTATCTACCTTTTTCTGGTCATATGTGTTAGTAATAATGGTATGCACTTAGATCGCTTTTCTCCCATACCTATGGCCGTGAGTTGGGTTTTGTTGTTGTACTTAGATCGGTTTTCTATTTTTATGGCGTGAAGCTTTAAAGTTGTATGCATTGGTATTTGATGCTGTGTACACACCAAAAATTACGAGATTACTTCGGGAAGCTGGAGAGTGTGGAGCCATAATTGTTAAGGGGTGGAGATGTTTATAGAATAATTGTTACAGGGGTGGAGATGTTTATAGAACAGGCGTATAATGCTACTTTTCAAGCCTGTCCATCATGCCTAAAATCTCACCGTCTCCCTTCTCTTATGAGTTTATCCTACTTTTCATTTGCAGCACCCAAGGAATTATTTAGGGAGATTATGGAAAAATCTCAATTGTCTTGGGAGCTGCCGCAGGTATGCATCTTTTTATATCCCGACTTCCTTTATCTTGAATTTTGAGTTTATGGGTACCGTGGAACAATAAACTAGGAAAAATAGTTGAAAATGTTATATTGTTATGGCCATCGATACCTTGTCCAATCGTATGAAGTTATGTAAAAACGAAAAGATTTGATTGTCACATACTCGTATTCTAATGCTTATCTCTGTCACATCGTTAATCTTCATCGGAATACCATAGATTACCCCATCTTAATTGACCACTTTTGCTCGAGTATACTTTAGTTATCCTGAAAATAGATATAATGCTTCTAGAGTGTCTGTCCGAGATAGGCATGGGTTAAGTAATGAGTCAACCTTCCTCTGTTGTGGAACTTTTCGATTTTTTTTATTTTTTTTTTTTTTTTTGTGTGAATCATTGGTTCTCTTCTCACACAAAAACCCGCTTTTATCTGATCATTAGCCTTAACATAATAATTTAATTATCGCTAAACAAAATGATTTAGGATTTTGACACACTTTGGGTGACTTGCATCTAATCAAATTATTAAACTTTACCCATTTGACCCATTGGAGATAGGATATTACCCAAATCAGTCCAACTTCTAAGTAAATGGGTCAAAATATCTCTTCTGCAGACTTTGACTTTGGATCAAAATTTCTATAAAATTACGTAAAGTGAAGTATTTGTTACTTAGTATACAGAAGCAGGAGGCTCGAGAGTAGCATCTGTAGTGCAAAATGGTACATACAAGAAGCACAGAGGAGGTGATTATAGTTCTTGTTTCTCCATCATTTGTTATTGTATCATTAGTACTTTTGTTGGGACATAATAAGGAATTTTATACTATTTGACAGCCATTGTATTCTCGTTTTTTTTTTGCTAAAGTTAAATTTATTTTTATAAAATGCTACGGGCATAGTACTCATGACTCTCAGAAAATGAATGGACACATTATTTATTTGGATGAATTTTGACTTCCAAAAGTTATTCTGCTAATAGTAAATTCTTGTGACATGTAAGCTGATGCTGTCAACAATTTTTCATAGATTTGAGAATATGGATCTTTCAATAGCAAATACATGTGTTTATATATGCAAATCTTTGTAGAACATCAAACATTAAGAACATCAACCTTCACTCTTACATGATTTTATAACTATCCGGGTTTCATTCAGCATTTTTTCAATACACATAGTAAAAAGCGAATGTTAATAAGAGCATGAAAAATTCTTTAACACCGGTCGAAACTCGAGGCCATATACAATTAGGCCAGACATGATTCCTTCATGACTTGTAAACTTCATATCAATAGAAAGAGAGTCATCCTTGAATTCATGAGTTGAGTTAAATTTCCACACTTGAATCTCCATCCATCCATCTTCCCTTTGTTTTGGAACCCGGTGATACCATTTATGTTCAATGCACTTGGGGTTGTAAAATAAACAAATTCAGTCTCATTGTTTTCTTTGTGGAGTAGGTCTCGTACTTTTACTGGACAATGCAGCCCCTGGCAGTTTTCCGAAAGCTTGAACACAAGGTAACACACGTATTCTGTATCTTGTGACAACATTTGACTTCTGATCGTGCAATTAAGATGAAATATGTGTTGTGGTAAAAGCTCAATCACCTCTTGAAATCTGCATGTAGGATAGATTAAGAATGAAGTTATTTATACTGACAGGAAACTACCTCCAAGAAGTGAAACTTTTGTCAACCATTTAATCAAAAAATTTAATTCTCAACTACAAATAAAAAAACATTGGGTTAGTAAATCTACTTTTTCGTGTGACATCTACATATTTGGATGTACCATCAAGATAGTTTGCTGGTTAAAGGTAGTGCTGGCAATTTGTGGGTTAATAAAAACTTGTCAACCCCAACTTGTTTAAACATGACTTGAACACGACCCATTTAACCCCAACTTGTTTAAACATAACTTAAACACAACCCATTTAACCTGCTTATCTAACTCTGTTGGCAGTTTAGCGAGTTACACTGGTTAAATATGTTAATTGGGTTGGCAAGTTGCCCCTTTTAACCCATGTAACCCATATAGCTGTATAAAATTAGTATTTTATTTTAAAAAAACACTTAAACGGGTTGTCGAGTCTACTTATCTAACCCAACCCAACCCAAACACAACCCGAAATCAGTTTACACCCAACCATAACCCGTTTATTTCTGTATCCGTCTCGGGTTGTGTTTCATGTAGTGTCAGGAATTGCCGCCTCTAGTTAAAGGAAACTGTAATAAAAATAGCTATAATGAAGCAAACCTGGACTCGGCTAATGTTTTTGAAGTAAAAGATCCACATTAGAGAATTTGTATAAAACTGCCTTTGCCGAAAGCACAAGAAGTTTCTTTCCGTTGACCTCGCCCAACCAGAAAAACTCGTCGTAGTTTCTGCATGTCTTAAATATTTCTTCAAAGTTAGTTGGCAATTGTTGTACCTGATCCACATTGAAGTTTGATTTCAAGACTTGTTGGACTTCCTTCAACTTTCCGATTTCTTCATGTTTCACCTATACACAAACCATGTTAAATATGCAATACACAACATGGTTATTAGTTTAATTTTTTGGTATGCACCTGACCTCTTTATATAACGTAAACAAAAGAGTGTAGAATGGAACCACGGGATATAATTGCAAACTTACTTTGTCAATTGCTCGAAATTCAATGCCTTCAACATAAACTGCAGTTTCTCCACAATAATATGATGAAAAGCTCTCAAGTAGAAACTCAAAAACAACATCTTCATTCTGATTCAAGAATTGGTACAACTCAATCATCATCCAGTCCTTGTCTCTCCATGTTGCGAAATATGCATGTAGACTTTGAGTCCCTTTTATACTTTAGGTTAACACACATCGGTTTACTTGAAAATCTTTTTGAATCACTAAGTTTGAAGACTATATAGACCCCATAAACAACATTTGGAGATAAAAGTTGAGCGTTTGTCTTTATTTCGATGTTCAATTTGGAAATATCAATCATCTCCACTGCTGTCTCAAATCTGCATATATTACAGAAGCTATAAAAAATGGACCAGCAACATGCTAGCAAAATCAGTCATTAGAACCGAGGACCCAAAATTGGGGATATGCTGTACGCCTCTACTTTGAAAAGAAAAATCCAGCTACGAAACTTCAAACATAATACCCATATACCAAATATGTGACTTTTATAATTAGTCGAGAAAACACTGAAACCTTGTTAGATATCTACCATCTTCATGTAGGAGTCTAAGCAACAAAGAATTTGATGTTGTTCCACTCGGGTTTATTTACCCGTTAATAGTATAATACATAAAGCACCGAGTTTATCAATATTGGGCATTTATAACTCTCTCTCACATCGGAAGGACTAAGAAATCCAGTTCATGAAAACAAGATAATATGTTTTATCAAAAAAATAGTATTTGTTAAATCCTCACATTTTGACTAGCGAAAAAGTACATTTGTTGGAAATTTTCTATTATATAATACACAACACTGCAAGAAAAAGAACCACAATGCAAGTTCAAAATACATAGGTAGGCTGTAAACTAATTATTATGCTCCCGTAAATAGCTTGTCATGCATAATCCGGTAAAGTAACAACATTTTTCCAAAGAAAAATCTATACATCTAACATAAATGCATATGTATGCTTACGACTTATGCACTGATAAATTTAGAGAGGTAAAGAGAATAACCTTGATTCTTGAAGAGATTTCCACTCATGTGGACAACTGTTTATGTAAGAAAACATTTCCGCTGATACCATTTTATTTCGTTCTCCATTACCATCGAATGACAGCAACTGTTACATAAAATAATATATAAATCAGATTCAATTTTAATCATGTGCAAACGCATGTGTGATCTCAAATTATCCCTCACAAAGGAAAAGATATAAAGAAAACTGAAAACACCAAATAAACGAGATACACTGATTACCACTACGTCTTGTTGAAGGAGGATACCCTTCGAAAATATGGTGTAAAGATCCTCTTTCTTGATGGTAGAATATTTTTCAGGGCACTTTGACATCTGGACTATTTCTTTGTAGTCTTTAGGCAATTTGGGCTCCCATATCTCATAATCCTCCTGTGTATACATTTATCAATTAATAAACTCATGTTTCATACGGTTACTTTCTTACAGTTTATAAAACAGTTAAAAGCCACAATTTAGATATATATGAATCAAAAGTTAGCCAATTTTGTCATTATATAGAAACATATATACCTGAAATTCCAATGCTTTCTTGAGTTGTTTGACCACTTCATGAGCAGTTGGTCGTCTTTCTCTCTGGTGATGTAAGCATTGAAGGGCAATCCTTGTAAAGGTAAAATATGACTGTGGCACAATTTGTTCTTTGATACCCTCGAACACCAACTTATCAAGTTTTCAACATAATAGAGGTGTTTAGCCAAAAGGGTAAATAAAGATAATCATCATCTAGCTTTTGGATGATAGTTTCCCACACAATATGTCAAATAAGACCGCACCCAATGAGAATATATCAGACTCTTTGGTTAAGAAGCCTGTTTTTGAGTACAGTGGGTCACGATAGCCAATTGTGCCTGTAACATTGTCGATGACATAGTCTACATTCTGATTTGTTGGGCATACTAAGGAAAGCCCAAAACCGGTAATTTTTGCTTTCCAGTCATCAAAAAGTAGAATGTTGCTACTGCTGATGTCCCTATGTATTACCATTTCTGGACTTGAAACAGTTCCATGAAGAAACTCCAACCCGACTGCAACATCGATGCATATTTTAAGCCGCATCACCCATGTGAGATTATCATTGCTCAAGAACTTATCAAGACTACCTCTGGATGCATACTCATATACGATAATTTGTTCATCCTCTTCATCACAGTAGCCTACAAGATCAATGACATTTAAATGTTTATACATCATAAGGATATCCAACTCTGCCATGAATTTAGCTGCTGCCAGCTCCGTCAAAACATCAGAATCTCCTTGATCCGAATTTTTATCCAACCGCTTTGCAGCAATGATGTTATCTCCATGAGTATTATGAGTAGCTCCCTTGTATAACTTCACAGAATCTCCATGTCCAATGATATTGTCTTTACTGAAGCCTTTTGTGGCAAACTTTATGTCTTCAAGTGACAGTTTGAGGTTGTCCTTGTGGTTCTCCTGAGAATCATTGGATAGTCAGTCAATTTGTTAATTTAAAAACAGAATGAAACTACTTTCTATCTAGAATTCGTTCGAATTTTTATTTTGCATTTTAGATCCTCAGTCTCCAAGTTCATGTCAATGTAATGGTTTTAAATCAAGCTTGGTTGTTGCAATTTCCAAATTAAAGAAACCAAAACATAAATACATGGAAGAGAAGAGTCACGAGATTTACCGGCTAATCGTAGCACGCCATAAAGTTAAATTACTATGTTAAATAAAGTTTATGATAAAAAAATCGCAAAACTTAAGAACAAAGAAAAAACTTAAACGATAAAATATTGAGTAAAAGTTTGAGAAAATGTTTGTTTACACAAAGTATATTGTATGAAATGTCTTATATTACTATCAAGAATATGAAGAAATCAAAAAGTTTTCTTTTAAAATATCAACTTACTTGAGAGTCTAATGCTTTTTTGAGTTCGTTGATGACAACTTCTATTGTTGGACGTTGCGCTTGAGTTTCTGCCACACATCTAAATGTGATATCTAAAAATATGTCCAAAGACTCTTTATCGGGTCCTTTACTTAAAGAAAAGACATGTTCATCTGTCTCCTCCTTTATCTTGTGATCAACTATTTCCATTACAGTTCCCTTTTCAAAATGATCTCTTGCAATGGGTGCAATTCCCTTCTCATTCATCTTGATGTATTCAGGATCATAGGCCATCCTCCCAGTCAAGATCTCAAGCAACACTACTCCAAACGAGTAAATGTCTGATTTCTTACTTAGTTTACCATCCTCCTGATATTCTGGATCCAAATACACATACGTACCTGCAATCATATTGGTAAAGATAGTGTCGGCTGGGTGGAATTTTGAGAGCCCAAAATCTGCAATCTTTGCCTTCCAATTATCTCCCAATAGAATATTATCGCTCTTGATGTCACGGTGTATCATCTTTTGTTTGCCATGATCCGTGCTGTTGTGAATGTAATTCAAGCCATGTGCAATATCCAGACATATGTTAAGACGTTGCAACCAATTAAGATTAGCCATTTTATCACTTCTTCCCAAATAGCTTTCAAGACTTCCTTTCGATGCATGCTCATAAACCAGGATCATTGCACCGTTACCTTCATAACAAAAACCAAGAAGAGATATTATATTCTCATGCTTACAACTAGTTAGAGTTTCAATTTCAGATATGAACCCTTGTAGTCCTTCTTGATTCTTAATGCGCTTTATGGCTACCGTGCTTCGTTTTCTGGGTACATCGCATTTATCCACACCTTCTATCGACGAGAATTACTGCTATCAAAATATTCAAGATCTGCTTTGTACACTTTACCGAATCCGCCTGACCCGATGCAATATGTATCGTCAAAATTCTTGGTAGCCTCGTTTATAAGATCTAGTCCAATCTTCAAGTGTTCCAGATTCTCCTGTACAACACCACATTAATGCTAGTAAGGATTGGAGTGATATTAATAGATGATAAGTTTTTATAAAATGGTAAGTGGTTTTATCCCTAAATTTAAGTTCTTTTGAAAACAAGTATTTTGAGGAAATATATAAAACCTAAAAAAAATTGCACCACCCAAAAACTAACGCTTATTATGATTTGTTTTAAGTTAACTATTAAGAAGATGATTTTCATCCCTAAAAATACATCTGACAAAAAGATCAACATGTGTGACAAGATTGAGAATGGAGATTAAGAAGATAATACATATGCAGTGATTCAAATGGTTATTGAATTGGAAATTAGTTGAAGAATATTATTTATCTCTAGTTATCAAAACTGCACTTTATAATTTTAAGCTATTACACTCTCCGTTTTAAATTAATTGTCACGAGAAAAAAAAACACACTTTATGAAAGGTGGAAACATTACGCTTTTCAACCAATCAAATATCATTTCTATCCAGTAAGATCATTTTTTATTGGTTAAAATGAGAAGTAAATAATTATTTTGAGACATCCTAAAAGAGAAAATTGGACTATAATTTTGAAACGGAAAAAGTAATTTTGTTAAATATGCTTTCATTGTAGGTTCTATAAATTTATGAAACCGAATCAAGTTTGTGTCTGTAATTTTTATTGTTTTTGTTTAGTTAGCTGACTTAATTATTTAATGGGGGGAGGACAAAATTTTCTTTTAGTTAAAAAGTTTTGCTAATATGTGCCCACTATACACATGTTAAAGTGTATTCAATGAACACATGTTTTCCTTTAAAAATGCATTTGAACGTATCTAGTTAGGCTATTAGATTAAAGGTTTCTTACTTTATTTACCATAGTTCTACTAACCTTTAGATGACAAACTCTCAAGGTGTGTTTGATTATAGACTTTTGGATTTAAGTAATGAAATAAAAGAAAAGATAGATGTTTGGAATAAGGGGGATGGTGGTTGAATTTAAGAATACAAATCATTACTAAAAGTACAGGTTTTGGGAACTCCTCATCACAAGTAGCTTTTATTGATGAATACAAAATTTCGTAAAATGTGTTATTGATGAATACGAAATTTCGTAATATGAGTTGTTTAAGCGATTTATTGACGAAATATGTGTGAGTTATTGATGAATGCAGAATTTTGTAACAAATCGATTGGTATAATTTGTTGTAATATGAGTTGTTTATATGCTACTGGAGTTGTGAGTTCGTTTTCATTTTTATGATCGCGAAGTACGTTTTATTTCATTTATGTCATTTGTTATTAGTAGCTTACTGTTTGATCAATTAGTTGAATGAATATTATACTTTATTTGTTGTGATTTGGTGTTTAATGGTATTTCTTATGCAAAGTATTTTTTAGTGTTTTATGATAATGTAGTTAGTTTTGTTAATTTATCATCTGATCGAGTATTTGAACTAATGATCGGTTTGTGTGATTGCTTACTTGATTTGCTGTGCATTTGCGCGAATTTGAAGATACATTTGGTATAATGTATTTATCTGCTGTAACTTATAATGAAATAAGTCTCGTCTAGATTATTAACTTTCTTATTAGTTTATTGAGCAGTTGAACAGAACTTGAATGAAATTAGTGTACATTAAATCTGTTTGCGTGACTGCGTACTTGATTTTCTATAAATTTTTGCTTATTTTTGAAGTAATTTTCGTTTGTTTATGTTCATCTGTTGTAAAGCTATGATCGTATTGAAGCATTTTCAATTGTTTGTGTTAATTTGTTGTAATTCCTCTTTAGTAAGCTTCATCTTGATTCATTATTTAGCTATTAGTTTATCGAATATCAAGTAATTGAAGAAGAAACTGAGCAAACGTGCCTCATTTTTCGCTCTGTAAATTGCAGAATTTGTAAGATTCTTATGTTCATAAAGTCGCGTTTGTTATTTGTCATTATTGCTTCTATGTGTTCGTAAGTAATTTGTGGTTTTAATGGTCTGTTTAGGCTGATGTGTAAATACAAATAGGACCAATGGTATATGTTTTGTCACATAAGGATTTAGAGGCTTTTTGTGTTGAAAAAATTCTAAGATTTGGCGAGGAGGCTGCACTGCTAAGTTGAATGTTGTTTAGGCCCTTGTTTGTGTGAGACATACAGTAATGTTTTTTTCAGTCCCTTGTTTGAAGTATGATATGTTTTTTTCAGCCCCCTCTAGCGCATCACCACTCATGGATCACTACTAGTCACCCGTCATGAATCACTATCCGGGTAAATATTTTAATGTTATAAATTTATATGTTGATTGATGTTATTTGATATATGAGAGATCAAATAACAGATGATGTTTTGTAAACATACTTAGAAATCTTTTATCTACTTTTCTTGGTTTATATCAGTGGGCATAATTATGTACATAGAAATCTTGTATGGGCACAGCTAGTCATGCTGCAGAATGAAGTATATTATGTTTTATAAGAAATTGGTACCTTTTATGTTGAATTTGTGCTGATAATAGTTTGATGTGTGTACAGGGGTGAGAATTACAAAATATATTTATATAGGGGTGAGAGAATTTAAAAAAATATATAAGCCTTGTTTTGACCCCAAGAAGGGTGTAATGGATTTGTCAAATGAATATAACTGTTCGATAGCTGAATAAGTGATTTAAAAAATATTCACACCATTAATCAAATGAATATACACGCTTTTTCCGTCTATTTGGATTGTAAGTTGTGACGGTGACTGGCTTGAATATTTGATTTATCCATTATATAAAGCATGTAAAAATTTGTGACGCCAATATTCTCCATGCAACACAAAGCGTGGCTTTAATAATTGAATTGGGCGTTTACACTTTTACATATCTTATAAAATATGTGTATATATTATGCTTTTGTTGTAGTAATTAGTTTATTTGTTGTTTCCTTTATATAAGATTTGACCGTTACTTCTTTGAAAATATTAATATTAACTTACTTACGATATTTACAACAAGTCATATCAATAACTATTTAAACTAATTATTCGCTTAATAAAACAAAGATCATGCCATCGTGGTTAACATTTGTTGAGATAATCAATTATTTTTTATATATATATTGAAAATGTACATAGTACATATTTTTATTACATGCTTAGCTCAAATAATATATTTTCTCACTCCCACTTACTTTAATAACACACTCGTTCACCCCATTTATCATAAAAATCTTAGTTTTATATAATACTTTTTAGTTCTATGATATTATATTCCAAGAAATATAAAATACAATGTTAAAAGATTATAATAATGGCCAAAGAGCTTGTATCACAACAATAACCCATGTGAGAAGTTCAAACCGAATAGTTGTAAGTTCAAATCATGTGCTTAAGACATGTGAAAATATTATGAGATATTAAAATTGCTGTTTAATAAAAAGATTATAAAATGTAAAATCAAATCATATAAACGTTTTAATAAGGTAGTAGTTTTTTAATACTTTACAAGAAACATTCAATTGTCTTATTTGTAGCGAGCATAGGTATTGGATTAGTGGTTATATGGTTAAACAAGATGATAATGTATTGTAGCGAGGAGGACAGATGGTGGATTAGTGCAATATCATCGGCCTTAAATTAAAAGTTAAAGTAAATTAGTTGTGTACCTTCAATTGAATGGATGATGTACATTCAACTGGGTTCTCATATTTCCACTGAAGTTCCAAAGCTTTCTCAAGCCTTCTGACAACCTGATCAATGTATGGACGATCTGCTCTTTCCTCTTTTATGCAGCAATATGTTGTTTCGAGAATATTTTGAATGCTTCTTGGTCCATCTGATTTCGTAATTGCTCATCAATCATATTTTCCAAATGAGAGGTTTCAGTTGACTTAACAACCCGTCTCCCAACGCTTCATCCGGAAGAACTCCGTTTTCTCTTCATCTTCATCGTCGGCACTCCTTCCGCAAGACTTCGAATAACACAACACCGAATGAATACACATCGACTTGTGGGTCACACCGCCAGTCTTTTTATATTTTGGGTCCAAGTATACATTTTTATCATATCACGAGTAAGAAGAAGGCGGTGCCTCCGACCTCTTGTATTTTTCAATGAAAGGTCAAAACCAGATAACTTGGGTTCCAAATTTTCATCTAGTAAAATATTCGTGCTCATGATGTTGCAATGTATGACACTAAAATCTCGTCCAGGATCATAATGGAGGTAACTCAATATCTTCGCAACACAAACGCATATCTTCAACCTTTGCATCCATGTGAGGATCGGGTCACTTAGGTAAGTTTCGAGACTTCCATTGGCCTCCTTCTTGTATAAGATAATCTTCTCGAACTCGTTATCAAAAAACCAATAATAGACACTAGATTCTTATGTTTGAGACTAGAAAGCATTGAAACTTCCGTCCAAAACCTTTTGCTCTCATCTTTAACATATTCTCGTAAACCTCTTTACAATAATATCGATGAAATTTTCACAATGTAATAGACTGCCTTTGTAAAGTTCCAAGCTTAAAATATTCGATCAGATTCTCAACAGCAAAATTGTTGGTTGCAGATTGTATATCTTGAATGATGAGTTTCAAGTTAGAGATCTTTGAAGGAAGACATTGTCTTTTTGATGGCATGGGATTCAACATGTGTAGATATGGAGGTCAATGGTCCCTATATGTACCAAGCAAGACAATCTCAACATGGGACTCAACATGTTTCTAAAGTTTAAGTGACTTAGAACATAGTAATAATAAGTAAATAATTACCTTTTCATGATTGGATGATGTATCTTCAACTTCAGATGCAACTATTGACTGTTCCTTTAATACCATAGATACAATAATAAGTAAACACTTTTGCTCGTGTTAATATTAATATCATCAATAAATAGAGAATAGTTATTATAAAATAATAATAAAAAAATGAAAGAGAAAACCGTCTTACATCATTTTGACGTTCCATTTGAAGTTTCAACGCGCTCTCAAGTCTTGTTACAATCTCTTGGATATTTGGGCGTTGTGATCGTTCTTCATTTAAGCAGTCATAAGCTATTTTTGCGAAGACGTTGAATGATTGTGGATCCATTTGTTTCAATAGAACCGGATCGATTATTTCATCTAGTTTTTTCTTTTTATAATGAAAAAAGACCAGTGTAGCCAAATACTTATTATCTGGGTGCTCATTTAGTGACTCCCTACCACACAGTATTTCAAACAATACAATCCCAAAGGAGTAGATATCTAACTTCTGGTTCACACTTTTAGTCTCGATATATGTTGGGTCTCCATACCCTTTCACATACCCAAGTGCATTAGTATGGAAAGAATCGTGCCTTTCAGAAGCTTTAATCTTCATGGAACGTTCAAAATCAAATAACTTAGGTTCCCATTCATCATTTAAATGAACTGTGCCACTGGTGATCTTCCGGTGTATTATGCTAAAATCACGTGACTCATCATAATGAATATAACTCAAAGCTCGTGCAATACCGACAGATATCTTCAATCTTCGCACCCATGTCAACAACATCGGGTCACTAAGATAATTGCTGAGACTTGTTCTGGTCTGAAGCTGGTAAATGATGATCTTCTCGTCATTATCATCACAAAACCCAACAAGAGAAGCCACATTTTTATGCTTGAGACTTGACAGCATTGAAATCTCTGTCCAAAACAGTTGTTCTACTTCATACATTTTCCATGGGAATGCCCACCACCTCCGAGCATGGATATCAATCAACTCACCGGACCACAAGAGCTGTCCCTTGTAACTCTGTTCGGAGCTATTGTTTCTGATGAGATTTTGTTGAGCGAAGTTGTTGGTGGCAGATAAGATATTTTCAAGGGGGACTCTGAGGTGAGCAAATTCTTTGCTGGGCGAAGACATTATCTGTAAAATAGTCAAGTAAAATGTGAGCTAGAAAAAGGGAGTTTAATGAAGTGCATGATAATGCCTACAAAGTGTTCGATGAAATTCCTGAACCTTTTTCTAAGACCAACTACCACTTCTGCTAATCATATTCCTGAAGCACTACAGGCATTTTATCCCTTTTACTTGCAACATGCGCAAGTAAGTATTCTCTGAATCTGACACGATATTCCATTCGTATCCATACTAGGTATTCGAATTGGTCTAGAAAATCTACTTATTTGAACTGTTTGATTCTGCTATGTCTTTCTGAAACTGCTTGAATCTAGATGTATAGAATCATGATGATTCTGCTTGTTGATTGTTGAATGATTATAGATGATTAGAGTCCTGCTTATTGAGTCAACTAGGTAAAAAAAAATGGCTTGATTTCGCTGATTGCTGATTGTTGAATAAATATATTAGATTGATTACTGTTGTGCTGATTGAATTGATTGGGTAACCAAGTATCAAATGAAGCTCTCGTACCGTAATACTAATCTAAACTACTCCAACTAACTAAAGATTAGAGAGTGAAAGTGTAAGGCATAATGTAACAGATGATACTAGAATATTCAATGACACTATATATATGGTAAACTTACACATAATCTTATGTGATCATATATGCCGCAGCTGGTATATATATTTTTAGTTTTCTGTACCGAACATGAATGTCTTTTGGATGTTATGTAGATTCGCTCGAGCGGATATTGTGCACGATGTATGTTGAGACTCTTTTACTTTTATCCCAAAAGATTCAATCATCGTGACTAGATATGTAACATGGTGACTAATTATGGCTTCGTATATATAAACTTTTTGTCATAGGGCTTGATGTAACAGGCGATATACTATTGATAATAAGCAATTATAATTCTAGTCAAGGTTGATGATGTTCATCTCATATTTTGAGATTTGTTCGTCCCATTTAACTGAATATACTTAAGTTATGTTCATCTCATAAAGTCATAGGCCATATTGTCTTATCACAGATTGATGAATATGAAAGCGAGGAACTTGACTATAAAACTGTTGAGGAAGATCAAGAGCTTGTATTACTTGATCTCTATGGAACTCACCTATGAATAATTTTTTCCTTTACCATCTTATCTTGTAGCGAAATATCGAAATCTGTTGAGTTTGCGTAATCTTTCTATAGACTTTTGAAATCAAATGATTATGCTATTGCTGCATTCATTACAGTTCTCATATGCTACTCATTCTTGTTTCAGGCACAAAATGATTTTCCAAAGCGTATGAGAGGGACCCATAATACCAAGGACCAATTGACGGGACTATATATGGAAAGCCTTGAAAAGTGGCAAGGCAATGTTTCAAAGCAGATCAATAATCCGCAACTGATAACTGCTTATTTAATAGGGTAAAAGAATAAACACTGAAATTAGAAGGTTGTTACCCATTTGACCCATAAGATTGTTTCAACTTTCAAAGCAGATCAGCAATCCCAATAGGTTGTTACCCATTGCTTGCATACAATATTGATAAGGAGTTCGGTGCCTGTTGAGTTTAGATGTCATCGTTATTTGTTGAGTATTCTTTTCTGAAACTAATTCGTGTCTTATAATTTCCATTTATGCCTCTGTTAGGTGGAATAAAGATGTGGATAATGGTCGTACAATGGAGGTTAATGAGGATGAGTCGATTAAGACTGGTTATACATCACATGTTCCGCTTGTGAGTGATTCAATGGGAACAATAGATGTTGGCTCTACTCCCATAGTTGAGAAAATTGGTAAGCTTGAAAAACTAATTATTGATGGGAAAGCTACTCTTGTGGATGATGATGGTCAACCTATTCCGTCTACCTCTTCTACTAAGAGAGCTAACCCTTTTCTAAAGTGGGAGAGATTGAGGTGTCGATTAGAAGATGAGGTTGTTGCTAACCCATTTGATGAGTCTGCTAATATATTTAGCGGTGGCGAGGAGTTTGAAGATGACTATGATGAATATGACTTGATGACTATGCAAAGCGGGTTCGTGATCTTCACGGAATTTGGATAACTTTAATGCCATGTATGGCACAAAGTTTCAAGGTCCTAGGAAGTAATCTTATTCCGTTGTGTCATTTGTTATCATTTGAGTAGTGGTTTGTTTTCTTGTTTAGAAAATAGGAAGTATCTTGTTATGTAAGCTCTATGCCTATGTAACGGGCTGATATATGGGATTTCACTCATATACATTGTACTTAAACGTTTATTTGGTTAATATATTTACCAGGGTGCAGGATTACTCCCCTTTACCCAAAAAAAGGTGGAATAAAGAGGCCAAGGGATCAAAATAAATAAGTATACAGTCAAAACTGAAGGCGAAGATAACCAAGGTGAAAAGGATTATTAAGGGTAGTAAAGAGGCCAAGGAATCAAATTAAATAAGTATACAGATCAAATTAAATAAGGAAGTTGCTTCTCTTCCGGTCAATTCGTTAAGTCGGTTAATATTCGTGGGTTTCTTTCATAGACAATTTTGAAATGGGAAAATACTTGGAGATTAGAGTCCCTAAAAGTTTAAGTTTTGAGGTTAAAGAAACAAACAAAAATGGAATGGACAAATCGAGGTAGCTTGCATGTAATTTTGAAGAAAATTAGTTTTGGTCTACGACTTGAACAACTGTTTGTTTAATGGACAAAATATTAATAGATGTGTGTTAGGATCGAACTCGAGACCACGGGATTGCACGCTTTACGTATGAGAATTAAAGTTAATAATTAAATATAAATGTTATATTTATTTATTAATAACACGAAATAATATATCGGATGTTAAGTTAATTAAGTGTAATGTTATTAACGATCGTTAAATGTTAATTGGAAGGACTAGATTGAAAAATAGAGATCGAGAAGGCTCTAGAATCCCATGGGAGTTCAAACCGATCGGTTATGGGTTTTCAAACCCAATCCATATCTAAATTGGTCACCAAGTTATATTGGGTATAAATACAAGGCCTAGGGTCTTAGTTTTTCATCTCTTGTACTCATAATCTAAAACCTAAAACCTTGTTTGTGTGTTTTGATTAGTCGATCATCTTGTTTTCCAAAACAAAATTATTTCGTGTGATTAAAACTAGCATTACTTTAATTTGATTTAGTACGTGTGTACAAGAACGTGGTACAATCACACTCTTGATTGTATCTTGGATTGAATTACAAAAGGTAAGGGTAATTCTTATAATCCTATAAACCCTAATTAGGGTTCATCTCAATTGCTAGTTAAATTCATGAAAGCGTGCATGTTTGGCATAGATTATTGTCGATATATATATTTAATTGTTAAGATTGGTTATCGAAAAATAATTGTTAAGTTTTATACACATGTTTATTATTTTGATAAATCTTGAATTGGAGAATACCTCAATAATATTAATGAAAGTATGAAACAATTATGTGCAATTTGGTATATTTTTATTATGGCTTACGCAATCGATTCCTCGATGTATGTGGCTCACTTTCAATTGGGAAAGTGAAATCCCTAGTCAATATATACTTTAATTAACCTAGACATTGATTATTAATAGGTTTTATCAAATAAGTTGCATATGGCTACTTGTTTAAGCGTATTAATTGTTATTTATGCGCATTGTTTTTAGTTATTTATTTTTATTTTTTACTTGTTTATTTATTATGTGTGACAAGTTTTAAGCAAATGGTAATTTTGAATAGAAAAATAAAACGGATTAAACAATTGTGAAATTTGATTTGTTTTTAAGGAGTTAAGTTTTCAAATGTTTAATTAATTAATGATTTTGGTACAAATAGTGAGAACGGCTCACCCAATTTGACGGACTGTGTGGGGGGTATAAGGAGGTGAGCGCATTAAATTGTGACCCTAAAGAATGAGGTTATTGCTTCACGACCAAATTCCACCTTTCTTGTGAGTCAAATTGGAGTTATCAAGTAGGCTATGCGTACAAAATCATCTTAAGGGCGAATTAGCTTTAATTTCATGCGCCACTTTTGTGGTAATTATCCGAAACACTAGGTTTTTAGACTTATGCAAAAGTACGGTATAATAGACAATAATTAAAGGTAAATTCGTTGATTGACGAAACCGATACCTCAATCAAAACTTTGATAATTTGATCTTTATGAATTGGTTAATAAAAAGTTTTTATTAAAAATTTATGCTACAAGATGAATGCATGACATCTTTGTACATATTTGATTTGACACCATAAAAACAAAACTAGTACCCTTTATAAATTAAGTTTGTGCCATTTAGTTAAATGAACACTTGAAGTTGCAATTTACGTCATGTCAGAACTTGGCGAGATTGTGATGGAAAGGTAAATCTTTATGTGAAGTCAGACCTTACATGAACATACTTGCAGTTCTTTAAGTTAGACGACTTAAATTGAGTAGTAAGTGAGACCTGGACTCAAGGAACAAGATGGGATAAAACTTGTTTACATTTGCAATAGCGTTGGAAAATGTAAATCCCATAATGATCTAGGAATTGGAAAATGTTTGCCAATTATTGTTCGACAGATTACCCTATTATATGCTTTCGTTACTAGCGATCAAGCGATGTAATGGAACTATGATAATTTGGATCCTAGTTTTCGAGAAAATTCTATGGTTATATGAATATTACCTTGGGTATTTTATTTTCTTAAAATGTTTAATTATCAAAAATACTAACGTTGAATTTTGGTAATTCTTTAAATGTATTAATGCAACATTAAACCGTAAACGTAGGTTATTCCTGTATTGGTAAATTGATCTACACATGTAAGGGTTTTTGGTAGAGTCAACTTTATTAAAAGAATAAACCTAGTCCTATTTTCATAAGGAAGAGTGAGATTCAATCCTATTCCTTTTCATGAATGAAGAAAGGTATGATAGGACAATTAGAATTGTCTAAATTATAAATACATAACTCATAAGGAAATTTTAATAGTTAAGAAAATTGTATATTTTCGAGTTATTAAATTAGAAGCTAGGCAATTCTTGTATAATTGGTAAAAGACAAACTAGCATATTTTATCGATTTGTTTTGTTTTGATCATTTAAAAGTACTACTTACAATTGTTGGAATAGTAGAACTATTAAGAAAGAAATTGCACGTCTAATTTTTCAAGTTAATAGAGTTGATGGATAAATTCATCATCTACATAGTAGAATACATTCTTTTGAGTACATAAGTAATTATTATGTATGGACTTTCTCAAAGGTGTAGGGAAGTAAACAAAATACTAATTTCTCTCAATGGTTAATGCAACACTTACAATGTTGTCAAATCCAGTGGGAGCATTGTGTTCTTATTACTGAATAAGGAATTAATGTAATTATCTCTAATTCGATGGGAGTTACAAGCTTTGTCATCTTGGTAGTAACCCAGATTATCTCTAGAATGTCTTAAGATAATTACTTTCCACTTGTAGACACTTATGTTTTCAAGGATAGTCATGTACATTTCCTTATTAGACAATGAAGTGGTTTTACATCTACTAGTTATGCTAATATCAATGACACAATCATATTGGTCACATAAACAAACATATGTCGTGTTGTTTATCTGCTATATGATGTTGTTCTATCAAGTGGGAGAAATCTATATTGTGTGCAAGGTACAACATATAGGTATATGATTTAAAGGATTCTCTTGACTGCAAGGTAAGAGACTAACGTTCTAATATGACTTGTACATATCTAATTCAAGAAACACTTGGTGTTGCAATTTACATCATGTGAGAACTTGGCGAGATTACAACAACAAAGTAAATCTCCATGCGAGTCCGACCTTGCATGAACATATTTGCACATTAGACAAGTATTTAGAACATGTGTCAAAATGATATATAAGACTACTTCAAATTAGATATTTATGTATTATTAGAGTGACATAAATTAAGTAATCTAATACTACTTCAATTTTTTATTTATGTATTTTGGTATGACATAAATTAAAAATAATGTAGTCCTACATTATTGTGAAGTAAATAAATTAACTTGAAATTACTATTGAAATCAAGAGTTGTGTTCATAATTTCTTTAGTTCAACATGTTTATGACTCATTGTAAAGACATAAACATAAAGTCTTTTAAGACTTATAATAAAGTAAGACGTTAACTTGTTATGGTTTTTTAATTAGGACATATACAAGAAGTCATTGAGTTGATCAATGATTTATAACGTATAATTGGATTATAACAGTTTATATTTTGTTGATGAGACATTGATATGAAGTGACTTGGTTAACAAGTACTTGTAAAGCATGCAATTGGCTTTGAAAGTCTATTATACCATTAAGTTGACTTAGTTGGTAAATAGGTAAGCCAAAAGGAATATGTTTCTCTTATATATTCTTAGATTGTCTTACATTATTAATTCTAATAAATACCATAAGTTGATGGTACGTTCAGTTAGGAGAATCAAACTCTATTTGATTTGTTTGATTCAAGATAACTATCACTTCTTTCTTAAAAAGTAACAAGGTTAGAAATTGAGTATGGATTGAATATACTCAATATGACTCCAACTTAGAAGATTAATAAAACACCATTTTATTATGGAATGTGATGAATCACATTAAGTTTTAAAATTGAAGATTTTGAATTTGTTAAACTACTTATGAATAGGTTATTAACAAACTTAAGTCAGGAATTATCAATGTGTATTTGTAATATCCCAAAAAAAGAGAACATTGTAGTTTTGCTATAATTGCTAAGTATATATAGATAGTCTATATATTACATAAAGCAAGTGGGAGTTTTTTTTATCTTGAAAGATAAAATTACAAGATACATAATCTTCTTAAATACACTAGTAAATATCATGATGAGGCTAAATATAAAATGTTAACCTCAAGATGATGGAATTTTCATTCATAGATCTGCAAGGATATCTCAGATATTTGATTTATATGCTGAGAAGAACATGAGTTTCTGGGATTATTGTAAATCGATAATCATTATGATGGATTACCAAATATTGAATTGATAAATTACTCATACTATGGATGTTAATGATTCTATCCATAAAGATAATCATTTTTGGAAACTTGGTTTATCTTAATAGTTAGACTAGAAAATGGAAATGAGTTTCTTCAAAAAGATAGAAAACCCTAGTGGTTGAATTTCTATGTAGAAATCATATGGACAAAATTGTACACATATTTAATGCATGTTTTATGACAATATTATTAATCATACTTAAGCAGTTAATTGTGATTGAGAATTCTTTCCTAGACACATTAAATATATAAAGATGATAATAGTCATACTTGTTTTCATTACTATGAAATATGAGAATGGAATATCAAAACTCTTTCTTGAGAAATTACTTGAGCGAAGACGGTAAGTAATTGAAAGATTTTTTGAATTCATATAATCTTTTAAAGTGCAATAATTCATGAATGGATAAATGCATATATCTATGAAATTATTCTTATGTTTAATTATTAAATCCTAGTTTTGATTTATAATTAAAATAAGATAAATTTAAGTATTCACAGCTAGTGGGAGTATTATGTCAAGGTTTTAAATCGTATATGTTTTATAACATATAGGAAGTAACATTCCTTGTAAGTTAAATGTTAAGTCTTAGTTTGGAATAAAACTTTACTTGTAAGATTTAAAACTTAAAATAAACAACCTTGGAATATATGTTTATTATTAATAAACATGTGCGATAAAATAAATGATTCTAATAAAACATGATATATCATTTGGGAAATGGATATATATCTTTTGACAAGATAAAACATAAATAAAATCTAAGTATGACTTGTAGATTCATCATGTACATCATGTAATATATTCAAATTTTGTATCATTCTTGAATGATAGATGATTTGATAACATTGATATCTAACTAAAAGTTATTAGATAACTTGTGTGATGTATATTCTAATAGAATTACATCCTCAGCCATAATTACTCCTAGATCCTATGAATGAAGAATATGTCAATTTTTGTGCAAATTGTCATCGACTACAAACTTGAAAGTTAGAAAGGCATCAAACATTACACAATAAGATATTAAAGTTTACGGAGTTTTAATGAGCATATTGTTGTTTATATACAATGATCTTTTTAATTGAGATGACACTCAATACTAGTCATGGTAGGATTTCATCCTTGTTAATGGCCATGTGAACTAGTTGTGCTACTAAAAGCGCGATTGCATTATACATTAAAGAATAAGAATACTTTAAACTTTAAAATGTTTGAAAGTTTAAATTGTCATAAATTGGTGATAGAGGATGTCACACACTTTATGAATTATTATGTGGATTGGTGAATGCACACATACAAAGACTTCACTAATTGAATTCTTGAAATAAGTATTCTCAAAATTACGATAGATCAGGTTGGTTGATTTATGCCTTGTCAACAAGTATGATTGTCATTACTTGAGGCATAATTCATCAACTGGAATTTTCATGCATTGATTTATTTAGTATTTGGATAAGGGATGTTAAACAATTGTTATAATAAATCAAATACTTGGTATGTTTGATTTAATAATATATTGTATCCTATATTTGCATGTTTTAACCGTGAATAAATTTATTTATTCTAAATTGTCCGTTTTCAATTAATGATATGGGAGTATCAATAAACTAAGAAAAATCTGAGTAATATGGTAGAATATACTTGAAAGTATATTGATGAGAATGCATACCAATTTCAGATGATATTCAATAAATTGAATATAAGACTTATCCCAACTACATGATTTTACTTTATAGATATTGTTATTAAGTAAATCATGAATAGTTATCCTCAAACTTGAGATACCGGATAAGTGTCATGAATGTAGTGCACTTTTGTGGAACAACTTAACATAATCACGTGAATGGTAGTCATAAGGGTTGTTTCGAAGTGTTGCAAAGTTTGTGGGTTAGTCTCGTAGTCAAGATAGAATTTGTTCCTTCAAATTTATTTGGAGTTTAATATTGTTGGGGCCTCGTAGGGTTGACAAGATGTTTGCATGGCCATGCCCAAGATCTCCCGAATATGTTCGAAAATTTGGTAATCTTGCTCAATCACTAATAACGAGAAGCAGAATGGTTGAATAAAGAATGACTTAATTCCATATCTTTATTTAACATGGTATTAGAAACAAAGGATAATAATAATGAGAAATCATTAAAGGTTTTCCGGAGCCTTGCTCGAGTTGTACTAGAGGCATCGAAGTGTTGCTAGGCGCTAACCGATGTGATCACACTATTAAGATATGTCCAGTGGGGTCTGTTGGTTTAATAGACAAAATATTAATAGATGTGTGTTAGGATCGAACTCGAGACCACTGGATTGCATGCTTTACGTATGAGAATTAAAGTTAATAATTAAATATAAATATTATATTTATTTATTAATTACGAAATAATATATCGGACGTTAAATTAATTAAGTGTAATGGACTAACGATCGTTAAATGTTAATTGGAAGGACTAGATTGAAAAATAGAGATCGAGAAGGTTCTAGAATCCCATGGGGAGTTCAAACCGATCGGTTATGGGTTTTCCAAACCCAATCCATATCTAACTTGGTCACCAAGTTATATTGGGTATAAATACAAGGCCTAGGGTCTTAGTTTTTCATCTCTTGTACTCATAATCTAAAACCTAAAACCTTGTTTGTGTGTTTTGATTATATGCGATCGTACAACCCTCCTTGGGTGTCGATCATCTTGTTTTTCGAAAACAAAATTGTTTCGTGTGATTAAAACTAGCATTACTTTAATTTGATATAGTACATGTGTACAAGAACGTGGTACAATCACACTATTGATTGTATCTTGGATTGAATTACAAAAAGGTAAGGGGTAATTCTTATAATCCTATAAACCCTAATTAGGGTTCATATCAATTGCTAGTTGTGTGGAATTGATTCTTGTTCGGCTAGAATCAAAAAGGTATGCATACTTTATGTTTATGTTAGTTAATTATTCATTATTCGTTCCTTTACGCTTCCGCGTGTTTGTTTGATGTTTTATGTGTTTTATATATGATTGTCATGTTATATAATTCTAACACAAGCTACATTGCACGGCCATATATACTAGTCTATATCGTAATGAGCTTGCTAAACTAAGGGTATATTTTATAACTTTACTACTTTATATATTTTATTTTACTTTGTAACTCAGCAATCCCACAGTTTCTAATTTTAATTGTATACCGAGGACACTCCCCGTTTTATATAAAGGTTTTCGGACGTCCAATCAAAATCTCAGTTGGGTGGTAATAGTTCACAAATTTTGCAGACATCAACAAGTACTTTTATTATACCACTTTTCTTTTTTCAATGTTTTGAAACCGGTTTCAACCCGCTAGTTCTACCGGTCGAACGGTTCCGTCTTAGATAACGGGTCAAAAAAGTTGTTTTAATAATTCACAACATAGTGTGACCCGCTGTTTTACCCGTTTTATGATTCCGGCTGGGTTTGTCATTAAATATTTTATATGTTTTCCACATTGCTTTTACAAGTTTTAAAGGCTTTAAAAGTTGTTTAGACGAGTTCTTATGGTGTTTTAAACACTTTCTATAGTGTTAAAATTTGGGGTATTAATCTGTGCAAACATGTCACTTTATCAATTGCTAATGTCTTTCAAGCTATGTTCTTTGCGGGCATATTACAGGGGTTTAACATGGACAAAGCATAAGTGGTTTATAGTTCCAAGATTATCATTCTGCCAAGACTCTCTTGTTCTCTTTGAAGTTCATTTTATTGTTTCTGCTGAAGTTCATTATTATAGCCGTTAGAGGGTCTTAGTGTAACTTAATCCCTATTTAATCCATCCTTTATTCTAGGGTTAAACACACTTGAGTGTGCGGTCTTTTGTATCACTCTCTTTTTCTCTTAGATCATTTCTTGATCTTGTCTTGTCCTTACATTCATATGATTATTGTCTCATTGACATTAATCTAATTTTGTAACATTTGGATACTATTAATCTAAGTGACTATTGCGACTTAGATCCGAATAAAGGTTATGTTGTTTATCTCTTGTTGCCTATACTTTCGTACATGGTATCGAGCTTGGGCTCATTGATTCTCTTGACAACATATTGGTGGTTTGGGGTTATTGCTCTTGGCGTAATCACTTTGGTTATCTTCTACTTACAATTAATCCTAGACTAAGTGAATCTAGGGTAATTGTGATCATTCTTCATTGCATATCTCTCGTAAGTCTAAGTCTTATCTCTTCTTCAAACATCTGATGCTTAAGTCTTTGTGGGTGCAAGCGGGTAGACTAACATCTTGATCGCCACCTTTGAGTGGTACGAATACCTTTCTGGTTTACCCTAGTCCACAGGCTTGGTGCTTGTTGTTTCTTATATTCTTAGTCTTATTAGTATCTTTATCATCTTTCTGTCTTTATTATGGTTCTTTGGTGATAATCTTTGGTGGTGGTGGTTCCATTGAGAAAAGCTTATCCTTTGGGGATGCTTTGTACTTACACCCTAATAACACTAATGGGACTCCCATTATTTCTATCAAACTCACGAGGCCGAAAATTATAAAATATGGAATATGGCCATGACCTTTGCCTTAAGGAACCATAATAAGTTAGGGTTTATTGATGGTACTTGCATAAGAGATGATTCGAACCCTAGTCTTGCTAATCAATGGGATACTTGTAACTCTGTTGTGGTTACTTGGATTCTTAATTCTCTCGATCTGAGCTGTTCTTTGGTGCTATATATGCTAAAGCGCTTATGAAATGTGGAATGATCTTAAAGATACCTATGACAAGGTTGATGGTTCACTATTTTTAATCTGCATAAGAATATAAACTCTCTTAGTCAAAGTGGGTCCTCTCTAGTGATTACTATAACAATCTTAATTCTTTATGGAAACAATTTGATTGTATGATTAGCTTGCCTCCACACTTGTGAGGTGCAAAACATTTTGAAAAACACAATCAACTAATCAAATTAATGCAATTTCTTATGGGTCTTGATGACTCTTATGTTCCCATCGAAGCAATATTTTAACCGAGATCCTTTGCCTAATGTCAAAGCGCTTTCTCTGTTGTCTCGGAGAAGAATCTCACGGAAAGTTTCATCCGGGAATAGCTCGCTAAACCCAATGCTCTGACCTTTAATGCAAAAACCTCGATGGAGGAAAATTTTTGATAACAAAGAGGTTTTAACAACAAAGTTTCGGTTTTAACACTGTAACGACTCTAATAGCGAGAGGACCAAATATGAACCTAAAATGTACCAATTGCAAAAGCACGGTCATCTTGTTGATAGGTGTTATGAAATAGTTGGATATCTGCTTTGGATATGTTAAGAGAAACTTTAATGGAAAACCTTTCGGCGATAACAATGTTTCTGCGAAACTAATCATGTCATGATAATAGTACTAGCAATTCTCCTGTCTCCTTATCTAATGAGCGACTCTCAAGACTCATGAGTCTTCTCAATGACAACAATGTGTCATCTGCTAATGCCAACTTGGCGGTAAAAATTTTCGGGAACCTTCTTTAATGGCGGTGTCAAGTTTAATGTGAACTTCAACAAGTTTTTAACAACAACACTAAATCCTTAACTGGAAAAATCGGTCTTGGTTGGATTGTTGATTACGGTGCAAATCGACACATGATTTGTGTCGAAAATTTTTAATCAATGTTGTTAACATTTCAAATCTTGGCTTTGACTTGTTGGACATCCCAATGGTACTCGGGCCTAATTACAAAAATTGGTGACTTAAAGGTCAATAATGACTTAACTCTTTTGATGTTCTTGTTGTTCTGAATACAATGTCGGTTTACTATCATTCATAAGATTGCTAGAGACAACAAAATGTTTGTTGGATTTAATGAATCTAAGCGCTATATCTGAGTTTACATCAAAAAGGATTGTGGGGATTGGTAAACAACACAATGGATTATATATTTTGATATAGAATCTACATGTAAGATTACCTCTAATAATTGCATATCATCATCATGTCTCTAGAAATCTCGGCATCAAAGACTTGGTCATCCTCGACCAAGTCCTACACATCTTAGACCCACTCTTAACTTTGATAGTTCATCTGAAATGATCATCTCGTGATACTTGTAATAAAGCCAAACAAACCGAGAGAACCATTTCCTCTAAGTGAACACAAATCCACTAAAATTGGTCAACTTGTTCACCTTGATGTTTGGGGACCATATAAAATCACTAGCGAGATGGTTATAAATATTTTTAACTATTGTTGATGACTATTCGAGGCGGTGTGGGTTTATATGCTCAAGGGAAGGATGATGTTTATGTTTCCATTGTTAACTTCACTCATATGCTATCAAATCAATTTGAACACAATGTCAAAATTTTTAGAAGTGATAATGGGACGAATTTGTCAATAATAAACTTCAACAATTACATCATGAAAAGAATTCTACATCAAACTTCTTGTGTCTATACACCTCAACAAAATGGCATTGCGAGAAAGAAACATAGGCATCTCCTTAATGTTGCTAGATCCCTTATGTTTGAGAAATTACCTCTAAATCTTTGGCTGAATGTATTCTAGCTGCTGCATATGTCATAAGCAGGTTGCCCTCTTGATTCATCAGCAAGTCCCCTTCTTCCATGTGTATGGGCATGACCCTTCACTCTCTCTCCTTAGAGTCTTTGGTTGCTTATGCTATGCCACCATTCTCAACATCTCGACAAATTTGGTAGTAGATGCGAAAAAGTGTTTTCATTGGTTACTCAAATGAGAAGAAAGGCTATAAACTCTTGAGCCTAGAAACAAAAATATCTTTTACTCGGAGATGTCAAATTTTATGAAACTGTTTTTCCTTCAAAATGAAAAATAATTTGTCAAAACCTTTTGTTGAAACCTTTGTACCAAAGATTTAAATCACAAAATTTCTTTGACTCACAAACAAGTCCCAATGATGAAGGAGAGTGACATCCTATGATGATAGCACGGTGGTAAGTCATCCTACTAGGATTGACGAACCGGTTGCAACATCTATAGATGATAATACACACCACGAGGGCAACATATCACATGATTCACATCCTGCGATGCGGTTCCGATCTGTTGAAGCGGTTTACGATCCTGTTGATACTACGCTGATTCTGCGAACAAGAAAGAGGCTTGCCGACCACTCTTGCTAGAAGGTCAACGAGTTTCTAAATTGCCCGATAATCTTAATGACTTTATTATAGAAGGAAAAGTCAAATATGGTGTTGAAAAAGTTGTTAATTACTCAAATCTTAACAAAGACAATTCTTGCTTTGTTTCTAGTCTTAATAAAAGTATTGAACCTACTTGTTATGAAGAAGCTATCCTTGATAGTAATTGGGTAGATGCTATGAATTACGAAATAGAAGCCTTAAATGAAAACCATGCTTGGGATATAAGCGATCTACCTCTAATAGAACTCCTATTGGCTACAAATGGATCTTCAAAATCAAATATAAAGCTAATGGTGAAGTTGATAGATACAAGGCTAGACTAGTTGTTAAAGGTTACAACCAAAGGGAAGGAATAGACTATGATGAAACCTTTTCCCTGTTGTAAAAATGTCTCTTGTTAGATGTCTTATTGCCTTAGTTGTAAAAACAAATGGCCTCTATTTCAACTTGATGTTAACAATGCTTTCTTATATGGAGATCTTGATGAGGATATCTATATGACCATTCCCAAAGGGTTACGTAATGAGAACAATAAAAATAAAGTTTGCAAACTTGTTAAGTCTCTATATGGTCTAAAACAAGCTCCCGGAAAATGGAATGAAAAACTTGTCGGTGTTTTAAAGGAAAACAACTTTGTTCAATCATTAATGATCATTCTCTGTTCACCAAAGCAGAGAATGACAAGTTCATTGCTCTTCTAGTTTATGTGGATGATATTGTTCTTCTTGGAAGCTGTGTTGATGAGATAAACCTATTCAAGGAGTTTCTAAAATCAAAATTTCATATCAAAGACTTGGGAAATCTAAAATACTTTCTTGGCATTGAGGTTTTAAAAGCGGAAATGACATCTGTCTCTCCCAAAGAAAATCATCTTGAACTCCTCAAAAATTTGGGCTTCTTGGGTGCAAACACATGTCCACCCTATGGAACCCAACTCTGTGCTTCCATACATTCCACTAATGATGACCCTTGCTTGTCAACATCATTTGGTTATCGAAGCTTCTTGGGAAACTTATCTACCTCACCCATACAAGACACGACATTTCATACTCGGTTCATTATGCGGCACAATATATGCATTCTCCTTGAAATCTCATCGGAATGTGCCCTCAACGTTCGAGGTATCTAAAGGAGCTCGGGAAAAGGTCTAAGGTACAATTTGACAACTCGAAAATCATCTTGAAGGATATAGTGATCTTGATTGGGCCAAATGTAAGAAAACCGAAATCGATTCTGAGTTATTGTGTTTTCTTCAATGATGTTTAATCTCATGGAAAAGTAAAAACAAAACACTCTTTCAAAATCTTCCACGAGCGAGTATAGATCTATGTCTCTGCTTCTTGTGAAATCATTTGGATTGAGAAAATCCTAAAAGATCTAAAAGTTGATATCAACCTTCCGTTAATCTTTTTGTGATAACAAATCGCTTTACAACTTCATCAACCACATTTTTCATGAAAGATCAAAACACTTTGAAATTGATGTTCACTTCATCAGGGAAAAAATTGCTAGAGGTGTTATAAATGCTAAAAAGATTGGATCTTCAAATCAAACTGCTGACATTCTTACAAAGAACCTCCCTGTCTATCAGCATAAATTTTTGTGTGAAAAATTGATAATGTTTGATATGTTTGCCAATCAGATTAAGGGGGAATGTTAAAATTTGGGGTATTAATCTGTGGCAAACATGTCACTTTATCAATTGCTAATGTCTTTCAAGCTATGTTCTTTGCAGGCATATTACAGGGGTTTAACATGGACAAAGCATAAGTGGTTTATAGTTCCAAGATTATCATTCCTGCCGAAGACTCTCTTGTTCCTGCTGAAGTTCATTTTATTGTTTCTGCTGAAGTTCATTATTATAGCCGTTAGAGGGGTCTTAGTGTAACTTAATCCCCTATTTAATCCATCCTTTATTCTAGGGTTAAACACACTTGAGTGTGCAGTCTTTTGTATCACTCTCTTCTTTTCTCTTAGATCATTTCACTGATCTTGTCTTGTCCTTACATTCATATGATTATTGTCTCATTGACATTAATCTAATTTTGTAACATTTGGATACTATTAATCTAAGTCGACTATTGCGACTTACTAAAGGTTGTTTATCTCTTGTTGCCTATACTTAGATGCTTATTAACACCCTTTAACCCATTCATCTTCAAAACCCTTCAACCCATTCGAGCAATTACCCTAAGTGCATTAAGCAGAGCACGAGCCTGATATTATACTCTTTGATTCTAGGATATTCTCTGCAAGTCAAATGGTCTAACTGTGAAACTGATCGAGGCTAATAAGGTAGTAGGAGTTTTTCGATCATGCAATTTTATTGGAGGAAATATTAATTGGTAATTTTGATCATGCAATTAGTTTTAGGAAAATGTTGACAAATGGGTCTCAAAGTCAGAGATTATATGATGCAACTCCTCAAATGCTAACTTGGATGAAACAGCGATATCATGAAACATGCTTCAGTAATCTAGAAGACATCTCTTCATGAGCTTTATCTCCATTTAGTAGGTTATAGATGACTTTGTTTTTGCTCCTTTTTGTAAAGCACGTTATTGTAGGTAGATTGTGGACATACAAAGTGTTGTAAGTTCGGATCAAATAGTATTACATAACCTTAATGGAATTAGTATTTTGCATTTTCATGTACATCATTAGTTTTACGTTTTACCGACTATTTACACGTGGCTATAGCGAAATTGAGCATTTGTTTTGTATTATCATATGATAGTCGACACCTTTTTTCTCTCTAAAATTGACACCTAGTGACAAGATATTTCGTCACTAAACTCGCTAAAGGTAGTTAACTATGCCATTTGTAATATTTCTTAAAGCGACTTTCACTATATTAGTGACCAATTTTAGTGACGGAAAAACTCGTCACAAAATAGTCACGACACAATCATTGTCTTTTAACTTTGTGACGGAGCTATAGTGAAGACAAGTCAAGACCTTCATTTTCTTGACTAAATCAGTTTAGTGACGAATTTTTCATTGTTATTGACAATTTTGCCTTGTCGCTAAAGCGTTTTTTCTTGTAGTCATTTAGGTTTGTTAATTGTTTTTCTTAGTCGTTAGGTTTTATTACTATAAGAGCACTAGGTGTGGGTTTGTTGTGGTTGCTCGCCGTCCTAGGTGGAGGTGATGTGGACCTCGCCGTTCTTAGCCATGACTCCCCCCTCCCCCTTTGTCGTTGCTCTTCATTCAAAAGCAATTCGTCTGCACGACGAGATCATGTGCCAACATCTTGTACTTTTTTAAAAAAAATTTATTGTGGTTGTGTGTGTGAATAAATGTGTATGTGGGACCCAAATGAGTAAGTTGGAGTTTGTTGTGAGTGAGGGGGGTTAGCTTGTGGTTAGTTGTGGAGGCTTGTTATAGTGATGTGGAGATGATGTGTCACTCGTGGGCCTCGAATGAAGAGCTTGAGCTCTTCACGACACCTAATGCTCTAATAAGTTGTTACTTTTAGTTGAATTTGATTGATACACATTTCAAATACCTTCTCATTTCTACGTGGTATGAAAGCCAGGCCCGGTCCTAAGATTTTTGATGCCATGGACGAAACGATAAGAAAATGACCCTCAACATAAACCAACAATGAACTACTGTATATTTTATTTGCCATGAAACGAAACATGCATATAGATTATCATACCGGCCTATTTCGTAATGTCCAAATGGTTTTCTAGATAAATGTGTCTTATAAAATTAAGAGGTTTGTTAAAAATTGATTTTGTCACGTAACGAGATGTCACAACGAGATTAATTTTTCAAGTGTATATATTCTAAAATAATTGTAGTGGGAGTAGTAACTAGTAAGCTAATGCGTAATTAATTATTATCACTGTGAAAAGATACACACATATGCAGGGGTGGATGCAGGTGTTGGCCACCTGTGGCAAATGCCACATATGTATTGGGTGGATGATGTGTAGTTTTCTTACTATGGGTTTTCATGTGATTTAAGAAAATAGGTACTAGTATTAATCAATTCCATGAGTTTTCAGAAAGTAGGTATAAACATGAAAATGGTTAGATGTGAGGAAGAAGATGACAAACTTTAGGTTATATACTTTTTTTATCCTTAGTGTTTGTAGTATTTTACACTTTTGACCAAAATGGCTATTGTTAAAAGGTTTACTTACTTTCAAGTAGTCATATGCTATATCCATAGTATAAACTAGACGAGTAATCATACATAGCAACGGAAATTCAAAGCGGCCAACGATTAACGATATGGAATATTGGGGTAAGTGTTTCGTTAAAAGATCAAATGTAATGCAAACAGTTATAACATGCGACAATTTAACTCAAGCAAAAATTCTGAACATATATAAAAGAACATATAAAAACATTTAATGAAACAAAAAAAAATATTACGTCAATTATGAATTTTGGTTAAGTGTGACGTGTTCTAATATGAATAACAAAAATGTTGGATTGTTTATTGTGTAGAGTGAGAAACCATTTTATGCTATACAAATGTCGATATATTTTTGCACTTATATTTTATTATAATGCATGTACTTATGCTTTAAATCTTACCAAATTTGATCATGATACTTCAACTTCAAATAATCAAGTTCATGGAAATAATAAAATTGGTTTAAGAATTAAGATCCAAAGTAACAAGGTTCTTCATGTACATCTTTTAATTTATTTAGTAAAATGTGAGATACTTACAATTTTTTCATCTTATATTTATTAAAAGCTAAATAAAAGAGCATAAATATTTGCTCACTTAGTAATATATTCATAAATAAGGTAATTGCCGTGAGATAATTGCCGTGTTTCCTTCAATAGTTTTCATGTCCATTTTAATGTTCGAGCCTTCCATTTTAATGTTTCAGTTTTTATTTTGTACTTTCAAAAAAATGTATAGATAAATTTATAATCCTAAACGAGTAACCGTATTTATTGATTATAAACGAAAAATAATAAAAGTTTGAGGAGTAGTAAATAAAATAAATTCATAAAACTTGTCACTAACTTCCATAGTATAACCATACTTATTAGCTAATTTACAATAAAATATTTTCACCCATCGCTCATCGTCTTCCACAAAAAAGGGTTACATGTAGCACTTTAAAAAAAAATAATAATAATAAAAGAAAATAAAATAATTAGTCAACTAATATATATAGCGACAGATTTAATCATTTGATATATGCTAAGCTAATTAACTAGCTAGAATTGGTAGAGTCTACGACTTAGGAGAGTGACAATCAAGTTAAGAGTCTAAAGGTTTAGTGCGGCTGGCTAATTATGTATAATCAGTTTTACAAGGTCTAGCTAAACTGTAAACTGATAGAGCGAAGGTGCATATACGCTCAAACAAACAAATAGTAGTACTTATTATGATAGAAAGATGGAAGAGGAAAAACCGTCTTACAGCATTTTGAAGTTCCAACGCTCTCTCAAGTCTCGTGACAATCTCATCAATATCTGGGCGTTGCGATCGTTCTTCACTCAAGCAGTCATATGCCGTTTCAGCGAAAATGTCGAATGATTGAGAGTCCATTTGATTCCAAAGATCCCAATCAATTATTTCACTGAGTTTCTTCTCCCTATAATGGGTAATGGCCGCTGGAGCCAAATACTTAATACTGTGGTCGGCTATTATTGATTTCCTGCCACAGAGTAGTTCAAACATTACTATCCCAAAAGAGTACATATCCGACTTGTGGCTTACACTCTTTGTCTCTATATATGCCGGGTCTGTATAGCCCTCCCTATCCCAAACTTTATCAACACCGAATAAATGATGCCTCTGAGATTCTTCGATCTTCATGGAAAGTCTAAATTCAAATAACTTGGGTTCCCAATTATCATTTAATAGAATTATCTCACTGTCGATGTTTCTATGTATAACGCTGAAATCACGGTGCTCGTCATAATGAATGTAGCTCAATGAATGCATAAGGCCGACACATATCTCCAATCTTCGCACCCATGTCAACTTCATCGTGTCACTTAAATAGTTGTTGAGACTTGCCCTGGCCTCAAGCTTGATAATGGTTATCAACTCATCATTCTCATCACAAAACCCAACAAGAGAAACCAGATTTTTATGCTTGAGAGTAGAAAGCATGAAAATCTCCATCCAAAATTGTTGTTCTTTTTCATTATCCCTTTCTTCGTTTAACCACCTCCGAGCATGGATATCAATCAACTCACCAGACAACAAGAGCTGTCCAATGTAATGATTTCCAAAATCATCTTTTCCGATGAAGTTGTCTTCAGCAAAGTAGTTGGTGGCGGATAGTATATCTTCAAGGGGGATTCTTAGGTGAGCAAAGTCATCAAGGGAAGACATTATATATATTTTTTGTTTTATTAAGAGGCGTTTAGGTTACAAAAAGGATGCAAGGATATCTGGAAGAACAAATACAAGAAGAGTAAAAGAAGATGTGGTGGTGCAATGGAGTAAATTTGTAATGACTGTATTCAGTGTTTATGGCATTACCGGCCACAATATTATATGGACCTCAATGAAACCTTATTATAAAAGTAATTAAGCGTGCATCTCTATACGACCTTGACCAGTGATGAAGGAGTCTTTGTGATAATTTAATTCCAATATCAAAGTGGCCGACAAAATTGACGGAAAATGCATAATTATAAAATGTAGTGCATCCCATTACCAAATGAATAAAAAATTGTACCATACCGAGCCATCATGTGACAATCCACGTGTTTCAATGAATAAACATGTTTATGAGCAATGCCTTTTATTTTTATACTCCGTGTTCTATATGTATGGACAATGTATCCACATTTATCCGTAATCAGTATTGGTATGGTTGTCGTATACTTATATATGAGACTAGCTGCATGACTACATACCGGCCATCACATGACAATCCACGTATTTCAATGAATAGGAAATGACATGATTGATTAGTTAGAGCATGCACAACCATAACTTGCAACCCCAAGTTATTCCTAAGTTACTCGGTGTTAACCCAAGTTAACCATACCGTGGTCGGTGTTATTTGAGTGTTAAAGATTGCACGTTACCATACTAATTAACGTGCGTTATTTCCCTTTTTTTTCTTTTTTCTGCCCCTAAATGAGGAGTTGTTTTTGTAAATTGTTGGTGAGTTAAGGTTTAACCTTTAGAATGTTATGATAGTGGGTGTTTTTTGGGTGAGTTAATGTGAAATGTTAAAGCTGATGTGGCGCTGACGTGACAGGAGATTAAAGTGTAGCTTGATTTATTGTTGCAAGTGCTCTTATGATGTATATAGGTCACGTTTATACTCTTTTTAAAACTTAAAATTTTGAGCCATTTGAGAGTTACTTAACTGATTTCCTACTTTTTATCCAAGTGCTATTGAAGTATTTAGGAACTCCAATCATCAATCTGATGACATAAAAGAATATGGGTTGTTACACTATTTAACATTATGTACTCTTGACATTAAAATTACACTAGATATACTAAAGAACCTTAAAAATCTAATCACAACAATTAGGCTACAAAAACAAATAAAGAAACACCCTTGAAAAACCATTGACGAGTGGACGTAGATGGAATGCTCACTTATGTTCTTCCTTACATTTGTTTCTTCATTTCATTAACTGCATAATCCTCTATCCAAAGATACAATAAATAAATAAATGAACTTAACTATCAACAAGAATATGGAGATACATAATGAACCAGATGCAAGTGATATTATTGAAATGGAGGATCAAAAGTAGTTATAATCATTGATTTAGAAAAGGTCAAACAAATAATTTCCTATACTTAATTAAGAAGATTCAACTTGTAGGTTTAGTTAATTACATGTTGTCTACTTGCAAAATGAGCTGGAGACTGATGGTGATACACTAACTACTACACGGCCGACCGTGATTTATAATATACACATAGTCTACGATATGATGACCAATTAAAATAAAAAGACTAGTGTCACGGGGTCGTTCCGTCGTCCCCGCGCGGCGTCCTTACACCGATAAGGACCAGCCATCCGTCCCGCGTATAATAGAGGTTCACTTTGGTTTCGTCACGCCTTGGACTCATCGGAGCGCCCCAACTCCCCCGGTGTGGTGCCATATCGAGTCTCACTCGTGGCACGTCTTACACCCTTAACGTTGGGGTACTCCAACAAGACCAAGAGGATTAAGCAGAACCCACGCATTAAGCAACGCCCAGCGAACCCGACTCACGAATTTGGCTCGTGACATTCTCCCACCACCAATTCATGCACGACCTCGTGCATGGTCATCCGTCTCGACGAACGACTTCCCTCAAATGATTTGGCTTTACTCCGGCTTCATGGCTAAAGGGACATTCGACTTTTTATCATCCCAGCGTGCAGCGACTAAATTCCATAGTCCATTACCCTTTCTGGCAACCATCGAACGCGACATTGTGAACTCCAGACAACGTCATATTGACTCTTCAATATCCCAAGAACTCACTCCCGCCACCTTTGTTTAGCCAACACTTTTAAGAACTTTTGGGAGAGCGACTTGAGCGACTCTTGTCTCGGTCCGCCTTGGTCCGACTTGGCTCTGATACCACTTGTCACGGGTCGTTCCGCGGTCGCGCGGCTTTTGCACGATGGGACCAGCCATCCGTCCGCGTATAATATAGGTTCCTTTGGTTTCGTCACCGCCTTGGACTCATCGGGGCGCCCCGACTCCGACCGTGTGGTGCCATATCAGTCTACTGGTGGCACGTACTACACCATTAACGTTGGGGTACTCCAACAAGACCAACAGATTAACCGGGAACCTACGCATTAAGCAACGCTTCAAAGCAGAACCCGACCCACAGAATTTGGCTCGTGAACCTCTATTATATGCGGGACGGATGGCTGGTCTTTATCGGTGTAATGACGCCGCTCGGGGACGAAGGAATGACCCCGTGACAAGTGGTATCAGAGCCAAGTCAGACCGAGGAAAGAATCGCTCAAGTCGCTCTCCCAAAAGTTCTTAAAGGTGTTGGCTAAACAAAGGTGGCGGGAGTGAGTTCCGGATATTGAAGAGTCAATATGATGTGTGGAGTTCACAATGTCGCATTCGATGGTAGCGAAAGGGTAATGGACTATGGAGTTTAGTCGTGCGTTGGGGCGAAAAGAAGTCGAATGCCCTTTAGCCATAAAGCCGAGTAAAGCCAATCATTCGAGGGAAGTCGTTCGTCGAGGCGAATGACCATGCGGGATGGCGTGCGTGAATTGATGGTGGGAGAATGTCACGAGCCAAATTCGTGGGTCGGGTTACGCTGGAAGCGTTGCTGTAACGTGGGTTCTGGTTAATCTGTTGGTCTTGTTGGAGTACCCCAACGTTAAGGGTGTAGTACGTGCCACGATTAGAGACTGATCGCACCACACGGTGGGAGTCGGGTCGCTCCCGATGAGTCCAAGGCAGGACGAAACCAGAGAACCTCTATTATACGCGGGACGGATGGCTGGTCCTTATCGGTGTAAGGACGCCGCGCGGGGACGAAGGAATGACCCCATGACATAAAGGGACATTCGACTTTTTATCGTCCCAGCGTGCAGCGACTAAACTCCATAGTCCATTACCCTTTCTGGCATCCATCGAACGCGACATTGTAAACTCCACACAACGTCATATTGACTCTTCAATATCCCGAGAACTCACTCCCGCCACCTTTGTTTAGCCAACACTTTTAAGAACTTTTGGGAGAGCGACTTGAGCGACTCTTGTCTCGGTCCGCCTCGGTCCGACTTGGCTCTGATACCACTTGTCACGGGGCCGTTCCATAGTCCCCGCGCAGCGTCCTTACACCGATAAGGACCAACCATCCGTCCCGCGTATAATAGAGGTTCACTGGTTTCGTCCTGCCTTGGACTCATCAGGGGAGCGGCCCAACTCCCGACCAGTGTGGTGCCATATCAAGTCTCTACTCGTGGCACGTACTACACCCTTAACGTTGGGGTACTCCAATAAGACCAACAGGATTAACCAGGAACCCACTCATTAAGCAACGCTTCTAAGCAGAACCCGACCCACAGAATTTGGCTCATGACACTAGCCTCCAAAAGTTCTAATAAATATATAAAGACTATAAAACACGATTAACACTAATAAATATATCGATCCAATGCATCCAACGACAAAAATTGCATGTTAGCTTTATATTTCATATTTGCTACAATATATTAATTCTAAAATGAAATGTATTTACATATTTATGATGCATTAATGAGGGGTTGTTTTTGTAAATTGTTGGTGAGTTAACGTTTAACCTTGGAAATGTTATGATAGTGGTGTTTTTTGGGTGAGTTAAGGTGAAATGTTAAAGCTGATGTGGCGCTGACGTGACAAGAGGTTAAAGTGTAACTTGATTTATTGTTGCAAGTGCTCTTATGATGTATATAGGTCATGTTGATACTCTTTTTAAAACTTAAAATTTTGAGCCATTTGAGAGTTAATTAATTGATTTCCTACTTTTTATCCAAGTGCTATTGAAGTATTTAGGAACTCCAATCATCAATCTGATGACATAAAAGAATATGGGTTGTTACACTATATAACATTATGTACTCTTGACATTAAAATTACACTAGATATACTAAAGAACCTTAAAAATCTAATCACAACAATTAGGCTACAAAAACAAATAAAGAAACACCCTTGAAAAGCCATTGACGAGTGGACGTAGATGGAATGCTCCAGTGGCGGATCCAGCCGTAAATCCAAGGTGGTTCCTTGATTTTGTAGGCGAAAAAGTCAACGAGTCAACAACTTATTGAGTCGGGTCGGGTCGGGTCAAGACAATGTCATTTAACACGAGTTTATATATGAATCGGAACATTAAAAATAGGTATGGTTCCTTAGATCCATTTTTTCCTAACGTGATAATATCGGCAACTTGTTCAATGGAAGAAAACAAGTTTGGCACAAGTGGTTATTATAGCCTTAGTTCTATATTTATTTACATAACAATTATTTTATATATGATGAAAAATTATCGAAATCAGCTTATGACAAATAAATAGTTTACTATGTAATATATACTGTAATTAAGTACATGTTAATGTACAAACGAGAAAACTGGCAAAGTGTGTATAACTTTCAAGCAATGACACTTATTATATAAATAAAACACATTTTAGTCTTTGCTTGCAGGTGTAGTACGTGTTTGTTTTAAAAGTAAGAATTTATTCTGCCAATACAAAGTATCCACTTCTATTATTCTCCTTTCATGTATTCAAATGTTTTAATAATATTTTCACTCTTCTCTCTCCAATAATACAAACACACATCAACTCACACCACAAGTATCGACTTATCTTCCTGTAAACTCAAATGACAGTGTCCGACATTCATTTTTGGCCGGATTTTCTTTGTTTCATTCTTGTTTTCGCATATTTAGATCTAAGAACTGTTTTTATTAAGCTTCTATATGTTCTTGATCTCCAAGGTGGTTCCTAATGAGTTTTCAAGGTAGGTCCCAAAATTTTTTCCATATATCGCTTCTTAACAATTTCAGTCTCTAAGGTGGTTCCCGGGAACCACCTTGATATGCCTAGGTCCGCCTAATGCTCACTTATGTTCTTCCTTATATTTGTTTCTTCATTTCATTAACTGCATAATCCTCTATCCAAAGATACAATAAATAAATAAATGAACTTAATTATCAACAAGAATATGGAGATACATAATGAACCAGATGCAAGTGACATTATTGAAATGGAGGCTCAAAAGTAGTTATAATCATTGATTTAGAAAAGGTCAAACAAATAATTTCCTATACTTAAGAAGATTCAACTAGTAGGTTTAGTTAATTACATGTTGTCTACTTGCAAAATGAGCTGGAGACTGATGGTGATACACCAACTACTACACGGCCGACCAACTACTACACGGCCGACCATGATTTATAATATACATAGTCTACGATATGATGACCAATTAAAATAAAAAGACTAGCCTCCAAAAGTTCTAATAAATATATAAAGACTATAAAACACGATTAACACTAATAAATATATCGATCCAAGGCATCCAACGACAAAAATTGCATGTTAGCTTTCAAGGCCGGCTTTAGGAGTCTGAGAGTGCGATTAAGCGGTCATGCATTGCCGACGAAATTACCAAATTTCATGCACATCTATTATATATATGAACATAATATGAGACTGATCTTAATTAATTCATGCACTATTTATTCATATGTATATTATGTGTTTGTTTGAGGCCTCTTTATAGTAATAAGACGGTAGCCACCGAAATCCATTTGGCATTTATTAGCTTTATATTTCATATTTGCTACAATATATTAATTCTAAAATGAAATGTATTTACATATTTATGATGCATTAATCGTTATTGCCATTTTTTCTAGAGCAAAATCTCATGCAAACCTTCATTAAATAGAATGAATCCATGTCGTGGTTACCAGTATTTCTGGGTTAGGGTGGAAGAAGCAATCCGCCTACTTAACGTGAATACAGAACATAGTAATACATGTTTAGTTTGATACTAGTTAGTAGAAAAAATGTTTAAACTAGTTGCGAAAATGGGTAGTGCCCTCAACATAAACAACAAAGTGCCCTCTTCCAAAAGAAAATATCACTCAATTGAATCTTTAGTTTATTATCATTATTTTTTTCTGAAACTCGTCGTTTGGTAGAGCGAGAAGAAGGTGGGAGACTGGAATAAGGACACTCGAGAGTGGAGACTAAAATATTAGAAAGTGGGTAATATTATTATCAATTATCATTTTATATTCTACTCGATTCATACTTTATTTTTGTTTGTTACTATAGTTGTCATATAACTATATGAAATTATGAATACTTTATTTTTAAGGTTAATTGCAACTTCTCTTGTAGCCTTTACGGATATGTTAATTGTTTAGTATTTATATCTTTGTCTTTGCCTCATCACCCCATAGCACTACTAGTTTTCTTATTAATAGTGTTGTTATAAAATGAGATCAAGTTGTTAATGTAATTTCATCTTAAATAAGATCAACTCGACGGTCGTAGGTTATTCTCACTTATAAAATATAAACACTTAGCTAGAAATACAATTAGGCCAAGCTAAAAAGGCTAAACTTGTGTCAAAGTAGTTAGACCTTTCTAAATTGCTTATAAACGCTTATAACATTATAATATGGATGTGGTATTCTTGATGTTAACATGATCTTTTTCCGAAGAATGAAACTTAAACTTAAAACTTGAGCTAACCAGTCCTTTAGTTAGTGTTAATTACTTACAAGAAATGCTTTTCACCTTAAAGAAAACGACCCGACCCATTTTGAGTTTTACATAAAAATAAATTTTTTACGACGTTATCGAATCATTCTTTCACTTGTTGCTTCATTCAATACGATAATCTGGCTCCGTCACTGCATGATGATGCTCACGTACAATAACTTTTATATTTTTTAGTGTTTAGACTATAAAATAACGATGAACATTCTTCGAAGTTTTACTTTCATATGTAAACTTCAAAAAATATAATTAAATGTCACAGACTTTCATAAAGTTCTAATATGCACATTTTGATGCGTTATTGGGTTAAAAATAGTGAAACGTGTATGTGCTTTCACTACTTTTTCTAGTATGATAACAAATGTTAATGCGCATTTCTTAACAATTTATAAAAGTTTGTGTCATTTAATGATATATTGTGGATTTTACTTACCAAAATGAGATTTTGAATAAAGTTTGTTTCAATTTTACAACCTGAACCACTTTTTAATGTAAATGGTATGTCGATATTAGTTGTAGGCTAATGGCCTTTTTCAATTTTTCTTGATCTCTTCAAGCTACTAAGTACACGTCATTGTAAGTTGACTTTTTATTATTTATGTTATTGGAGGCAATATCTGACACTGGATGAAACATGACCTGGAAGTTACACTCAAACTAATGGGCATGGGTTAAAGGCATGTCCGTTCGTATGAGATTCAGTTTAGGTAAGTGTTAGACATTGTATGGTTTTGATGGTCATCTACACAATAGGTGATGCACAATGAAAAATAAACACAGATCCAGTGTAGACCAAACCCCGTGTACACGAATCTTCTAAACAATGATACAACCTACGTTTTAAAACATAATAAGGGTGTTAAGAAAATTTTACTTGTTAATCGTGCAAGCACTAAGCTTCTTTACTTAACTCCTTTTTTGATCATATCACTACTACAATTTCAACTTTTTGCGTCGGAGATTTTTAGCGACCACATATGTGGTTGCTATATAAGGCATTGGGCCCACATTTTCAACGCAATTTTTCTTTGAATCTTACTATATGAGTCCCACTTAAATTGCGACCACATATATGGTCGCTACATGGTTTTCACATTGTTTTGTTAAAATTAATTCTAAAAACGTTTAAAAAAATAAAATTTTAAGGTGAAAAATACTTAGAGACTACAACTGTAGTCGCTATATTAATATATTTACTAAAAATTATTTAATTTTTTATCAAATACTTTTTATTAAGTTATAAAAGTTACAGGTAAAAAAAATTAATGTGTAAATTATGTAGTGACTACATATGTGGTCGCTAAATAAAAAAGATTAAATAAAAGAGATTAAAATTATATAGAAAATATTAAATAAAAAATATTTTTGATTTTAAATTACCCGGCGACCACATATGTGGTCGCTAGATAATTTAACAATTAAATTATTTTAATTTTATTTAACTACTTTGTTTTATTTAGCACCAAATTTGTTGCATGACGATATCATCTCAACTTGTCCGTTTAACATCTCAACTGTTGCATAAAGTGCCGGGAATTTTTTGCACAAAATCTGTTGCATGACGATATCATCTTAACTCGTTCGTTTAACATCTTATATATAATCATATCATCTTGACTCATCCATTTAATACATTATGTATATCAATACCATCTCGACTCGTCCGTTTAACATCTTATGCATAACGATATCATATCGACTCATCCATTTAACATGTTATGTATAACGATATCTTCTCCAATCATCCGTTTAGCAAATAAAGATAAAGTAAAGTAACTCCCAATGCCGTCTTCCACGGGTTATGGGTACCCAATACCGTTTCCGGTGTTTGGGGGAGGTTAAGATGTAGACAGCCTTACCCCTACCTAAGGTAGAGGCTCGCTTCGGCTTTACCAAAGGTAAAAGGACCTCCACCTTTTGTAGGGAGTGAAGATCGAACCCCGACCTCTCGGTTGAGAGGCAAGGGGTTTTCCAACTGATCCAACCCCTGACCTCTCGTTTAGCAAATGATGTACATCAATAACAAATCGACTCAACCGTTTAACATATCATGTATAACGATATCATCTTGACTCATCCGTTTAACATCTCATGTATAACGATATCATCTCGACTCATACGTTTAATATAAGATGTATATCAATAACATCTCGACTCATTCGTTTAACATCTCATGTATAACCATATCATCTCGACTCATCTGTTAAACATCTCATATATAACGATATCATCTCGGCTCATCCGTTTAACATATGATATATATCAATATCATCTCGACTCATTCGTCTAACATCTCATGTATAACGATGTCATCTCAACTCATCCATTTAACATCTCATGCATAACTACATCATCTCGACTCATCCGTTTAACATGTCGTATATGCGTATCATCTTGACTCATCCGTTTAACATCTCATGTATAACGATATCATCTCGACTCATCCGTTTAACATATGATGTATATCAATATCATCTCGACTTATGCGTAACATGTTAAACGAACGAGTCGAGGTGATATGGTTATGCAACACATGTTAAACGAACGAGTCGAGATGATATGGTTATACATCACATGTTAAAAGAATGAGTCGAGGTGATATGGTTTTACGTCACATGTTAAACGAACGAGTCGAGATGATATGGTTATACGGCACATGTTAAACGAACGAGTTGAGGTGATATGGTTATACATCACATGTAAAACGAACGAGTAGAAGTGATATGGTTATATGTCACATGTTAAACGAAGGAGTCGAGGTGATATGCAATTTTCCAAAACTAAATTACATATAATTGAAGGAATAGTATCACAATTAACAAACACGAAGGTAAACACTAATTACAATTATTAACGCTAATCAAAAGCTAAGCCGGGTAATTTTTGTATTTTATATATTCCCGATTCTTGTAGTGTGTATAACGATATCATCTCGACTCGTCCATTTAGTATCTCATATATACACCGAATCCTAAACGCTAGTTATTCCTTAATTAAACACATTATTTTTTTTAAAAAAGGAAAATAACTTAGAGACCACATATATGGTCGCTAAATGTGGCGCTTTTCACACAAAAGTTTTCGCTCCCTCCAATACATCTCCAATAATTTTCACAAAAAATTAAACATACTATTTTTTTTTAAAGAAAATTAACTTAGAGACCACATATGTGGCCTCAAGATTGCTAAACGACAAATGTCAACCACTATAATCTGTTTATACAATAGAATTTAAAAAAAAAAAAAAAAAAAAAAAAAAAACCTTAGAGACCACTTTTGTGGTCACAATGCGGGTAGAGGAAGGAATGTACCCGGCATTGGCTCAAGTCATCACACACTTTCTAGCCAAGATTATATGACCTCGGGAGATTTGGTGTGCTGAAGTACTGATACAACGAGCTCAAAAGGCTGAAGCTTTAGCTAAGGAGGCACGAAACGAGGTTTCAAGTGTTAAAGAAATCTTTACACAGTTTATGGCGCACTTCAACTCACAAGCAGGTAGTTCCTCAAGCTTGACCCCGTTTATCCCCTGTCCGCCTATTTCCAGCCCGCCCATTTCCAACCCGTCTACTGATCGCCTCCATTCACTTGTTGACATTAACCCTGACCCGAATCTGTACCAACAAATGACGAATCCTGGTGGCTATTATAGACCAGTTATGGGGACTGATGATGAAGAAAGTGGCGATGATGAATAGGGATTTAAGTATGTTATTTGTATTGACATTGTTTTATTATTAGTAATAGCTTAATTAGGATTGTTATTTGCGAATACTATGACTTTGTTTTATTGTTTTTGGATTGATAAATAGATGGATGAAGTTTGAAAACTTTTGTAACCTGGTTTTGGGTCATTTACAGGTTCTGTTTAGGTAGATTTTTTCCGGATTATTTTCCGCAAAAATCAAAAAAAGCTACTTCCTTTTTCTTTTTTTTTTTTTTTTTTTTTTTTTTTTTTTTTTGAATACCTGATATGTCGCGACCACATATGTGGTCGCTATGTCAATAACAAATATACTATTTAAAAATGGTTTTAATATTGAAAGCGAGTATTTTTACCGATTTACTAGAAAAGAAGACTTAATACCTTGAGACCACAATGTGGTCGCTAGATGATAATGAGTTTTATTATATTTTGTATTTAATTAAAATGTATCCACACAATTTTTATTATTCAATTTATAATAAATACCTTGAGACCACATATGTGGTCGCTAGTTTGTTTTGAATAACTGCCTAAAACATTAGTTGAATGTTTTGTGGGCCTCGAAAATGGTCGCTAGCTGCATGGTTTTCGTGGTCGCTATGAAACATAGCGACGAGACCATTGCGTCCATCATATTGCGACTATATGTAGTTGCAAAGTGACTTAGTGACCACATTTGGGCTATTTGGAGACCACATTTGTGGGTAGCAGTAGCTGAAATTGTAGTCGTGATATACGTCCTTGATTCGAATATCTTGGGAATATCACCATCAGGGTTGCATCAAGTATCCACGTGAATTACACAAGTAGGACTAGGGCTAAAAACCTATCATAAGCTATGTGAGTACGAACTTGGGTAAAACCCTAGATTTGATCTACGGGATCAAAGAGATATCGATTAGGGTTTAGAAAACCCTAGTCATCCTTGTGAGTTTCTGATCGACCCAAATGGTTTAAATCCTTTGGGATTTCAGTCGACTAGGGAGTCGAATTCTGGTCAACTTGGAGTAATCGACCAAATGGGATGTATTCCTTTTGGTGTATTCAATCGATAGCAAGACAAAAGAGAGCGAAGAGGGGAGAAATTTAGGGTTAAGTGAGAAGTTATGTGATGTTTGTGAAAGCTTCTCAAGACCCTTTGTATATAGGTGGCTTAAAGGAGGTTTATAGAGTTACTTGGAAATCAAGTAATTTAAGTTTGACAAAAAGTCAAACTCCCCTTTATGGAGTTTTCATTTGAAACGAACCAAACAACCCTTGGGATTGTTTGTTTGGTATTTTGTCATTTTACTCCCCTCTAATATTTATCTAGAGAAATAGTAGACTTTGGTTATTTACCATTAAGTCGCTTAAGGAAAATAACGTAGGATTTTCATTTCCTCGTCTATTTTATTTCATTTCGTAACTCCTTTCTTATTTCCACTTGTATTGTCCCGTTTAGTGTGCACCGGTGTGACCCTTTAGCATTTCTGTGGAGGCAAGTATGAAAGACGTTATGTTGTTTGAACACAATCCCTTCAGACTCCGACTTGTGCAAATACAAGAACAATGGAATCTTCTTTCATTGTACCAAGAAGTTCCAAGCAACGCATTGTAGTACCTCAAAATCAATTCAATACCCAGGTAGTGATATACCCATCATTAATTACGCCCGGCTAAGTCCAATTCAAACTTAAGCTTGAATTCCAACTCAAACTCATGGTTGAGTTTAGGGTATACGACTGTATCCCATTGCAATTTCCTATATTTTGAAAGTATCAAACATGGATGCATATTCTATAATGCTTTCTTCCATTCTTATTCTCGTAACACTCAATTTGTCCTCCCACATTGCTTCAAGAACATTAGTCGCATTGCCACGCTTTTCAAAAATCTTTTTCATACAAGGGCCTAGGAAAAATATCATTTCTTTAGTCTATTTCAACTTGGAGTTGCAAATTGCCTTTTTGGCCAATAAGTCATTTTTCCACTTCCCACTGAAGTTGACCTTTTACGCTTTTACTCTTTTACTGTGTAACTGGAAAGTAAGTCTAAATCCAATGAGATACAAAGAATAATGTCTTACATTCTCAGGTCACTGGGATAGTACTTCACGATTAGAGAGCACTAATAACATTGATCCATGTGGTCGCTTCTAGATCATGGTCATTGATAATGTTCAATTCAAACATATTTTATTCGCGTTATTTGTGTGTTTGTGCACGTTATTTGGTAATATCTATAGGATATTGGTACTTAATAGTGCAAAAAGATAAATTCAGGTTCATACGGTCAGAAGAATTAGCCAATTAATGAAAGGAACGAAAGAAGAAAAAGAGCGCACAAAAATCTTTACAAGGAGCCGCCGGCTGTGTACCACGAGGCGTGGGCGTACCACTAACCGTCAAACATGTACCACGAGTTGTGGCTTACCACCAGCCATCAGCTGGGGTACATTTTAGCTACAAAGTTGCATTTAAGAGGCTTTTTACTCCCCTATTTGGGGTGGTTGAAGGCATACTAGTTGATTGGAGGCTCAAGAAATCTTATAACTTCTTATTTTCTTATTCAATTGTAACCATACTTTTGGGTAACTTTATTTGCTTAATTATGATGTTGAACAATCTTTGTTTGAATGATTTTATGAGTTTAATTGAAAGAATCATGAATTTGTGTTTTCTACTTGCATAAGAATTATGTGATTTACTCTATATAGTGTTTAGACGATTGTCAAAAAATGGAAATATGATTTTCTTAAGAAGTTTGTTTAAATATTAAAACTTGTATGTTGCAACTTGTTGGTAAAACACAAGGGATTTAAGGGTCAAAAGGATTTCTCTTTTGATTTACGCTAAATGGTTAGTACACGAACCTGTTTGGTTCTTCGTGATTGACACCCATGAAGTTAACTAATTTGAAATGGGCTTGTAAATGTTTAATCACGAGTATAGGCCGAAAGGACTCGTAGGAACTAATATGGTAAAGCACGTTTTCACACAAATAGATTCTTAAAGGCTTGGTTTTTGATAAAATTTCATAGGATGAGAGGGTTCATTAATCCAAACCAACATATATGCGTTTTTCATAATATGACCGGTTGAACCGGAAAACGCTTACAAATGAATTGTCTTATTGACTCATGCTTTATCCAAACATTTTTTTTGTTAAAAGGGTACCCCCTTGTAAAATATTATTACTCAAAAAAATAAATAATTAAGTACAACGGGGTGTGGGTGAGTTGCACACCTCGGCCCCAAATATCCAACACTATTATATGATAGGAAGCTAATTCTCTTGCAAGTACCTTTATTAATATTGTTTGTTTAATTCCAAAGTTCATGGTGGTTAGGAGTGTGACAATCCTATTTGCTTGTTTTCATTACTTTACTTTACACAATTTTACTAAACATTTTGGAGCGACCTTTATTTACCACAAAACTTACTACAAACGAATTGGTCATACTTTCCCGAACGTGTTTTTAAAAATATTGGAATATACAAATTTATAAATTTAAAAAATGACTAGCATCTAGTGCATCAATCACGCCCAGCATTTTCCCTACAAATACATATGAAACTCACCATCTTGGCCAAAATATTTCATGTTTCATAATAGCTGTAAGCATTATGTTAATATCACTCCATGATAACCAGCTAAAGACTATGTCTTATTCATCGATTAAATATACGCTAAGTATAATATACTCGTAATGTCTCGTATCATTTTCATGAGTTAATGACATTATCTAGATTCTCGGGCGATTGATTTAGCTCGTGCCAGAAAGTGTTTGGGGGTTTATCACTATTTTATAAACTTTCTGACGGATTCTCTTCAGGAGAACCCCTGGGCCTCACTTACAATTTCTTTTTATTTCCATGTCTTACTATTAATGAATCCAAGAGAGTATTGGTCTCATCAATTCAGTCTTACTGGTTGATAGACTTAGTTGAATCGTGACTCACCCTTCTTAGCATTCAACGATGCCTCTATTCCATGGGTTTAGATAGAATGGAATTATCTCATAAATTAGAACCATGACTCCTTGTTACTGATACTCCTATGTCCTTGAGAACCTCAATACAAGCCTCTTTGAAACAACAATATAGTTGCGCATTTCTGATTTGAAGTCCATAAGTCACTCGGCTTCTTAATTTGTTCATTACAACCACTCGGCTTCTTAAAAACATGACTAGCAATTAGCGCATTAAGTATTTGGCGCCGCTGGGAGGATTTGAGTTTTAATTGTGTTTAGTTTTTATTTAGTAGCGGAATAGTCATTTTTACAATAATTGGTAGTTTGCATATTTAGTTCTTGATGAAATTTTGTGCTCATATAGGTGTTTGATTATGTTTATGTGTTATTATGTTTTTCATATTTACGTTTAGATTATCATGATTATATGTTTTATTTGATTTAGTTAGAGTATTAGAATATGCTCTTTTATGTTTGATTGCATTAGTTTAGTATTTCTTAGAATTATGTTTTATGTTTTCTAGTTTTATGATTTATTATGCTTTTGTGTTTAATTTATTTCAAGTGTTCTTGATGAATTCTTGTGCTATAAGTGTTTAATTATTTACTTAGTTTAAGTTTGATCTTGGTTTATGATTAACTTGTGTTCCAGTTTAACTATTTTAAAACTGTTTTTTTTTTTTTTTTTAATAAATTGTGAAATCAAGATCGCTTACGGATGAGTACCATGAGCCGCCGGCTGGTGGTCATCTGATCCACAGGAAACACCCTAATTGCTGGTTGGTGGTCTTCTGCCCCACCTCAACCGCCAGTTGAGTACCACCAACCGTCGGTTGGTGGTACGCTGGCATATCGACTTTTTTTCTTAGTACTTTTCTTGTTGCGATTGTTTTAGACTATTTGCTTATGCTCTATAACCGTTACTTCACTATTATAAATGTTATTTTGTTTTAACTTACCCTTAACCATTTGCATTTGCATGCATTGTGTATTTATTTAGTGTCTTAGATAAGCTTTACAACGGATACCTTGAGCGATGTTTTGGAATACTTGGATAACTTGAAAATGATTATCACGGATTGAGGTGATGCTATAGACAATATGGAAAACTTAGTTGAGGTTGAGAAGAAGGAATTGGAAAAGAAAGGTAGGGAGATTGATAGTTATGAACCCTAGAGGCCCAAGGTGATCACATTCACCAAAGCTAAGCCTCGAGAGTATGTCGAGCATTCCATGCGTTATGCTACACCATGTAGAATTCTTGGTTAAGGAGTATGGAATGATGAATGCAACATAGCCCAAAATGATAGTTATATCACTGTTGAGTTTTTCGAATAGCGTGGGATAAAAGAGTTCGATCTAAATGACGTTCATGGTTTTGTATTTGAAATGGATTAGGTTGTGGATGAATATGAGGATTCTGCAGATCCTACGGTTAATTTGGGGAGGGATTTTTTCTTGCTATCAAGTGCACTATGGATTTTGGTTTAGAAGAGATGCGGATTAACATAGGTAAGCCTCAAGATGATAGGGATGTAAGTTGGTTGATTGACCAACTAATGAAGGAATGTGATTAGGAGATGGTTAAAATAAGGAAAGCAGCCCGTAACAAAATAAGAACAAAAGCCTTGTACTACATCCACATCCTTATTGACTTATTTAGTAGGAATACCAAAGTCATCAGTATCATCCATACTAAGGGCATCAAATTTATTAGATGTTGCAAACTTCGTTCCACTCGTACTAGGCACATCAGCAGCCTTTTTCTTAGTGACATCGACTTTCTTAGGTTCAATAAGAGCCTTTTTGGGTTAATATTGGAACTTATTTCCCACATTAGGTTTCATAAACCCTCCTTGACCCGAAGCAGTTGGACCACCTTGCTTACCCTTCTTTTTGTTGTTGACAGTTTGGAAACCGTCATTAACACAGTAGGCTGAATAGGGGGTAAAAACGATTTTGAACAATCAACAAGAGAATGACCAAAGATCTACACGTATCACATTGAGGAGGTTTCCACTCGTATTCAACCCGTATCTTCTCAATAGTCGAACCCGACCCTTCAAGTAGGGGTATATTAGCACCATCATTTTTAGAGATTGAAGATGATATGGAACGAGCATTGGCCACAGAAGCTTATTTTAACCCCTTCAAAAATATTATTCTGTTTAAATAATCGGTTGGTTTTTTTGGTTAATTGTTTATCCAAATAAAGAACATCGAGTGGGAATCCGAAGGTCATGGCACATATAGGAAGATTGAAGGTGACGAGGCTTGACATGCAAAGTCTGAGATCATATGTCTAAGTGGACGAAAGTTCACACGAGGGTTCAAGACCAATGAAACAAGGAAGCTTTCCGGGAAATTAAATCTCTAAAGACATCATCATATTTGATAACTTCTATGACCGAACATTCCAAGAAGACGCAAATAAATAAGCAAAATTGAGCTCTCATTTTACTTTTATGCATTCTCAATAATCGCATTTTTGACTAATTTCAATTTCATACTTTACTGTTTGGTTATTTTCGTTTGGGTTATTTTGAATTATTAGCATTTGGTAATTTATTTTGGTATGACTTATTTACTGTGTTATTTTAGTTTATATAGTTGAATATTGTTTGGAAATGCAATGAATTGAATTATGTTGGAAGTGTTAGTGAATTTTTGTGAAAACCAAAATCGTTTTGCAAGTAAAACGCACAGAAACCTGATACAATAGCACGTTGATAAGTCGAGAAAATTTTAAAGTTTAGTTTTGTGCAAAATACCCACAGTTGGTTGTACAAAATTCCCAAAATCACTAAAACTTCATAATAATAATAATAATAATAATAATAATAATAATAATAATAATAATAATAATAATAATAATAAAATAAAGTGATGCGGTGAAGGAGGCGGTGACCTTGTTGAACTCGAGAAGGAGGCGATGACCTTGTTGAAGCGGATCCGAAAGTTCTCGGTCACTCAAGATATTGGCGCGCGTGGTGCTAACTATATTTCTAGTAGGGTTTGTTTTATTATTGCTTAGAGGAGTGGGGCCCGTTAGTTTCTCGGCTCCCACTAATTTCTTGTAATATCATTTGATTTTCTAATGAAGTGATGTTTTATAAAAAAAAAATAATAATAATAATAATAATAATAATAATAATAATAATAATAATAATAAAGTGTTGCGGTTCATATTTTCAATAAGATTGGTTTTGCTATTGCTAGAAGTGTGGGGGCCCAGTTGGTTTCTCGGCTTCCCACCAATTTCTTGTAAATCCTATGAGTTTTTAATAAAGTGATGTTGTAAATCCTGGTGGTAGTTTGCAGGTTGTGCGTGAGGTTTTAGCTGAGCCCCCTCCATCATGGTCTACTGTTGATGATAGTCTGGATTTGGGTGATCGTAATGTCAAGCAATGCAAGAGGAAGATTTGTGATGGTCATTATACTGCTGCGGTCAGAGTTCTTTCGTCTTCCGGTGTTGCACCTTATGATGCTTCTACTTGAAGATTTAAAAGCTAAGCACCCTTTTCACCGCTCCTCTCGGCTCGATATACCTATTGACCATCATCACCTTACCGCATCCTCTTCCATCGTTCTTGACATGATCAAGAGTTTCCCTCGTGGTACTTCTTGTGGGCGAGATGGGTTACGTGCCCAACACCTTTTGGATTGTTTGAGTGGTGCAGCTGTGGCTATTTCTGACGAGTTGATCGCTTCTATTACCCAAGTGGTGAACCTTTTTCTTTCTGGTTACTGTCCGAGAGCGTTGGGGGAGTATATTGCTAGTGCTCCTCACACCCTTAGTCAAACCAGAGGGGTATCCGTCCTATTGTTTGTTGGGACTGCTTGAGGCGTTGGTTTCAAGGTTTGTGCTTCCATGCTTAGCCACTCTTCGTGCGCTTATTTTGACGATTTACAACTTGGTGTTGGGGTGTCTGGGGTGGGAAGCTATTCTTCACGCTGTGAACTGCTTTGGTGGAGGACCGGGGTGAGGTCGGTCTGTCCATGTTGTTGGTTGATTTTAAAACGCTTTCAATATGGTGGACCGGTCATATGTTACGTGAGGTTCGTTGCATTTCTGGCTATTTCACGTTGGGTGAGTTTTGCTACTCTAGTCCTGCTAGATTATATTATGGTGAGCATACTCTTTGGTCTCATCAAGGTGTGCAACAAGGCGACCCGCTTGGGCCTCTTCTTTTTGTTTTAGTCTTACATCCCTTAGCATGTAAGATTAGAGATTCTTTTGACCTTTCCTTTCAAGCTTGGTATTTGGATGATGGCACTATTATTAGTGATACCTTGGTTGTGGGTAAGGTTTTAGAGTTTATTATGGCCGACGGACCTTGTCGTGGCTTACACCTCAATGTTGATAAAACTGAAGTCTTTTGGCCACAAGAGGACCCCAGAAGCAGGTATGATGGTGTTTTTCCCCCTAATATTTCTCGCCCCTCACATGGTGTTAAATTATTGAACTCATGGAGGCAGTTGCCTGAAAAGGGTTGCTAAAACTATTGAACTCATGGAGGCAGTTGCCAAACTTAATGACCCTCAATGCGAGTTGTTGTTACTGCGTGCATGTGCTGGTATTTCTAAGCTCTATTTTTCTATGCGCACATGTTCTCCTCGGGTTTTTGAGTCGCCGTGTTTCTTTGATGCGGCACTTGCTCTTCTTGAGCGTATTGTCACCGCTCGACTGGTTTTGGTGATCGGCAAGTGGAGACTCGCCACCTTACCTTTTGCTTTTGGGGACTTAGTTTATATTCTGCAGTGATGTCTTGAACTATGCCTTCATTGTTTCTAGACTTCAACTACCGCCTTCGCACAAAGCTCCTTCATGGTTCGGGTATTATAACCGCCGGTCCTCTTTGATGATGCTCTTTGTACTTTCAACGTGAATATGGATATTGACCTTTGTGTAACCCTATTGAGGTCGCCGCCCCAAACTTATGAAGAAATTGGCGCATATATATTTCGGTCGGGTTTCCCAAACGGTTGAATCTACTTTCCATCTTTCCCTCGACGGATGGCGTTATGGAGCTCTTTAAAGGAGGATCACACTCGGATTGGCTTAGGGTGGCTCCAGATCCGGATTGAGACAAACTATGAGTGCCAAGGCTTATCGGTGTGTCTTGTGTTATCGTTTGGGTGTTCCTCTTTTCACCGTTCGTGCACCGTGCTCGCTTGCTCTAAAGTTTTCCCGGAGATATTTATGGGATCACGCCTCTAGTGTGCGGGTATTGTTGGCATTAAACATCGTCACAACCTTGCGCGATGTTCTTGTTGACATATGCTCGATCCGGGATTTCCACCGCAAGGAGGTTGATATTGGGCTTTTGGAGATGGGGACGGATCATTGCGACCGGTGACATATTACTCTACTCTTGGGATAGTGGACGATGCATGTGTTGATCTTACGGGTTCGTCACCTTGACGCAAACCGGTTGATTGATTTTATACCGTGGCGAGCGATCGGCGATCTTTCAGCAGAACGGGTCAAATACGATGCCAAATGTGCGAATATTGGGTATGGGTTTCTCTTCTTTTTCCTCTTTGGGAACTTGAGAGATGCGCCACCTTACTCAAGCGTATTCGATGATTCTCTATGACCCAGGACATTGGAGCGCGTACAGCAGTTCATATATTTAATAGGATTGGTTTTACCATTACTAGAGGCGTGGGGGCTCAGTTAGTTTCGAGGCTCCCCGCTAATCTTTTGTAATCCTATAAGTTTTTAATAAAAGTGTGATTTATAATAAAAAAATAAAAAAATAAATAAATAATAATAATAATAATAATAATAATAATAACAAGGTGTTGGTGCCCGCCGCGTTGCGGCGGGTCTTTTTCGCATGTATTTTTGTTTGGTGTTTGTGTCGTAGAAGCCACAGGTATATGGCTGTTTGTTTATTGAAGAGCTAACAAAGTTTTTTCTCCAACTTGAACTTGCCATTCTTTGCGGTTGAGATAATCATGCCACCATCTTGTTATTCTGAAAACAAAATGTTACTAATGAATACTTGAGGCCACCATGAACTAAAAAAAGTATATATGTATCCATTTACTGTAACAACCTACTAATTTGAAAACAACCCACCTATTAATGTATAACAAAATTTAAGTCATAAACTTTATTAAACTAAATATACACAATAAATATTAAAAACAATTTACATAATAATATTAACAATAACCACTATAAAAAATATTAAAAACAATTTTGAAAATAAATCATATTTTTTCCGGCGAGAGATACGATTCCGGCTATTTTTCCGGCTAGAGTCGTGGTTACTGTTCCGGCAGAGAGGTGCTGAAAAAAAAAGTTGGATTTACAAATAAAATTAATAGATCTACCAAAAATATATATAGATCTATAAAAAAAACTCTAAATCCACAAATAAAAGCATCAGATAATAAAAAAAAAAAAAAAAACTTATGAATCTTTAAAAAATTAAATAAATACGAATTTTTCAAAAAAAATACGGAGTGTTTAAAAAATAGATCTATCAAAACTAATTACGGATCTTTAAAATAAAAATAGATCTAAAAAAACTCCACATATCTATAAATAAAAACCTTTATATCTACAAAAAAAATCGGATCTTTAAAATTAAAATAAAAACTTACGGATCTTTAAAGAGATTAATTTAAAACATACGCTTTTTAAAAAAAAATAGATCTACAAAAGAAATTCGGTGCTTTAAATTAAAAAAATTACGGATCGCTTAAAAAATACGGATTTTAAAAAATTAATATAAATAAAAACCTTTAAAAAAAGATACGGATCCTTTAAAAAAAATATATTTTAGATCTACTAAAAATGGGATCTTTAAAAATAAAATAAAAATTACGGATCTTTAACGAGTAATTAAAAACATACGGAATTTTTATAAAAAATAGATCTACAAAAAAAATTGAGCTTTAAATTAAAAAAATAACGGATATCCTTAAAAAAATATATCTATAAAAAGAATACGGATCTCAAAAACAAAATTAGATCTAAAAATCATTAGATCTACAAAAAAAAATATTAGATCTACTAAAAAATTTTAAAAGTTAAGGATCTTTAGAAAAAAAAGGATCTTTAAAGAAAATGAAAAGAAAATACGGGTCTTTAAAAAGTAGATCACACAAAAAATTACGGCTTAGAAAAAAAATTAGATATATAAAAAATATTAGATATATAAGAAAAATAGTTCATCTTTATTAAAAAAAACATACCAAAAAACGTGAGGAGGGTGGTGGGGGGCGCGTCGGTTGTTGCTGTGGTGGCGGCCTTCGTCGGTGGTGGCAGCGATACTGTGGTGGCGGCTTTCGTCCGTGTTGGCAGTGGTACTGTGGTGCCGACAGTTGGGTGGCGGCGACGGGAGTAGGGTTGGTTTTGTGGAGAGTGTTTTTTAACAAGAATGTGTGTGTGAGTTTTTTTTAGAGTTGTGTGTGTGTGTTTTTGTGTGGGTGTGGGTATTTTAATCCTTCGATATTATTGGTTGGGACATGCTCAAACTTTACTTATGAATAATAATCTCTTGTTAATAGTACCTAAATAAAATAATAATTTTTTGCAACAGTAAATGTTTAGTTTTAATATATATAGTAATAATAACAACACGCTAACACCGATCTGACCAACTTTAGTTGAAAAGTTCCAACATCTTTTACATTTTCAACCTTCCGCACATGAAACACCGATCCTAGGTAAAATCTGACTGAAGCATGTCACTATTAGGTTTACAATATCGACGCAAACATATGGTACACAATAGAGGTGAAAAATGTGTTGTGTAATGGGTTAAGGCTTGCACATGCTTCATACAGGTCAACCCGAAACATTTTTTGTCAAAATTTATAAAATTTAATAGATAATTAATGTGACTGTGATTAAGAAAAGTGTATTTGTACATCAATTATCCCAATTTTGTTAATAGAACCGTTTATGAAGTTTGATGCATTAATGCTATGGGAGACCTACGGCCAATTTCTGACCCCTTTGGTTCTAAGCAAACTCTTTTAATTAACCAGATTTATCCATTAAAGATACAACCTAACCTGAATCATGAAGCGATATTTCCTTGGCTAATTTTCATTTCAACAAATCACTAAATGCGCACTAAATTACCGGAGAACATTGGCTAAAAAGTCCTCTTTTCATTTAGTCAAATACAAAAGCATGTAAACATATACAACAATATGTCAACAAGTTTAATAATTAATTATTGATAAGTACTATTAAAATGGCCAATTATTTATGGAATATATTCATTGCGTGTCATTAGAGGCTAACAGATACAACAGCGTATGAACATGTTTAATAATTGCTCCCTCCGTCCCAAATTAATTGTCCTTTTTTAACTTTTTAAAGTTTTTCTTTATCAACTTTAATCTTTAATATTTTTATTTATGTTATATAATACTTGATGAAAATTATATAAATGAAAAATACATTTTAAAACCAATCCATTCATATATTTTACGTTAACTATTATGTAAAACAAATGAAAATATTTAAGATCAAAGTTAAAATGATAAGACTTCAAAAAATCAAAAGAGGACAATTAATTTGAGACGGAGGTGGTACTTTTTAATAAATATTAAAAAATTGGCAATTATTAATGGAATATATCAATTATGTGTCTCTAGATGCTAATGGTTTTGTATCTTGTGTAAAGTTCTTTAACATTCTATTGTCATTTATCAAGTGATGACAATGAAATTTCTTTATCTATTTATAAAGGAGAATTGCATATATACTCATTAAAATTTAAAAATTTGTATATTTCTCATAATATAAGTTTTTAATATATGAAGTACAATGAAACTTAAAAATATTTTGGTATATATGCAAATATGCAAGTTTTAGTGGTTATATATGTAATTTCCCCTATTTATAAATAAAGATAGGTAACAAACTCAAACTTTTTTAAAAGGGAAATTTGAAGACATTATTATATATACATTAATCTTTTCGGTTTGTGTTTGTATATATAGATGATGTTGATAAGTGTGTGGGATTCCTTGTTACTTTTAATGGATGGAAAGACAATTAACATTTTGTCATAGGAAACGTCCCTTTTGTTGAATAATTCAATGTTTGAATAATACAATATGAAACCTGACATTGAAAAATCATTAGATGTTAAACAGGTCGTTAAGGATGTTGTTAGTGCCTAGTGGTCTTAGTTTATTGAATATCCCATACTCTACATCTGCATCTCATGATCAAAGTGATGGTCAATTCACTCAATTGTACTATGCATAAACATTTAATCTAACACTCTACATACTTATGCATTTTGATAATTTTTGTAGTGATTGTTTAATAAAAAAAATAACATAGTTTACAAATTTCAATATTAATAATCACTTGAACGATCTCAATAACAAACAAACCTCAATTCCAAAATTAACATAAAATCTATTCGAGGTTAACTTAAAGAGATAAACATGTGAAAACAACAACTCAAGAGCGCAAACTACATGTTTTGTCAAGCGATCCAAAACATGTGGCTTCCGATTGTTATAACCATTTCTATGACACATTTCATCAAACACGCTACATGCATATTTAATTAGATATAGTGATGATAATGAATACTTATCAATTGCCAAAACACGAATTAATTAAAAAACACAAGCCATGTATATATGATTAGTGATGATCAAGGATTTCTTTTTGGACAAATATAACATGAAACATATAACATGAAATGAAACATAACATAAATTGAAAACCACAACTCCACAAGAGCACAAAATCATGAAGTTATATTTTTTTTGTTAATTTGTAGTTGATTTACAATAGAACACCGGCTAAAAAGTCTTCTTTCCATTTAGACGAATGCAAGAGCATGTGAAGAAGTTTTATAATCAAATTGTTATTTAATTGGCCAACTAGCAATAAAACATATTATTTGACTTGTTATTAAATTGGCCACCTAGCAATATAATATATTAATAATGAAATTTGTACGTTATGTGCACAAGTTCTATAATCATGTGTCATTTGCTACCTGTTTTTGTATCTTTCACAAAGTTCCTAGCAGTAGGTAGTGGTTGACCAGCAATAACATTATAGCAACGTCGGCAATGCATGGGTTGATCAAGAAAAGAGCCAACTTGAGTTGATAAGTTACAACTTATCAACTCAAGTTGGCTCTTTTACCCAAAAAAAAAAAAAAAAAAGTTGATAAGTTACAGCTATTTTCACATTTTGAACCTTCTGCACCTGATACACCAATCCGTATTTTCTTTTTCATCTTAAGTGAGATACTCTCCAGAATATAAACTAGTTAACATATTTGATTTAGTAATTACCTGATGACTTGTTTTTGTTTTGTGATATGTATTAACAATGGTATAGAATTATAATAAATTCTTGGTCGTTAAAGTTTTGTTCTCTATTTCATGAATATAGTTTGTTTGTGTACTTGTTTGGTAATAAACTTTGTATTTCAAACAGGACATTTCAAAACTTATAGGTAGCAACTATCAATGTGGATCAAACATGAAAGTATGTGTTTCGTGTTATTTTATGTAATGGATAAAGGTCCGGTTTTGAATATCGGAGTATTTTAATAATAAAATAAAATTATTATGATACAATTAACTTTTTGACCATTAAGATTACACTAATTATCTCTAGAGGAAATTTGGTTCCGTTGAATAATTGAAAGTCTGAATAAAAATATCAAGACAACAAACATATAATTTGAATATGTAATGAAACATCAATATAAGACTGAGTGTAATAGGGTACCAAGAACGCGATTTTGGTGATGTTATATGCGTTGAATTTAAAACACTCACCCTCACGCGTCGGTCTATGTTAATGGGAGAACTCGGTTGCTTGATAAAATTAGTTGTTGAGGTTGGGTGTATGGACTTGGGTTTTGTGAGGTATATTTGTGTTTAAGTGATGTATGTTTGAGTTGGTTTGTCTAGGGGGTAAGTTGGTTGTGATGTTGGTGAGTGGGTGAAAAAGTTATGTGTAAGTTAGTGGTGATAATGTTGGTCACCGCTACACGTAACCTAAACTAAACTGAAGGCCACAAGAGCATTGTAGAAGTTTTTAATAATTATGTAACACTCTCTAGATAAGAACAAAATGACCAAGGATTTCGTTTGGTCAAATAACTGGAAATTGGTTGAAATAAAACATCAACATAAACTCAAAACCACAAAAGCACAAGATCATGAAGTGATATTTTCTTGGCTAATTTTAATTTAAACAAATCACTAAATATGCAGTTTATTACAGTAGAACATTGGCTAAAAATTTATCTTTTCATTTATTCAAATACAGGAGCATGTGAACAAATACATGTCAAAAAGTTTAGTATTTAATTGTTGATAAGTATAATAAAACTGGCCAATTGTTTAAGGAATATATTCATTATTAAATGCTAACAACTCCAACAACGTATGAACAACTTTAATAACTACTTTATGATCAATATTATAAAATTGGCAATTATCAATTGAAAACTATTCATTATGCGTCATTAGACGCTAATGGTTTTGTATCTTGTGTAAATGTCTTTAACATTTCTTTTGTCGTTTATGAAGTGATGAAAATGAAATTTCTTTATCTATTTATAAAGATAAAGACAGGTAACAAACCTAAACTTAAATAATAGGGAAATTTGAATACATCATTATGTATAAATGAATCTGTCCTATTTGTGTTTGTATATATAGAAGATGTGGATAAGTGTGTGGGATTCCTTGTTATTTTTAATAGATGGAAAGACAATTAACATTTTGTCATAGAAAACATCCTTTTATTGAATAATTCAAAGTTTGAATATAATACAATATGAAACCTGAGTTTGAAAAATCATTAGATGTTAAAAAGGTCATTAAGGGTGCTGCTAGCGCTCAGTGGTCATAGTTGATTGAATATCCAATACGCTACATACTTCTGCATCTCATGATCGAAGTGGTGGCCAATTCACTCAATTGTACTGTGCATAAACATTTAATCTAATACTCTACATACTTTTGCATTTTGATCATTTCCGTAGTTACTGTTTAATAAAAAATTAACATAATGTACAAATTTCATTATCAATAATTACTTGAACGAGCTCAATAACAGACAAACCTCAATTCCAAAACTAACATAAAATCTATTCAAAATTTAAACACGATAATCATTCCAAAACACCAACTCAAGAGCAGATGTTACATAAAGTGATAGAGTACCATGTTTCGTTAAGTGATCCAAAACACGTGGCTTCTAATTTCTAGAACAATTTCAGTTAAACATTTCATCAAACACGTTACATGCCATGTACTGATGATTAGTAATGATCAAGGATTTCTTTTTGGACAAATATCTGTAATTGGCTGAAAGGAAACATAAAATAAATTGAAAACCACAACTCCACAAGAGCACAAAATCATGAAGTTATATTTTTTAGTTAATTTGTAGTTGATTACAATAGAACACCGGCTAAAAATTCTTCTTTCCATTTAGACGAATGCATGTGAAGATGTTTTATAATCAATTATTATGGAATTGCCAACTAGCAATAGAATATAATCATTCATTAGTTGCAATAAACATATTCATTGACATGTTATTAAATTGGCCACCTAGCAATATCATATATTAATAATGAAATTTGTACGTTATGTGAACAAGTTCTATAATCATGTGTTATTTGCAACCTGTTTTTGTATCTTTCATAAAGTTCCAAGCATCACTTAGTGGTTGACCAACAATAACATCATAGCAACGTGGGCAATGTGTGGGGTGATCAAGAAAAGAGCCAACTTCAGTTGACAAGTTACAACTATTTTCAGATTTTGAACCTTCTGCACCAATCAATATTTTCTTTTTCACCTTAAGTTAGATACTCTCCAGAATATAAACTAGTTAATATATTTGATTTAGTTACCTCTTGATTTTTTAATTTTTAAATTTTTAAATTTATTTTTTGTGATTTGTATTAACAACGGTATAGATTTATAATAAATTTTGGTCGTTAAAGTTTTGTTCTCTATTTCATGAGTATAGTTTGTTTGTGGACGTGTTTTTTTTTGAACTTGTTTGTGGACGTGTTTGGTATTAACTTCGTACTATCTTTTTCGAACAGGAAATTTCAAAACTTATACGTAGTAATTACCAATGTGGATCAAACATGAAAGTATGTGAAATTGTGAATGTGTGTGCGTTCCGTGTTATTTTTTTATAAAGAATAAGGTCCGGTTTTGCATTATTTTAATAATAAAATAAAATTATTACGGAGTAATAGACAACTAACTTTTTGACAATTAAGATCACACAAATTATCTCTAGCATATAGGAAACTTCCTTCTGTTGAATAATTCATAAAGTGATGAAGATGAAATTTCTTTATTTAATTTATAAAGATAAAGACAAGCTAACAAACCCGTAGACTCAAAAAATATTCCTGAATTAATTGACAAGAAAACCAAGTTCTTCCATAGGCATGTTATTTTAGCTATAAAATTTTGAAAAATTCTAACCCGATTTGTAATTTTCATAAAGTGCCTAGCAGTTCGATTATCATTTATGCAGTGATGAAGATGAAATTTCTTTTTTGTTGCTATAAAGATAAAGACAAGCTAACAAACCCATTGACTGAAATAATATTACTTGATCAATAGACAAGAAAACCAAGTTCTTCCATAGACATGTTATTTTAACTATAAATTTCTGAAAAATTCTAACTCTGTCATTATTGTTCTCTTTTTTATAAGTATAATAGACTTTGTTTATAATTGACAGTAGACCATCATTTAATCTGAAGCAAAGAATCAAAATTCAATATATCTTCTATTATTTTAATAGATAATTCACATTTTTCTTGCATTTTTTCCTCCCAAAAGTGTCTCTATTGAATCAGTCTTACATTTTCCACTCAACGACAAGATGATCAATTGCAACATGGAGCTTTTGCCTCTTCTAAACTCTTATGGCCCGAAACATTATAGGCTTGACAATCGTCGGATTATTATTAACATATGTAGTTGTATATATAAGGAGTTTAATAAGATCTACCATGGATAAATTACAGCATCTAGTACTAGTGATTAATGGTGTTTAAAATTATATGGTAATGTGTATAAGCTCGAGCATCAATTAATATTGCGCCATGGTAAAAATAAACTAAGTAAAATTAAAAATAGTGCTATCAACCCCTGTATGTACATGTATGGAACTACACACATTAATATTCTAAACTGATAATTGAATTCCCTTCTAACTCTAATGACATCGGATCGATGTAGTTGCCAACAAAAAAATGAACTGTAACATACGGATCAACTCCATCTCCGCACGTAAAAAAATGTGAGTAGAAGCACGTCACCCGTGTAATTTCGCTTGATTTAACCTTCCCATACCTGAGAACTAAAATTAATGATGTAGATACATGGTAAAATATTTATATAGTATAGAAAGTGAAAAAATGGGTGGGTTGTGTAACAGCTTGCACGGGTTTTGACAGACCAAGTTATGTACGGGTTAAACCGCAATCAAGGACGGACCTTCATAGAGACCCGGGGGGCCGCGGCCTCCCCAAAATTTATGACCTGTCTAAATATTATAGGTTTTAGGGGTAATTTAATAGAGGTTACAAACAAATCTCCGATTCGGCCTCACAAAATAAATTCGCCCCAAAAAATGTTCAAGTTAGCCTATGCCCAATATTTCTTGTTGATGACCTAATTTTTATAGATAACTAGTGCAACTGTGATTACAAAAATTGTGTTTGTACAATAATAATCCAAATTTTGTTAATAAAATGCCGAAAACGAAAAAGAACATCAGAGAAAAAAGTAGAAAAAATGTTAGAAGCTTTTTTTAGGGGGGTAACCATGGTTTTCGACCTTTTGGCTGACTAATTCACGGGGTTTGAACCCAAAATGTTAGAAGCATTACCGTTGGATTTAACATGAAAATGAACCGAAGAAGACTAACAAGCATAGAAGTGGAGTCAAATGGTTAAAACTTCCCATGGTGATTTGTTCAAACTTACTACAAAGAGTTTTTGGATAATGGGCTCAGATAAAGAAATTGATTTGGGCTAAGGTAAATTTTAGTCTAATTAGTAAGATAAATAGGTCGATCATGCGTTATGGGAAACAACTACAAAGCTTTAAGGTGTTTAAACCATAGTAAAAATAGGTTCATTAAATTTAAAGGTTTATAAAGTGTTGAGGTGGCATATAAAATTAAATTTATAAAGCTTTAAAAAAGATCACCATAATGAATGTGTTAGAAGTGAAAGTGTCGGTAATTATTAGATATTGTATTGTGATTAAGGAATATATTCGATACAATTACATTGCAACCGACACCTTACAATTTGTACTATAATTTGTGGGTCCATGAGACCTTTTATGGATCCCTGAGTCTTTTTAGTGGGTCAGTGAGTCATTTCTTATGTAATTTATGTGGAGAATTGTAGCTAATTGGCTATAAAATTTGTAGCCTAGCTATCCCCAAATGATTAATATGTAATAGGTTATTTGCATTAGTTAAGAAACCAAGCCGGCCCATAGTAAGCCCATGGCCGGCCCATCTTTGTATCTACAACTATATATATACCTCCTCTACATATTTTCTCTAAATCGTGTGTATATATAATAATACCATGGTGACCAACAGAATGCCCGAAAATACTTTTTTTAACTTAGTAGGACATTAATGATTTTGACATTATTGCAGTATTCACATTTGGATTATTTATTGGAACCAAGATGGCTGTTAGTTCAGTTCACATGTCGAAAGTTCAGTGTGCATGTTTGGTACTTTGGTTACTGATAGTGTATAGGAATTTTATTCCAAAGGGCTAAACCCATGCACTCATAACTAACCCACGGGCTAAAAGCCCAATAAATGCACATGAGAAACCAATTTTCCAGGAAAACATTGGCCGAATACAAAGCACTCTTTCCTGGAAAACTAACTCCAAGGCAAGAACAGCTGGAAACTTATCCTCAAAAGCTTTTATGTGCTAACACCACGTGTAACTACCTCATTCGCCCAGAGGTTGTGTCACGTGTATTTATCTAGTACATGTAGATCTTGCCGAAGATCCCAATAACCACATGAGCCAAGAATGTTACACCACGTGTCATTCGTGTCTTCTACATAAGATATCCACCATGTGTACCCTCTAGGACAGTTGGAACATCTAGCTGGATCACATCCACGTGTCGGACACAACCCAAATACATCCTATAAATACCGGTGTATTTGGTGAGAAGAACTAAGTTATCTTCTTCATTTCACATACAATAAAACCTCATTGTATGAGAGTGACACCCTAGCTCAACATAATCATTCTTATCTCGGGGTCCTTACCGAACACAAGAAACCAAACATATGATCATCATTATCTCACACCATTGATTTACCCAAATCCTCATTTTACTCACCTACGTAAACATGGCGCCATCCGTGAGACCCGTGATGTAAATAAAGCCATCGGTTTCATCTTTTCCGACACCGGAAAACTCAAAAACTTTATTATTTTCGTTACAAAATTGAAAAAAAAATATATATATATATATACCAAAAAACTTTCATCTTATTCTATAATCACAACAAATACTCTCTTTGAAAAACATGTCAAATCAACAACCACCACCACCACCGCTATCTTTGTCTGATATCTCCAATCCCATTAGCTCGGTTAATATCACTCATATGGAGGAGGGTCAGGCGACTTTATTTAAAAATAATCATAACCTCATATCACAACCAAAAGCAATGGAAGTGGGTTGACCAAACACATTTTCATTTTAGGAATGCACTCAACGGTCACCATAACCGCCACACGACAAACACCACCAATTCAATGCATGTTCATCGTCCAGGCTACCACAAGATGAACGAACATACAACGTACAAGTTACACCTGCAATGGCGACCATCCTGGGATGATACAGGAAAGTCAAGAAAGAAATAAGGATTAAGGAAGGACCACATGAGGAAGGACCACATTCACATGTCTTAAATGCAAATCTACAATCACTAGGTCAGGTACCCCAACACATGCAACTGTCAGAGTTTTGTGTACACGTGAGAACAAATAACTAATACTGAGGTCACACGCTATCACAAATAGACATCCTATATATATGTGTATGTTGTAGATATAGTATTCCAATAAAGGTTTACGAAGTTACGAGCACTACTACAAGCTCATGTTTCTTATTGTTTTTTTTTTTCCTACTTTAAGACCGGTCACATCAATCTAACAATTGTAATTTGAACTTTATGGTTGTATTGCATTATTGCTATTAGTATGGCGTTTCATGAACTTAAACATTTTCATGAAACACATACTCTCTAATAATATATAACTCCTTATAAAAGAAGAACATTTAGTCGCATTTTCGATCTTGATCTGATCCTACAATCTCGATCTTGCAAAGATAAAAATGATCTTGGGTAGGATCGGGATCGGAATCGTAATATTTCACTAGATAATGACAACCGGGATCTCGTGACCCCGATCTTGAATGAGTCAGTATTACGCAACATTCACTAGATAATGAAGACCGTCATAATTATAAACATGATCCAAATACGATTAACTACATAATATTCTCTAGATAATAACACGACGATCAATGATTTCTTTTTGGGCAAATAGACCGGTTGAAATGAAACCCACATAAACTTAACACCACAAGAGCAGAGAATCATGAACCTGAATTTTTCTTGGTTAACGATTCATTTCAACAAATTACTAAATTTGCAGTTAATTGCAGTAAAACATAGGCTAAAAAGTCTTCTTTCCACTTAGACGAATACAAGAGCATCTCAACAAGTTTTATAATCAATTGTTATTAAATTGGTCAACTAGCAATGGAATATATTGTTTGATTCGTCCTCACATTGTCATTTGCTTTTGGGATTTTTTATCTATCGTATAGTTCCTAATGGCTCATTTGTCATTTTATGAAGTGATGAAGATTATTATTATTATTTTTTATTTTTTTTAAAATAGAGATAAAGACTAGCTAACAACCCTATCAAATAATTTAGAATTTAGCCTCATAATTTATATATAGATTTCAATTTTGGATGTACCTGAATTGCAAGAAAATCAAGTTCTTCACATATATTATGATATCTATTATTAAAATTTTCAAACAGTCATTTCACACCCTTTTTATTAACATAATAGACTTTAATTATAATTTATCGTTGACCATCAATTAAAAAAAATTACGCATCCATCATGTATCGAAACTCGTCAGTGCATATGTCATCCATGAAATTTTTCAAAAAAACATAATTCATATTTGCAAATGCTTAATCTAAAACAACACACCAAAATTTTCTATTTTATCTGATAAGCCACACTCCTTAATTCAGTCGATCTATTTCCTATCGCAACATGGAGCACTTGTAACTTTAATAACATATGGCATCATAAATATAATTGATGAAATGAGTAACTGAGGATATATAATTACTTATAAGAAATGCGCATCCACCTTTCAACAATTCAAGTTATACTAGGTGTTATACGATAATTTGTATAAATCAGATCTTCATTATCGCTCCTTGGTAAAGACAAAATAGTTATATGAACGATAGTGCTATGAACCCTGTGTGTAGAACCAGTGACGGACCCAGAAAAATAGGATGTAGGGGGCATATTTTTTGTTACGGTAGCAACAAAATGTGAAAGAAAAAACTAGAAACGTAATGATAAATCGAGGTTTTCTACTTAGACGTGAAGGATTTATAAGGCTTTAAAGAGTTAAATGTTGGATTTCAATATGTGAGTGGGGCACCTGAGTTTTTGGTAGGGGTCACTTTCAAAAAAGGTCAAAATTAAATAAAAGTACACTAAAATATCAACTCTTTCTTTGCACCATGGGCGCCCGCCTCCACACTAACTAGCCGATCCGTCCCAAAGTAGAAGTATTGAAGTACACCAATATTCTAAGCTAATGGAGTCCCTTATAACTCGACGAGATCAAATGCAATTTAATTCCAAAAAAAAAAATAGAGTTGTGACATATCTTTTTATCTTTGCTGTAACAAATCGAGCAATTCACTCCATATTTAGATAGAAAAAATCTGACAAGAAGCATGTTCACTCCTAGGTTTAGAATATTGGCGTAAAAACATGGTACACTATAGAGGTGAAAAAATGTGTAGGTTGTGTAATGGGTTAGGGGTTTAGAATATTGGCGTAAAAACATGGTACACTATAGAGGTGGAAAAATGTGTAGGTTGTGTAATATGTTAGGGCTGGAACAGGATTCATTCGGGTCAGCCCAAAACATTTTTTTGTCAAATTTTCTAGATTTTTTAGATAATTAGTGTGACTATGATTAAGAAAACTGTATTTGTACATCAACAATCCCATCTTTATTTATAAAATGATTTATGAAGTTTGAAGCATTAAAGCTACAGTCTAGGAGACTTTCGGCCAGTTTCTGACCCGTTTTGTTCTAAGCGAACAGTTTTAATTAACAAGATCTGCCCATTAGAGTTATAACCTAACCTCAAACGATCCATCCATATAAGTCAATGGGTCAAAATTGACAGGTATAACAGGAATTTTTTTTTTTGTCAAGAGACTACCTGGAGCACAAGTCATAGCTGTAAGAGCACGACCCGGATGACTAGCCGAGAAGTTCACACTTTGAAAAGAACCAACTTGAGTCGAGAAGCTCACATTTTAATTTGAACCTTCTGCAAGTGAAAAGCCAGTCCATATTTTCTTCTCTCCTTGAATCAAATTATCTCCAGAATATGCACTACTACAAAAAAGGTCTTTTAGACCCTATTATAAAGACCTTCTATGTAAAGCACAGGTCTAAAAAATGATTTAAGATGCTTTAGACCGGTCACAATGAAAACCACACGTCTAAATGTAAAAATTACATTTGGGCGGGTTACAATCAAAACACCCGGTTTAAAAGAAATTTTTTTGGACCGGTAATATTAATTTCCACCCGTCTAAATGTCAAAACCCTTTTGAACCTGTTACAATCAAAGACACACGTCTAAAAGGTTTTTGCTGAGATCTAAAAATTCATTTATCTTCAAACATTTCAACTAACCACAGTCACAATCCTTTCTCTTCATCCACCAAACCCTAAAGCTACCAGCCGCCGTCACCTACACCACCACGAGCACCGCTTCACTTCACCGCCACCATCAGATCCGTCACCAAACTCTAACCACCACAGTCACCTGCCACCACTCACCACTGTTGTAGCAAACCCCTCACCAATGAGTCATCTTGATTTCATAATTAAGTTTATATATGTTGCAATTTTAATTATGTGAGAGTTTTTTATATTGTGGTTCGATTAGGGCAGTGATATTTATCATGTTTAGCTGTTAATTTTTGTTGAATGTTTTTGTTTGATTTTAGAGGAGCTTTTTCATGCTTATGAATGTGTACAGTCATATTTGAGATATCTTAGAATATAATTAAGATAGTTTGAAGACGAATGAGGTGTTTCGGTATGTTTATGCTTTACTAATTAGCGACAGCTAATTTGCTGTATGCTTGTAGCATTTAAAAACCTCAAGACATTGATTTTTTTATAGAAAGAGGAATTGGAATGCTTAGTAAATAAATCCATCCCAAACACTCCCTAGACCAAACGGCCTATATAATCATATTTGTGTTTTTGTTTTGTGTGTTTCGCAGTTGTCACGCTTATGATGTTCTATAAGCTGAAAGTTGTACATTCCCTTTAGTTGATTAGTAATTTACATGGTCTAAGCAAGCGAATTGTGTCGGATGGCATAGTCACTTTATTCGTTAGCCTAAACATTTATAGGTGCCTTCTCAACCTGTAATATACCTCGGTTGGTTCTTTTTATCCTCATTCTTCAGTAGGCACAGGGCACAAATAATCTTCATCATTGCACCCACCTATTGTTCACAGTGATTTGAAGTCTTCAAATCTTTTTGTCGATATAATTAGACGGTTAAGGTATGCTTATCCTAAAATCAAAAGACTATAGTAAGTGGTATTTGTTATTAGCTTCTTGTTACAAAGCTCAATTATTAATCTTTGATCAAATCAAACAAGTTTTTAATATCAGGTTTGATAGAAAAATTGGTTGTATAACTTTAAAAGTTTGAACTGAAATTTTACAAATTATACTTGTAGGTTATTGGTGCAGTAGGTTTCATGAATTGAAGACTTGAGATCCCCAAAGACATGGACTCACTGTGGGCTTTGCTTATCAAAAACTGTTGGTGCAGGTTGGTTTCTTTTGATCTGAATATTTTATCATTATGCACTACTACAAAAAGTGATTTTTAGACCTGCTCATATAGACCGTTGGACAAATTTATTTGAAAGGTAGTCGTAATGTTGATAGTTAAATCTTTAGAGTAAAAACTTTCCAATTCAATTTTGGAGACAAAGTTAAAAAATTTCCAAGGAGTTTCTTCCTTCAAGATGGGATGTAAGTCTGGTTATGCCTGAGTACAGACTCATTGATCAGGAGTTGGAGAAAAAAGTAATTCAGGTCAGGATTGTGTTTATTGCTGTAACACATATGCATATGTTAGTGTATAGTTCATCTTTCGGGAGCTGTATATTATGGCTGATCTTGCTATATCTTCTCACCTTCCTTCTGAATTCTGTGTTTGCAGGACGCATTTGTTCTTTGTAGGATCTTCCGCAAGAGTGGTTCTGGGCCGAAAAACGGTGAACAATATGGTGCCCCATTTATTGAGTAGGAATGGGATGTGGATGAGCCGACATTGGCCACTAAGCAGGAGTCTGCTATGCAATTTCCTGTTGAATATGAAGATGATGCATAGCTAGATGAAGATGACATTGAGCAGGTTTGAGCACTTGCATAATTGGCATATTTTAAATAATTATCTATCTATCTATATGTAGATTTTGTTATGTGGTTGGTACACATTAAGTCTATTGCAGAGGCTAAGTGTAGAATTGAAGGCGAAGTGGTAGTGGACAATCAACAGGATGTTCAAAACAGGAAGGAGTATTAATGTGGGCGGAGACAATGTAGGAGAAACTTGAAGGTTTGTTGATTTTTACTTTATTTTATTTATAAGAAAGATGGATTACAATAATGTTTTTCTTGATTGTTGATGTTAATCTTTATATTATTTCTCCCTACCAAACATATGTTTTCTAGATTTTTCTGCATCACTAAGATAAAATTTGGTCCAAGTCTTTGGTCTATTGCTTGTTGCGCTGTCTATGTAAGTTACTGATATTACATATCATTTCAGTCACAAGAGAAACATGTCCAGATCTACTGTATTTTGTAGGATCGAAAGCGTGAACATTTCCTCACTTATTAATTTTGCTAAGATGTTGAAAATGGTTTTTTAGACCAAGATTGGTTTTTTAGAATCTAATGCTTATTGTTTTGGTTTGCTTACGATGTGTAATTTGCAATAACTTGCAGGACTAGCTAACATGAGGAACGAGAAGCCTGTTACCATTCAAGCTATAAAGTTTATGTCTGTGATATGATTGAGTCTTAGTGATTTAGGTACATAATGAAGTTAAGAGATGTTTGAAGCTCCTTATAAAGGATGTTTTGTAATGTTTATTACCGGTTATAACGGATGTTTGAGATTGCCTATTTAGACTACTTGAGATAATGTTTGTGGTTACGTGTTGAGACTGTTGACTGTAGTGGGCTTGTTTGGGATTGCAGCTATGTAATAGAGCAATCCCAAACAGCTCACTTTTTTTTTTTTAAAAAAAACAGCAAATAGACCGGTTTATATAATAACAACCGGTTCTATTGAACTCTTTTAGACCGGTGCATGAACCGGTCTTTATAGACAAACGAACCGGTCTTAAAACATATCATTTAGACCGGTGCTTCCACCGGTCTTTATGTTAAAAACCTTTTAAACCTCCCCCCATTTAGACCCCCCGTGTAACCGGTCTAAAAGCTCTTTACAACCGGTCTAAAAAGCCTTTTTTGTGGTAGTGATGATACTTATTTTCAATTCATCAATTGGTGCCTCCTCCAAGGTGGAAAGAATCTCAACCTACAAAATCATCAAAGAACAAATGTAAAGATATATTATCAAACCTAAAAGGGATTTTGTTAGTGAACGTGTCAGAGCTTCCTCCTATTTTTTTTGTAAAGACGAAGAAAGAAATTTATTTTCTCTCCTATTTACTACTGACGAAGAATCAAATTATCACTATATTTATTCCTTTTCTAGTTCTTTTTCCAAGTGCGGGATAACTGAACACCCCAACCCGACAAGGGTAGAAGTGTCACGATCCGGTGTCATATCGTAACATACAAGTAAAATTTTCAAGCGAAGTCTTTAAATAATAACATACCAAGTCATAATAACAAAAGATTTACAAGGAAATTACAAAATCCAAAATGTCTAATATAAATCTAAAGTTCAAAACAATAGCCCGCCAAAATAAGTCCAACAGAAGGTATCTATGGTTAGTCCACTCAAATGATCCAACTCTCACCCAAACAAAGCCCATCTTCAAACCTAACACCGCCGCAGAAAAGAAATGCGGTGAGCTTAAAAGCCCAAAGCGAATGATATAACAAAAGGAAAAATAAATAAAAGCGTAAACGAAATGAAACAAAGGAAACCGATAACAAAGTCGCGTGAAAAGAGAACAATGAGTCAATGAGGATCCCGCAGAACACAATTATACGAGATATCCAAACGAGCAGATAACAAGAAGACCAAGCAAAGCAAAGCATCGATGACATATAAACAAGCACATACAAGAACTGAAACATAAGCAAACATAGCAGGCGTAGCATCCACAAAACATATATGTCGTACAATCAATTCAGGAAAACAGGAGACATACAAGCCAAACAAATGTCTACAGGAAAGCGGAAGCAACTAATCAATAAGTGAGCATGGCAATTCACACAGGTCAAAACCCTTAGTTGAAGACATAATGAGTATCATAACGGTAGTCAAAGCATGGCAGTCACACGTAACAAGTAGGAATACGGTATGAACACTATAATTAAATGAATTAAATACATAGCAGGGCAATTAAACAAGTTAACAAGCTAGACGTCATAAGTTGAACCATTTACCCAATCAAACCGTAACATAAACAGAAATGCAAACATGGCAGGTCAACAATAAGCAGATAAGGATACCACGAATAGTCATAGTCCACGAGATTAAATCAAACGAGGTACAAAGGTAAACAGACCAACAATCGACTGCACACAAGCATGGTTGCCAGACAAATCAAAAGGATCACATAACAGTAAGATAGCATATCATCAGATGACCACAGGTAAATCTTATAATCGCATATTAATCATATCATAACAGTAGTCATATAAAACATGAATATCATAATCAAATCCAATAATCATATAATAACCCGATCGTGAATGGAACCTTAGTCCAAGTAACGGAATTAAAGTGTGATGATCAATGTAAGGAGTATCTATATCTTGGTAAAAGTGAATCATATAAAGTGCGAGTAATGAACAAGTGTCTGATTATGGTGCGTTGGGGAATACTAAGGTACAATATAGGTATATCAAAAGTGTAAGGGTTATCGAATCTACCCGAGCCCGAAACATATCATATCGTATCATATCATATCATAAGTAGCCATTGTATTCGGAGGGTGACCTGGAATACCATACATAATAGGAGGAGACCTCGGTAACAAATGGAGTAGCTAGCTCCGGAATTGTGAAGACGGATTGCACCCGACATCATTCACCATATAAATCATATCTCCAAACAGATCAAATCCTCGAAACATATCATATCTAGGATGCATCCATACGCCCCGGAACATATCATATGGCCAAATCATATACATATAGTGAGCTCATAAACATATCATATCATAATGGGACGGTGTGAACATCACCAACCACACTAAAGTCATGCCATTGGTGCATCAATGACACGGTCAGTTACCTTCCCGACTAGGAAACATATTTGGCTCGGTATCAAACCCAAGGGTCAAAGCATATTCATATCATAAGGGTTCATATCAAGTTCATATCAAAGTTTCACATCAAAGGTTCATATCAGAGTTTCATATCAAAGTTCATATCAGAGTTCATATCAAAGTTCATATCGAAGGTTCATATCGAAGTTTGATATCAAAGGTTCATATCATGGGTTCATAATCAAAGGTGCATATCAAAGGTTCATAATCAGAAGGTTCATATCGGTGGTTCACATTAAGCAGTTCACATAGGAGATTCAATCAAAGGGAACATAGCAAGGTTATAGGAAGCCCTAATAAGAAGGCTCGAGTAAAAGCATAACAGTCCAAAGCTAGAATCAAAGGATGAACACGAATCATGAGAAACCTTAAGAGGTAAGGTCAGAATATCTGTACCTTATTCAGAGCAAATCACAATGAAAGTAAAATCAAGAAAGGAGATCAATCCCGTCGCCCGGAACCTATATGAATTAAATAACGTTCTATAAGAATCAGGTCACTTGTTTAAGACGGCTTTCCATTTTTGGCAGGTTTCCACTTTTAGTAATCTTTCTATTTTAAGAAACTTTCTATTTTAGGCAGGTTTCTATTTTTAGTAACTTTCTATAATTAGCAGGTTTCTATATTTAGTAAGTTTAGTTACTAATCTAAAGTTAAATAATGAAAATGAGTGTTATTATGATTTAATGATCATTTATGACAAGTTACAATAGTTTAGGGTTTAAAATGTCAATATTGCAAAGTATAGGGTTTAAAATGTAAAAATTACAAGTTTACTCATATCACTCATTTAATCCTTTTAGTTATCACATTAGCATGTTAGCCCACCAAGTTTCATAATTTACATAATGACCCTTTTACTTATTAATTTATGTAATATAACACGAGTTTGATATTACGATTTCCATACACGTGTTTAATCATTTAAGCTTGATATCATCATAACGAATTATGTACAAGTAGTGAAATACGAGGTCGAAACATAATCAATAAACATGTATATGAGTCGTATATATGATGAAAGCAAATCTCCTCCATTTGTTAATTTATGTGACGAGTTTTTTTATGATTTCTTGTAACCTTGTAAAAACGTAGCATGTTTCAACAATAAAACAATGGGCCTGGCCTCCCAACTCATGACCATGCCATACAAACATAACAAAAGAGACGGGCGAAATAGGTTTATACTTGTTTATTTCCGGTTTCATTTGTGACGATATTAGACTCGTTTTCATTAGCTTCCTTTTCACCATTTATACGACAAAACAAAATGAAGAACATGCAAAGCGTGTGTGTTTCCCACGACGAAACAGCCCAAATATTAGCCGAAAACATCATTTGCTAAGCCTCTTCATCATGATTTCATGTGACATTTCCCATTAGTTTACAAGCCCTGGTTCTTGCTACATATTCATGACACATCAAAATGAAAACTCACGTATTACACAATGAATGTCTCGGCCAGAATTTTACCTTAACTCAACGGAAAACATTATTCACTAGGCCCTTTTTATTAACGTGATTTTGTGTGACATAAAGCGTTAGTTTACATGCCCTAGTTTTCGACATATTCATAACATAACACAAATGAAAGGCTCACGTATTAACATGGTGTCTCGGCCGGAAGGTAACCAAAAGAAAAGTAAGGCTTAGGGATACCTTGTACGTAACACAAACGAGAAAGGAACAATCCAAGACCACGGTATGATCACGACTCCTAGACGGCTCTTCCTGTTGTCGTACCGTTTGTAGCCACCACCCAAGGAATCACAATAATTTTGTTAGGCTGAATCATGCCATGAATACAAGGTCGAAAAAATGATGAGAAGGCCTTACCCTTGGCTTGTGACTGTTCGACACAAAGAAAGAAAAATGGAGGCAAGAGTTGTGTGTGTGCCGTATAGTTTGTGTAGGGAAGAGTAGGGTTTTTGAATCTTTTATTTAAAGGTAATGTAGAAGATAAATGGAAACTCTTAAAGGCCATGAATGGGCGTAACATACTCCTCCAAATCGTGGATTTGGCACTCAAAGGGCGAAATTTTGAGAGGATCACAATAAAATGACTTTTCTAAAATTCAAATATACATAATATACTTTTATTTAGTTGTAATTATTTAAATGTGCATACTAATTTTCGCCAAGTACATTAATAAGAAGTGTGTTTTACAAGTTCATAAGTGAGTCGGACTCATTTAATAATACACGTTGTAGTCCCGTTTCTCGAAGTCTCAAATTGTTTCTCGAGTACGAGTGTTATTACTTGACGATCGTTATGGATTTAAGTTTGATGATATTTATAAGCTAGGTTAAAATTATAATTAATGAGCTCGACATATTATTCGCATTTTATAGGTTTATATAAGAGGGGTAACATGGTCATTTCAGAAGTTTTAGATTTTAGGGTTTTACAACTCTTCCCCTCTAAAAAGAAAATTTTCGTCCTCGAAAATTGAAGTCGCAGAGGTACACAGAGACGAACGAGTTTAAGGCAGACGTAGCAATTCATAGTCCCACGTAGATCATACCGATTTCGATTTCCAAAACGTACCAAACTTATACATAACAGATGTCGATGCGAATTCTCTCAAAGCGGTACGGAATTCAAAACGATCATGAAGAGTGCCAAATAACGGATATAAGCCTTATTCCATTCACGTACCAACCCCAGGCATTTCCCAAGATGTCGTATGACTTCAATAAGTTCAGATTATATGATCTCGGTATTATCACGTTGATCAGGCGTCATAATACTTGCATCACATAACAAGTTCTTATTGTCATCATATTTTGCCTCGGGTCATGACAAACCACATAACCAATATTACCACAAAACAGATAACATACAGATAGCAAGTAACATACCCAAACAAACCAAAGTCACATACATACAACGATATAACACATCAAGCAAACTTACCATACCACAATGAAAGAGGCCACCAACTCGCACAAAACGGTTCCTCATGACTCATTACTGACGGTCCAAAAGAATAGCTGAGATATACCAGAATGCTAAACGATAAAACTTCATGATTCAAACCGAGTTCTTAACGAATCAAAGAAAAGTAATGCCGATCAAAATCACGTAGCAAGATATCAAACCGCCTCAAAACGCGTGACAAACGAATCAGAGTAACACAAGTCGCGCCCAAATCACATGAAGTAGATAAACCTTCTCGGACCTTGGTTGAACCTTTTCTCTGTCCTTGCGCCTTTGGTTGATCATCCCACTCCTCCAAGACATCCCGATGCCTCCAAAGAAGACGGCGATCGGGTGTGGCTTCGCTTCACGAACCTCTCCACCGTAGAGGCTGTTGCGAGAACGCAGTTCGGCACCATCATCTTCGGCTCCACGGGTAGTCTCCATTTAACGATCGATAAGCGGATGTGCGAAGACAAAATAATAAAATCAAATGTGAAGAGAAGAAGACCAAAGCAGAGAAGACAAACGATTATCAAGTCAAATCGAGCGACAAACCAAAAGAATCGGAATATATCATAACAGATGGAAGCCTAGTGTCACCCAAGTCCTCACGGTCAATCCTAAGGTCAACATGACGAAACACAGCTCGATACCATAATTGTAACACCCCACCCGACAAGGGTAGAAGTGTCACATCGGTGTCATATCGAACATACAAGTAAAATTTTCAAGCGAAGTCTTTAAATAATAACATACCAAGTCATAATAACAAAAGATTTACAAGAAATTACAAAATCCAAAATGTCTAATATAAATCTAAAGTTCAAAACAATAGCCCGCCAAAATAAGTCCAACGAAGGTATCTATGGTTAGTCCACTCAAATGATCCAACTCACCCAAACAAAGCCCATCTTCAAACCTAACACCGCCGCAGGAAAAGAAATGCGGATGAGCTTAAAAGCCCAAAGCAATGATATAACAAAGCGAAAACTAAATAAAAGCATAAGCGAAATGAAACAAAGGAAACGATAACAAAGTCGCGGCGAAAGAGAACAATGAGTCAATGAGGATCCCGCGAACACAATTATCTGAGATATCCAAAACGAGCAGATAACAAGAAGATCAAGCAAAGCAAAGCATCGATGACATATAAACAAGCACATACAAACCGGACATACAAGAATCTGAAACATAAGCAAACATAGCGGTAGTAGCATCCACACAACATATATGTCGACAATCAATTCGGAAAACAGAGACATACAAGCCAAACAAATGTCTACAGGAAAGCGGAAGCAACTAATCAATAAGTGAGCATGGCAATTCACACGGTCAAAACCCTTAGTTGAAGACATAATCGATTATCATAACGGTAGTCAAAGCATGGCGATCGCACGTAACAAGTAGGAATACGGTATGAACACTATAATTAAATGAATTAAATACATAGCGAGGCAATTAAACAAGTTAACAAGCTAGGCGTCATAAGTTGAACCATTTACCCAATCAAACCGTAACATAAGCGAAATGCAAACATGGCGGTCAACAATAAGCGATAAGGATACCACGAATAGTCATAGTCCACAGATTAAATCGAGCGAGGTACAAAGGTAAACAGACCAACAATCGACTGCACACAAGCATGGTTGCCAGACAAATCAAAAGGATCACATAACAGTAAGATAGCATATCATCAGATTACCACAGGTAAATCTTATAATCGCATATTAATCATATCATAACAGTAGTCATATAAAACATGAATATCATAATCAAATCCAATAATCATATAATAACCCGATACGTGAATGGAACCTTAGTCTGAAGTAATGGAATTAAAGTGTGACATATCAATGTAAGGGAGTATCTATATCTTGGTAAAAGTGAATCATATAAAGTCTTGAGTAATGAACAAGTGTCTGATTATGGTGCGTTGGGGAATCTGGAAGGTACAATATAGGTATATCAAAAGTGTAAGGGTTATCGAAATCTACCCGAGCCCATAAACATATCATATCGTATCATATCATATCATAAGTAGCCATTGTATTCGGAGGGGTGACCTCGGAATACCATACATAATAGGAGGGGAGACCTCAGTAACAAATGGAGTAGCTAGCTCCCGGATTTGTGAAGACGCGGATTGCACCCGACATCATTCACCATATAAATCATATCTCCAAACAGATCAAATCCCTCAAAACATATCATATCTAGGATGCATCCATACGCCCCCCGGAACATATCATATGGCCAAATCATATACATATAGTGAGCTCATAAACATATCATATCATAATGGGGACGGTGCGGAACATCACTCAACCACACTAAAGTCATGCCATTGGTGCATCAATGACACGGTCAGGTTACCTTCCTGACTAGGAAACATATTTGGCTCGGGTATCAAACTGAAGGGTCAAAGCATATTCATATCATAAGGGTTCATATCAAGTTCATATCAAAGTTTCACATCAAAGGTTCATATCAGAGTTTCATATCAAAGTTCATATCAGAGTTCATATCAAAGTTCATATCGAAGGTTCATATCGAAGTTTGATATCAAAGGTTCATATCATGGGTTCATAATCAAAGGTGCATATCAAAGGTTCATAATCAGATGGTTCATATCAATGGTTCACATTAAACAGTTCACATAGGAGATTGAATCAAAGGGAACATAGCAAGGTTATAGGGAAGCCCTAATAAGAAGGCTCAGAGTAAAAGCATAACAGTCCAAAGCTAGAATCAAAGGATGAACACGAATCATGAGAAACCTTAAGAGGTAAGGTCAGAATATCTGTACCTTATTCAGAGCAAATCACAATGAAAGTAAAATAAAGAAAGGAGATCAATCCCGTCGCCCGGAACCTATATGAATTAAATAACGTTCTATAAGAATCAGGTCACTTGTTTAAGACGGCTTTCCATTTTTGGCAGTAATCTTTCTATTTTAGGAAACTTTCTATTTTAGGCAGGTTTCTATTTTTAGTAACTTTCCATAATTAGCAGGTTTCCATATTTAGTAAGTTTAGTTACTAATCTAAAGTTAAATAATGAAAATGAGTGTTATTATGATTTAATGATCATTTATGACAAGTTACAATAGTTTAGGGTTTAAAATGTCAATATTGCAAAGTATAGGGTTTAAAATGTAAAAATTACAAGTTTACTCATATTACTCATTTAATCCTTTTAGTTATCACATTAGCATGTTAGCCCACCAAGTTTCATAATTTACATAATGACCCTTTTACTTATTAATTTATGTAATATAACACGAGTTTGATATTACGATTTCCATACACGTGTTTAATCATTTAAGCTTGATATCATCATAACGAATTATGTACAAGTAGTGAAATACGAGGTCGAAACATAATCAATAAACATGTATATGAGTCGTATATATGATGAAAGCAAATCTCCTCTATTTGTTAATTTATGTGACGAGTTTTTTTATGATTTCTTGTAACCTTGTAAAAATGTAGCATGTTTCAACAATAAAACAATGGGCGTGGCCTCCCCAACTCATGACCATGCCATACAAACATAACAAAAAGAGACGGGGCGAAATAGGTTTATACTTGTTTATTTGCGGTTTCATTTGTGACGTATATTAGACTCGTTTTCATTAGCTTCCCTTTTCACCATTTATACGACAAAACAAAATGAAGAACATGCAAAACGTGTGTGTTTTCCCACGGCGAAACAGCCCAAATATAAGCCGAAAACATCATTTGCTAAGCCCTCTTCATCATGATTTCATGTGACATTTCCCATTAGTTTACAAGCCCTGGTTCTTGCTACATATTCATGACACATCAAAATGAAAACTCACGTATTACACAATGAATGTCTCAGCCAGAATTTTACCTTAACTCGACGGAAAACATTATTCACTATGCCCTTTTTATTAACGTGATTTTGTGTGACATAAAGCGTTAGTTTACATGCCCTAGTTTTCGACATATTCATAACATAACACAAATGAAAGGCTCACGTATTAACATGGTGTCTCGGCCGGAAGGTAGCCAAAAGAAAAGTAAGGCTTAGGGATACCTTGTACGTAACACAAATGAGAAAGGAACAATCCAAGACCATGGTATGATCACGACTCCTAGACGGCTCTTCCTGTTGTCGTATCGTTTGTAGCCACCACCAAGGAATCACAATAATTTTGTTAGGTGAATCATGCCATGAATACAAGGTCGAAAAAATGATGAGAAGGCCTTACCCTGGCTTGTGTTTCGACGACAAAGAAAGAAAAATGGAGGCAAGAGTTGTGTGTGTGCCGTATAGTTTGTGTAGGGAAGAGTAGGGTTTTTGAATCTTTTATTTAAAGGTAATGTAGAAGATAAATGGAAACTCTTAAAGGCTATGAATGGGCGTGTAACATACTCCTCCAAATCAGGGATTTGGCACTCAAAGGGGGCGGAAATTTTGGAGAGGATCACAATAAAATGACTTTTCTAAAATTCAAATATACATAATATACTTTTTTTTAGTTGTAATTATTTAAATGTGCATACTAATTTTCGGCCAAGTACATTAATAAGAAGTGTGTTTTACAAGTTCATAAGTGAGTCGAACTCATTTAATAATACACGTTGTAGTCCCGTTTCTCGAAGTCTCAAATTGTTTCTCGAGTACGGGTGTTATTACTTGACGATCGTTATGGATTTAAGTTTGATGATATTTATAAGCTAGGTTAAAATTATAATTAATGAGCTCGACATATTATTCGCATTTTATAGGTTTATATAAGAGGGGTAACATGGTCATTTCAGAAGTTTTAGATTTTAGGGTTTTACAACTCTTCCCCTCTAAAAAGAAAATTTTCGTCCTCGAAAATTGAAGTCGCAGAGGTACACAGAGACGAACGAGTTTAAGGCAGACGTAGCAATTCATAGTCCCACGTAGATCATACCGATTTCGATTTCCAAAACGTACCAAACTTATACATAACAGATGTCGATGCGAATTCTCTCAAAGCGGTACGGAATTCAAAACGATCATGAAGAGTGCCAAATAACGGATATAATCCTTATTCCATTCACGTACCGACCCCAGGCATTTCCCAAGATGTCGTATGACTTCAATAAGTTCAGATTATATGATCTCGGTATTATCACGTTGATCAGGCGTCATAATACTTGCATCACATAACAAGTTCTTATTGTCATCATATTTTGCCTCGGGTCATGACAACCCACATAACCAATATTACCACAAAGCAGATAACATCTGAGATAGCAAGTAACATACCCAAACAAACCGGTCACATACATACGACATATAACACATCAAGCAAACTTACTATACCACAATGAAAGAGGCCACCAACTTGCACAAAACGGTTCCTCATGACTCATTACTGACGGTCCAAAAGAATAGCTGAGATATACCAGAATGCTAAACGATAAAAGGAAGAAAGTTTGGAGGAGAAGCAGCCGAGCTCATTCCCTTCGCTTCCTGGGCCCAAAGCAGTGCAGTCTTTCCTGGCCAAATCAAGGATTTGGGGCTTCTTTGGATCGATGCCCGAGTGGTTAATGGGGACGGACTGTAAATTCGTTGGCAATATGTCTACGCTGGTTCAAATCCAGCTCGGCCCAACAATTCGCCAATCTACTATCAGATGGTATAACCCTCTTGTTCTTAAGAAATACCTGATACAAGACAAGAGAATAAAAAAAAGAATCTAAATTTTCTGCTAGATCTCTTCTTATTTCCCTGGGATTGTAGTTCAATAGGCTAGAGCACCGCCCTGTCAAGATGCTGATCTGCGATTACTAGCAATTCCAACTTCATGTTCTCGAGTTGCAGAGAACAATCCGAACTGAGGCAATCTTTCCGGATTCGCTCCGCCTTACAGCCTTGCTTCCCATTGTAATTGCCATTGTAGCACGTGTATGGCCCAGCCCATAAAGGCCATGCGGACTTGACGTCATCCCCATATTTGGCAGTTTTTTGGATGTTAAATACCATTGTATTTCATTTAAAAGACCCGATGTAGCAAAGCCTTGGTTAAAAATAGTACTTGAGGCAGTTATTGTTGTTAAATAATTTTTTCGTTTGTTCCTCAGTAGCTCAGTGGTAGAGCGGTCGGCTGTTAACTGACTGGTCGTAGGTTCAAATCCTACTTGGGGAGAATTTAGAGTTCTCGCTTTTCTGACTATACGCTAGGAAGTCGATTTGAACTGTAATTATATCGCTTGAACCGAAGAGAGCGAGCCGTTTTGGCGGGGCGTACTAAACCCACTACGTACCACACCACCGGGCGGCTCGCCTGAATGCCCAGTGTTTCTCTGCCGCCAACTCGACGTCGTCGTCACCTGCAAGATAAGGCCAAAAACTTGATTTTACTAACCAAGCGTGCTAATACCCCATAGGCTGAGGAGCAAAAGGTGGAATCTGCCCGAGGAGGGGCTCGCGTCTGATTAGCTAGTTGGTGAGGTAATAGCTTACCAAGGCGATGATCGATGGGCGGTCCGAGAGGATGATCGACCACACCGGGACGGAGACACGGCCCGGACTCCTACGGGAGGCAGCAGTGGGGAATTTTCCGCAATGGGCGAAAGCCTGACGGAGCAATGCCGCGTGGAGGTAAAAGGCCCACGGGTCATAAACTTCTTTTCCCGGAGAAGAAGCAATGGCGGTAAGCTCCGTCTCGGAACCTTGTGGGGTTAGGAGTAAAGCATCCCGAGGTTGGCGCATCTAGTTGAGCCTTCTTTGATTTTATCTCACTTTCATTTTAGAGTGTATATTGTTTGCAACAATGTGTGCTTGAGTACTCTATACCAGACATAGAAATTTCGATTCGTTTCTTACGAATAAGTAGAGTCCCGTGCGTGCGGAGGGTGGGGGTCTTTTGAACGAACTTTTTTTGACAAAAAAGTGTTTGGGTCAACCAGCCGATCCATTCAACTTTTTTCTAGCCAAACCCGTGCAATTTGCAACATCCACAAGTGCAACTTTTTGACATTATTTATATGCACAAAGTATCATAGAACTAACCTCAATATACTAGTTGTTATAAGGTAATTTGCATAAATCAGATCTTCATTATCTCTCCATGGTAAAGACAAACTAGTTATATGAACGATAGTGCTATGAACCCTGTGTGTAGAAGTATTGAAGTAAACCTGAATGCTCTAAGCTAATAGAGTCCCTTATAACTCTTATGAGATCAAATGCAATTTCATACAAAAAGAACTGTAACATATCTTTTTATCTTTGCTGTAACATATTGAGCAAATCCATCTTTGGATAGAAAAATTCTGACCAGAAGCATGTTCACTCCTAGGCTTAAAATATCGACATAAAAACATGGTACACTATAGATGTGAAACAATGCGCAGGTTGTGTAATGGGTTAGGGCCAGAACAGGCTTCATACGGGTCAACCCGAAATATTTTTTTGTCTAGATTTCTAGAATTTTATAGATAATTAGTGTAACTATAATTAATAAAACTGAATTTGGACAACAATAATCCCATCTTTATTAATAAAATGATTTATGAAGTTTCGTGCATTAAAGCTACAGTCTGGGAGACTTTCGGCCTGTTTCTGACCCGTTTTGTTCTAATGAAACATTTGTAATTAAAAGATTTGCCCATTAGAGATATAACCTAACCTGAATCGATCCATCCTAAGTCAATGGATCAAAATTGCCAGGTATTATATGAAATTCTTATTTTGTTTTTTTGTCTAGAGACTACCTGGAGCACGGGTCACAGCTGCAAGAGCACGACCCAGTTGACCAGCAATAACATCATAGCAACGTCTGCAAAGAGTGGGGTGATCAAGAAAAGAACAAACTTGAGTCAAGAAGTTCACATTTTTAACCTTCTGCAAGTGAAACGCCAATCCATATTTTCTTCTCTCCTTGAACCAAATTATCTCCGGAATATGGTACTTTTTCAATTCATCAGTTGGTGCATCCTCAAGGTAGAAAGAATCTGAATCTACACTATCGCCAACTAGCAATGGAATATAGTAATTGAAAATTAGTTATTATGAAAGACAAGTCCAAAACTATTAAGAAACGAATCATAAGAAAGAAACCCACTCAGAATACCACAAAATAACCATAAAGTTGGCATATATATGAGCATTCAAGAATTACCATCTCCTTGATTATTACTAATATTAAATAAACTATAGCCCCCTATAAAAAGAAATCTGCATATCACAACTCCCTTTTATAACAAATAGGTTTCAGGGGCGCTACTAGTTTATACAATATTGCTGAATAAAAACCAAAACTCCACTTAAAAAAAGGCCATTTAATTCCATATAATATTTCTATCCAACAAGTCTAAAAGATCTCAATGATATGACCAATTTACACCACTATTGAATGATACGTCTTTATCAAACAGTTAATTTGCAACTCAGTTAAAGATCTTAAGTTTCGAAGATCAAAACAATAATATCATGCCAGTTATACATACTGAATACTTGTACCTGAGATGGAGTCCATTCTGTTAGTTGTATTATTATTATCCCTACTTTTATGCATGCTTTATGCATGTTTTATGCATGCTTTATGTATGCTTTATGCATGCTTTATGTATGCATCAGGTCAACCGATAGGGTCGCAGGCCAATCCAACGGTTCAGCAGGGGGCTCAATTGGCAGGTTCATCAGGCATTCTTGGTTCAACCATGGGTCAAGAGACAATTATTCCTAACGCTTTTGCAGCTTCAACACTTCAGGAACCCGCTCCAGGAAACTGGAACATGGATACAGGTGCGTCCTCTCATATAAATGATTCGGTACACAGTCTTAGTGATGTATTTAATTCGTCCATTTATTCATCTGTCGCTGTTGGTGACGGGCGAACTATTCCCGTTACCAACTCTGGCCATAGCATTTTGCCTACACCTTTTCGACCACTTCACTTAAATAACGTTCTCATTACCCCAAAAATTGTCAAAAATTTAATCTCTGTTCGTCAGTTTGTCTGTGACAATTATTGTACTATTGAATTTGATCCTTTTGGTTTTTCCATTATGATTTTCGACGCGTCGGGTCTTTGCTCGATGTGATAGCACTGGAGACCTCTATCCTGTCACCAAGCCTTCCCCTATACCACAAGCCTATCTCACCAGTCAATACACGTGGCATCAACGACTTGGACATCCAGGGAGTGAAGTGCTACGTCGTGTTATTTCAAATAATTCTATTTCATGTAATAAGGAAAACTCTCCCGTGCTTTGCCATGCCTGTCAACTTGGCAAACATGTGAAACTTCCGTTTGTTAGTTCGTCTACCACAGTTCACTCTTTTTTTGATATTGTTCACTCGGACTTGTGGACCTCACCTATTCCGAGTCTATCTGGTTTTAAATATTATGTTTTATTTTTAGATCATTACTCTCAATTTGTATGGGTTTATCCTTTAGTTCATAAATCTGATGTTTTATCCAAATTTATATTGTTTCGTAACTTCATCAAAACACAGTTCAAATGTGAGATCAAATCCTTTCAGTGTGACCATGGTGGTGAATTTGACAACCACGCTTTCCACAAATTATTTAACGATAACGGGATTCAATTTCATTTTTCTTGTCCACGCACCTCTCAACAAAATGGAAAATCTGAACGAATGATTCGTACTATAAATAACCTTATTCGCACATTATTGTTTCAAGCCCACTTGCCACCCAACTATTGGACCGAAGCACTCAATATGGCTGTTTACTTATTAAATATCTTACCATCTCGCGCCATAGACAATGAGGTTCCCTATACCCGCCTTTATCACACCACACCAGATTACAGTACCTTACGTATCTTCGGGTGTCTTTGCTACCCCCATGTGGATGCTGATAACAAACTTGGAGCCCGTGCCACCCCATCTCTCTTTTTGGGGTATGCCGCAAATCATCGTGGCTACCAATGTCTTGACCTCAACACCAACAAAATTATAATATCTCGCCATGTAACCTTTGATGAAACAGTTTTTCCCTTTGGCTCCATGACACCCACTACGAGTCCCTCGTATGATTTTTTGGATGACTCGTCAGATGTCATCTCAACACTTATCAAATTGTCACCTATTACCAACGACCCCACACTTAATACCACTACTGAAACACCCACTATTGTCCTTGAACCAAGCACACCACCGGTTGTTCCTATTGCCACCACACCACCCACCCCTCCCGTCACCCAACCAATTACGGTATCTAATGATGCTTCTCCTACCCCACATACAACTACTCAACCAAACCCGGAACCGGTGTCGATTCACCCTATGGTTACACGCACTCGTGTCGGGACTCACCGTCCCAATCCCCGTTACGCTTGTAATATAGCTACAGTTTCACCTTTACCTAAATCATATAATGATGCTTTTCATGATCCTAATTGGCGGAATGCTATGAATGATGAACATAATGCACTTATTAAAAACAAAACTTGGACTCTTGTACCGTGTCCGACAGATATCAATATTGTTCGATGCATGTGGTTATTTCGCCACAAGTACTTAGCGGATGGTACTCTCAGTCGCTACAAGGCTCGTCTTGTGGCGAATGGTAGTACTCAGATCGAGGGTGTTGATGTTGATGAGACCTTTAGCCCGGTTGTTAAACCTGGCACCATTCGGACGGTTCTTAGCTTAGCTATTTCTCGACATTGGCCGGTTCACCAGCTTGATGTCAAGAATGCTTTTCTACATGGAGATTTGGCTGAAACTGTATACATGCATCAGCCTCCTGGTTTTCGGGATCCTACACATCCTGACTATGTTTGTTTACTTCACAGATCATTGTATGGGTTGAAACAAGCTCATGCTTGGTTTGGTTTCAGCTTTGCTTATGTTCTTCGGATTGGATTCACACAGAGTCGCTGTGACACATCATTGTTTATCTATCGACACGGAACTGATATCGCTTATTTGTTATTGTATGTTGATGACATAGTTCTAACAGCTTCTTCTGATGGGTTTTTACAGCGTATTATTGCTTCATTGCACACAGAGTTTACTATGACCGATTTGGGGACTCTTAATTATTTTTTGGGTATTTCTGTTACACGTGACTCATCTGGCATGTTTTTATCTCAGCGTAAGTATGCTACAGAGATACTTGAGCGTGCACATATGGAGGGTTGTAATCTCTCTCGGACTCCTGTTGACACTGAGTCCAAGTTAAGGATGATGGTGATCCAGTTTCTGACCCAACCTTATACAGAAGTTTGGCAGGTTCTTTGCAATATCTTACATTTACTCGCCCTGATCTTTCTTATGCAGTTCAGCAGATATGTCTTCATATGCATGATCCTCGGGAGCCTCATTTTTCGGCTCTTAAGCGTATATTGAGGTATGTTCGGGGTACTTTGGACTACGGGCTACAGTTGTTCTCTTCTTCTACTACTTCCTTGGTTGCTTATTCTGATGCGGATTGGGCGGGTTGCCCTACTACTAGGAGATCCACTAGTGGTTATTGTGTATTTCTTGGTAACAACTTGCTCTCCTGGTCCTCCAAGCGTCAACCCACGCTTTCTCGTTCCAATGCTGAGGCTGAGTATAGGGGTGTTGCCAATGCTGTTGCTGAGACATGTTGGTTACGCAATTTATTACGAGAACTGCATACTCCTTTATCTTCAGCTACGCTTGTTTACTGTGACAATGTCAGTGCCGTTTATTTGTCTTCAAATCCGGTTCAGCATCAACGTACAAAGCACATAGATATTGACATCCATTTTGTTCGAGATTTAGTTGCTGCTGGACATGTTCGAGTTCTTCATGTTCCTTCTCGTTATCAGTATGCGGACATCTTTACTAAAGGTCTACCTTCTGCTCTTTTTGAAGAATTTCGTACCAGTCTGAGTGTTCGGCGTCCTCCCGCTCAGACTGCGGGGGAGTGTTAGTTGTATTATTATTATCCCTGCTTTTATGCATGCTTTATGCATGTTTTATGCATGCTTTATGTATGCTTTATGCATGCCTTGTCGTCCACTTGTCTTCCTCTTGTCTGTGTTTCCTCTTGTATATATATTGTAATATCATTTCATGCAAGATAACAGAACACATTCCAAAAATACTTACACATAACCAGCGATGCTAATTTACACATTCTACTTGATTGATCGCACTCATATCAGTCTCTCTAAACACTTCAACAGACACAAACCATTGTTCGCCACTCTACAAAGATAAAGAATAATGTCATTTAGTTATACTATTTACATGGCATAAATAGAACAAAAAAAAAAGTAGTCTATTAATACTTCCGGGTGGATGATATGACTTACTGTAAGGTTCTATATGTTGGTTTTATGGACAATAAATTAATAGACGTGTGTTAGGATCGAACTCGAGACCACGGGATTGCACACTTTCCGTATGAAGAGTAAATGATTAATAATTATTTATAAAATGTTACATTTAATTATTATATACACAAAACGTCTGACGACCGTTAGTGATTATCGGACAATTGACTAATGATCGTTTAAAATATAAAAGAAGGATTAAAGTGTCAAAGTTTGAAACCCTCGTCTTATCTCTTTGTGACCGATTGTATGAAAGGTCTAGGAGGGGGGTTGGTTGTCAACTTTGGTAACTAAAGGAGGTGGGAGGCAATACCTTGGAGAAAAAGTTTGGTTATTATATAAACAAACCTTTCCTTCTTGTCTTGAGGATTGACTCACGCAGAAAACAAAAAGAAAGAAAGAAAAAAAAAACATTACCTCAGATGTACGATTGACTATAGATTTTCCATGGAATAATGATTTTTGCATGGTACTACTATATATATCATGCATGTCTTATGTATGCATGATGATACCAATTACATGCAATATATTGTTTTCTCCTTTCATTATGATCGAATTCTTTGAGTGTCAAGAAAATCGTTTTGTGTTTTTATTACTAGCATAATCTTTTACTTGGTATTAGTACGTGTGTACAAGAACGTGGTACAATCATACATTTGATTGTATCTTGGATTGAATTACAAAACGGTAAGGGGTAATTCACATAATCCTATAAACCCTGATTAGGGTTCATCCTAATTGCTAGTTTGTGGATTTGATTCTTGTTCGGCTAGAATCAATAAAAGGTACGCATATTCTTTTATGTTAATTAATTATTTGTTAATAAATCCTATACGCTTCCGCTTGAATACTTTGATGTTTATTGTTTATATTTATGATTGTCATGTTATATAATTCCAACACTATAATGACAATGAATGGAACTTCATCTAAGTGATCTGTCACAGCAGGATTGACGTCACCAAATGAATCACGCCCACTAATGATCCCAGCTTCTTCAGTGAGTTTTGTTTCATCGTCGAAACTCAATGATGCTAAAAGAAGACGATTCTGTAGATGATGAACAACTTATCGATATGAATCGAACATTTTGTAATACTATGACTTTCAATAAAAGTCAATGTAAGATTTGATTAAAAATCTCATAACCTAGATATTGATTATTAATAGGGTTTTATCGAATAAGTTGCATGTGGCTACTTGTTTACACGTATAAATTGTTTATTATGTGTGCATTGTTTTTAGTAGTTTATTTTTATTTGTTACTTGTTTGTTTATTATGTTAGCAGGTTTTAAGCAAAGGGTAATTTGAATAGAAAATAATACGGACTAAACAATGGCGGTTTGATTTGTTTTGGAAGAGTTAAGTTTTCAATAGTTTAATTGATTGGTGACTTTTGTACAATGACCGAGCAGCTCACCCATTAGAATGAACTATAAAGGGTTATTAAAGAAGTGCGCAATCACCGAAAGGATGTCTAAGGTTATGCTTTTGCGCTTACGGTCCTCCGCCCTTTGTAAGTTCGAATGGAGCTACTTAGTAAGCCATACAAGTACAAGCTCATCTTAAGGGCGAATTAGTTTTAATTCCATGCGCCACTTGGTGGTAATTATCCGAAACACTAAGTGTTTACACTTATACAAAAGTACGGTATAATGGATGATAATTAACACTAAATTCCTTGATTGGTGAACCCAATACCTCAATCAAAACTTTGATAATTTGATCTTTATGAATTGGTAATAAAAGTTTTTTATTAAATTTATGCTACAAGATGAATGCATGACATCTTTGTACATATTTGATTTAACCACATAAAATCAAAACTTGTACCCTTTTAAATTAAGAATATGCCATCTAATTAAAAGGAACACTTGAAGTTGCAATTTACGTCATGACAAGATTACTTGGCGAGATTGTGATGGAAAGGTAAATCTCTATGTAAAGTCGGACCTTACATGGACATATTTGCGAGTTCTTTAAGTTAGACACTTAAGTTGAGTAGGAAGTGAGACACGGACTCAATGGCATAAGATGGGATGAAACATGTTTATATTTGCAATAGCGTTGGAAAATATAAATCCCATAATGATCTAGGAGTTGGAAATTGTTTGCCAATTATTGTTCGACAGATTACCCTATTATGTGCTTTCGTTACTAGCGGATCAAGCGATGTAATGGAACTACGATAATTTGGATCCTAGTTTTCGAGAAAATTCTATGGTTATATGAATATTACCTTGGGTATTTTATTTTCTTGAAAAGTTTAATTATCGAAAATACTATAATTGAATTTTGCTAATTCTTTAAATGTATTAATGCAACATTAAACCGTAAACATAGGTTATTCCTGTATTGGTAAAATTGATCTACACCTGTAAGGGTTTTAGTAGAGACAACGTTACTAAAAGAATAAACCTAGTCCTCTTTTCACGCGAAAGAGTGAGATTAAATCCTATTCCTTTTCATGAATGAAGAAAGGTATGATAGGACAATTAGAATTGTCTAAATTCTAAATACGTAACTCGTAAGCAAATTTTAATAGTTAAGAAAATTGCATATTTTATGAGTTATTAAATTAGAAGCTAGACTAATTACTGTATAATTGGTAAAAGACAAACTAGCATATTTTATCTAGTTGTTGTGCTTTGACCATTTAAAAGTACTACTTATAATCGTTGGAATAGTAGAACTATTAAGAAAGAAATTGCATGCCCAATTTTTCAAGTTAATAGCATTGATGGATAGTTCATCATCTACATAGTAGAATACATTCTTTTAAGTACATAAGTAATTGTTATGTATGGACTTTCTCAAAGGTGTAGGGAAGTAAATAGAACGCTATTTTCTTTCACTTTGGTTAATCTGACACTTACAATGTTGTCAAATCCGTGGGAGTATTTTGTTCTTATTCTTGAATAAGGAATTAATGTAATGATCTCTTATTCATGGGAGTTACAAGCTTCGTCATCTTGGTAGTAACCTGAATTATCTCTAGAATGTCTTAAGATAATTAATTTCCATTTGTAGACACTTATGTTTTCAAGGATAGTCATGTACGTTTCCTTATTAGACAATGAAGTGGTTCTACATCTACTAGTTATGCTAATATCAATGACACAATCATATTAGTCACATAAACAAACATATGTCGTGTTGTTTATCTGCTACATGATGTTGTTCAATGCACAAGTGGGAGAAATCTATATTGTGTGCAAGGTACAACATATAAGTATATGATTTAACGGATTCTCTTGACTGCAAGGTAAGAGATCAACATTCTAATATAACTTGTGCATATCTAATTCAAGAAACACTTGGTGTTGCAATTTACGTCATGTCAGAACTTGACGAGATTGTAACAACAAAGTAAATCTCTATGTGAAGTGGACATATTTGCAGTTTCTAAATTAGACAAGTATTTAGAACATGTGTCAAAATGATATATAAGACTACTTCAAATTTCATATTTATGTATTATTAGAATGACATAAATAAATGAAGTAATCTAATACTACTTCAATTTGTTTATTTATGAATTTTGGAATGACATAAATGAAAAATAATGTAGTCCTACATTATTATGAAGTAAATAAATTAACTTGAAATTACTATTGAAACCAAAAGTTGTGTTCATAATTACTTTAGTTAAACATGTGTATGATTCATTGTAAAGACATAAACATAAAGTCTTTTAAGACTTATAATAAAGTAAGATGTTAACTTGTTATGTTTTTTAATTAAGACATATACAAGAAGTCATTGAGTTGATCAATGATTTATAACGTATAATGGGATTATAACAGTTTATGTTTCTTATTGAAACATGGATATGAAGTGACTTGGTTAAAAGGTACTTGTGTTATAAAGCATGTAATTGGCTTGGAAAGTCTATTATACCATTAAGTTGACTTAGTTGGTAAATAGGTAAGCCAAAAGGAATATGTTTATCTTATATATTGTTAGATTGTCTTACAATATTAAATTCTAATGAATATCACAAGTTGATGGTATGTTCGATTAGGAGAATCAAACTCTATTTGATTTGTTTGATTCATGATAACCATAACTTCTTTCTTAAAGGTAACAAGGTTAGAAAATTGAGTATGGATTGAATATACTCAATATGACTCCAACCTAGAAGATTGATAAAACACCATCTCATTATGGAATGTGATGAATCACATTAAGTTTTAAAATTGAAGATTCTGAATTTTGTTAAAATACTTATGAATAGGTTATTAACAAACTTAAGTCAGGAATTATCAATGTGTATTTGTAATGTCTTTAAAAGAGAACAATGTAGTTTTGCTCTAAATTGCTAAAGTATATATAGATAGTCTATATATTACAAAAGGCAAGTGAGAGTTTTTTTTTTTATCTTGAAAGATAAAATTACAAGATACATAATCTTCTAAAACACACTAGTAAATATCATAATGAGGTTAGTCATGTAAATGATAGACCTCATGATGATGGAATTTTCATTCATAGATCTGCAAGGATATCTCGGATATTTGACTTATATGCTGAGAAATATGAATTACAGGATTATTGTAAACCTGATAATCATTATGATGGATTACAAAATATTGAATTGGGTAAAATTACTCATACTATGAATGTTAAAGATGATGTCCATAAAGATAATCAATTTTAGAAATTTGGTTTATCTTAATAGTTAGACTGGAGAATGGAAATGCGTTTCTTCAAAGAGATGAAAAATCCTAGTGGTTTGAATTTCTATGTAGAAATCATATGGACAATATTGTACACATATTTAATGCATGTTTTATGACAAGATTATTAATCATATTTAAGCAATTAATTGTGATTGAACATTCTTTCCTAAGACACATTAAATATATAAAGATGATAATTGTCATACTTGTTTTCATTAATATGAAATATGACAATGGAATATCAAAACTCTTTCTTGAGAAATTACTTGAGCGAGGACGGTAAGTAATTGAAAGGTTTTTTTTGAATTCATATAATCTTTAAAAGTGTACTGAAGTGCAAATAATTCATGAATGGATAAACGATGCATCTATGAAATTATTCTTATGTTTAATTATTAAATCCCATTTTCGATTTATAATTAAAATAAGATAAATTTTAAGTATTCACGAAAGCTAGTGGGAGTATTATGTTAAGTTTCTTAAATCTTATATGTTGTATAACATATAGTAAGTAACATTCCTTGTAAGCTAAATGTTAAGTCTTAGATTGGAATGAAACTTCACTTATAAGATTTAAGAATTAAAACATACAACATTGGAATATATATTTATTGTTAATAAACATGTGCAGTAAAATAAATGATTCTAATAAAACATGTTATATCATTTGGGAAATTGATAAATATCTTTTGACAAGATAGAACGTGAATGAATTCTAAGGTTGACCTGTAGATTTATCATGTACATCATGTTGTGTATTAAAATTGTTGTATCATTCTTGAATAAGAAGTGATTTGACAACATTGATATCTAACTAAAAGTTATTAGATAACTTGTGTAATGAATATTCTGAAAGAATTACATCCTCAGCCTGGAATTGCTCCTAGATTCTATGGATGAACAATATGTCAAATGTTGTGAAAATTGTCATCAGCTTTAAACTTGAAAGTTAGGAAAGCATCAAACATTACACAAGGATATTAAAGTTTACGGAGTTTTAATGAGCATATTGTTGTTTGTATACAATGATGTTGGTTTAATTGAGATGACACTCAATACTAGTCATGGTAGGATTTCATCCTTGTTAATGGCCATGTGAACTAGTTGTGCTACTAAAAGCACAGTTGCATTATACATTAAAAGAATAAGAATACTTTAAATTTTAAAATGTTTGAAAATTTAAATTGTCATAAATTGGTGAAAGAGGATGTCACACACTTTATGAATTATTATGTGAATTGGTGAATGCACACATACGAGGACTTCATTAATTGAATTCTTGAAATAAGTATTCTCAAAATTATGATAGATCAAGTTGGTTGATTTATGCCTTGTCATAAAAGTATGATTGTCATTACTTGAGGCATAATTCATCAACAGGAATTTTTCATGCATTGATCTATTTGGTATTTGGATAAGGGATGTTAAACGATTGTTATAATAAATCAAATACTTGGTATGATTGATTTTATAATATATTGTATCTTATATTTGCATGTTTAATCCGTGAATAAATTTATTTATTCTAAATCGTCCGTTGTCGATTAATGATATGGGAGTATCGTTAAATTAAGACAAATCTGAGAGATGTGGTAGAATATACTTGAAAGTATATTGATGAGAATGCATACCAATTTCAGATGATATTCAATGAATTGAATATAGGACTTATCCCAACTACATAATTTACTTTGTGGATATTGTTATAAGTAAATTATGAATAGTTATCCTCGAGACTTGAGATACCGGATAAGTGTCATGAATGTAGTGCATACGTGGAACAACTTAACGCTATCGTGAATCGGTAGTCATAAGGGTTGTTTCACGAAGTGTTGCAAAGTTCGTGGGTTATTCTCGTAGTCAAGATAGAATTTGTTCCTTCAAATTTATTTGGAGTTTAATCTTCTTTGGGCCCTCGTAGGGTTGACAAGATGTTTGCGTGGCCACGCCCAAAGTTCTCCCCGATATGTTCGAAGATTTGGTAATCTTGCTCAATCACTTATAACGAAAAAGAATGGTTGAATAAAGAATGACTTAATTCCATATCTCTATTTAACATGGTATTAGAAACAAAAGGATAATAATAATGAGAAATCATTAAAAGGTTTTTCCAGGAGACCTTGCTTGAGTTGTACTAGAGGCATCGAAGTGTTGTTAGATGCTAACCGATGTGATCACTCTATTAAAGATATGTCCAAGTGGGAGCTGTTGGTTTTATGGACAATAAAATAATAGACGTGTGTTAGGATCGAACTCGAGACCACGGGATTGCACACTTTGCGTATGAAGAGGAAATGATTAATAATTATTTATAAAATGTTATATTTAATTATTATATACACAAAACGTCTGACGACCGTTAGTGATTATCGGACAATTGACTAATGATCGTTTAAAATATAAAAGAAGGATTAAAGTGTCAAAGTTTGAAACCCTCGTCTTATCTCTTTGTGACCGATTGTATGAAAGGTCTAGGAGGGGGGTTGGTTGTCAACTTTGGTAACTAAAGGAGGTGGGAGGCAATACCTTGGAGAAAAAGTTTGGTTATTATATAAACAAACCTTTCCTTCTTGTCTTGAGGATTGACTAACGCAGAAACAAAAAAAGAAAGAAAAAAAACATTACCTCGGATGTACGATTGACTATAGATTGTTCCATGGAATAATGATTTTTGCATGGTACTACTATATATATCATGCATGTCTTATGTATGCATGATGATACCAATTACATGCAATATATTGTTTTCTCCTTTCATTATGATCGAATTCTTTGAGTGTCAAGAAAATCGTTTTGTGTTTTTATTACTAGCATAATCTTTTACTTGGTATTAGTACGTGTGTACAAGAACGTGGTACAATCATACTTTTGATTGTATCTTGGATTGAATTACAAAACGGTAAGGGGTAATTCACATAATCCTATAAACCCTGATTAGGGTTCATCCTAATTGCTAGTTTGTGGATTTGATTCTTGTTCGGCTAGAATCAATAAAAGTACGCATATTCTTTGATGTTAATTAATTATTTGTTAATAAATCCTATACGCTTCGCTTGAATACTTTGATGTTTATTGTTTATATTTATGATTGTCATGTTATATAATTCCAACACTATAATGACAATGAATGGAACTTCATCTAAGTGATCCATCACAGCAGGATTGACGTCACCAAATGAATCACGCCCACTAATGATCCCAGCTTCTTGATGAGTTTTGTTTCATCGTCGAAACTCAATGATGCTAAAGAAGACGATTACGTAGATGATGAACAACTTATCGATAATGAAATCCGAACATTTTTGTAATACTTTGACTTTCAATAAAAGTCAATGTAAGATTTGATTAAAAATCTCATAAAGATAATGGTGTACGGGTTCTTCTCAAGAGTAGATAACAAGATTATCAAAGAAATGTCTAAACACCTCAACAATCAAGCAGTCATCATAAAAGTATAAACCAACTCTCATAAGCCAATTTAATGCCTTAAACCATAACTTTGAGCAACAAAAGAGTTCCCATTATAATGAAATTTAATAGCTACAATTTATCCGATTTCGCTTCATAAAAACCGAATCCTCCACTAAAACAAAGTCAATTAAATCGACAACACAACGTTTATCAACAACAAGTCACATGGGCATAAGTAACATGACAAACTTGTATCGCTATTCAAGTAGACATTTCATCAAACACTTGCTATACCATCTTCTTTGTTACTATAAAAACTATGAAAAACAAAACTCTGTATTATCACAACATGTGATGCTCACTTTGATAACAGACAGGTTCAAGGTTGCCACTAGTTTATCCGATTTCGCTCGACCAAAACCGAATCTCCACTAAATAAAAAAGGCCATTTTCTTAAAGACGATTAAAGTCCACAAAAAAATTCTAACCAGCAACAAGTCTCAAAGGGTCTCACTAACATCACCAATTTACAACACTATTAAAACAAACATTATATCAAACAGTTGGTGTGCAACTCAATTTTGTTTGTTGTGTACTTTGCTAATTATTGTTGTTATTAGTCCATAAAAAACATTTTTTCGTACATAGATTATAATCCCAAGATACAATCTTTATAAACATATACCAGGATTCATATGAGGTTCAAAGTAAGGGGTTTATACGGGCATGGCTATAAGCAAAGCACTCTCCGAGGGCATGGAATGTCTCATTTTTTGGTAAGAATCTCCGCAGTAATGTCTCTGTTAGATTTTCCGGTCGAAATACGGGAACAGTCCGTTCAATTCTTGATGGAAATGGAGTTTTGCCAAATAAATGTAATATACTCTAAACAAAAGGGTTCGTATGAGGTTCAAAGTAAGGGGTTTATAAAATTATATATAAGAAAAGGTTCGGGTTCTATTGAGGCTTAAGGGTTCAAAGTATCTAAAAGGGCTCGAATGCAGTTCAGAGGATTAAAAAAAGTTCGTATGAGGTTCAAAGTAGTAAAAAAAAGGTTCGTAAGTTGCTTTAAAAGTCAAAAGTATTAAAAAGAAGGGGTTATTATGAGGTTCGTACAATAACAATAGTTGATTTGTTTTAAGTTGATTAATGGGAAAAATGAGGATGAAAATCATCAAATCAAATTACTCGTAGTAACTAAGTTTCACTTTGTTTCCAATAATGTTTTATTGTTGTGAAAATTTTGAATTCTAGTGACTTTAATAAAACACTTTTAAAACTTTGTTACTATCTTGTGACTTATTTTTCTTTTCAAATTAAAAAAGTTTGGTTATAAATTGAGTTGGTTGTGAGAAGTTATTGTTACTATAGGTGTTTAAAAGCGTAGAATGATAATGTTTATTGATTGATTTGATATGAAGGAACACAAGATACATTTATAGCATGTCTTATGATCTATTTAAGGTAAATGAATAATCACGTGCCAATCATGAATCATGTACAACTCATTTCATACTAATATCTTTGCCTTATCACTAATCTATAATCGAGGCCGGATGTGGGCGAGGCGATGGGCCATGACACAGGGCCCATTATTTGGAGGGGCACCAATTCTTATCAAAGCCCGGTTCATAGACATTTATTTAGAGCCCAATAAAAAAAATGTGTTATGGACAATTGCTTATATGTCTCTAATCTATACTACATATGATAGAAAAACGGTCAAACCTTGAAAAGTGAAAATTTGAAAGTCAAAAGTCAGATAATGTATTGTGTAATTAATACTCTTATTAAAACACCTCATTACTTAAAAGTACAATAATTTATTCACATTGTACAACTAATTAAAAGCATATCTACTAAATTAAAAATAACTAATTAAAACACCCCTAACTAAAAAGTACAATAAAATTTTCACAATATACAATTTAAACAAGTTACAACATAATTCTAAATATAAAATAATTAAACACACTAATTAATGTTATTTGTAAACCCTAAAATAAAAAGTACATGTTATTATACACATTATACAAATTAATAAAACACACAAAACTTCATACAAGCTAACAAGTTGATGGTACATATAGTTTTGAAAATCGGACCGGACCAATGGATTCAACCGGAAACCGGTGTCGCCACCGATTCGGCTAACCAATAACAGCCATCCGAAAATGAACTAGAGATGACCCATTGAAACCGATACAAACTGGTGAATCAGGTCTCATCGAGATCTATTTATCCGGTTAATCGTCACAGCGCGGGTACCCTGCTATACTATATATAAAGGAAAAACCAAAAAGTAAAAAGTGAAAATTTGAAACTATTAATACATATCGATAACCGGGTTGACCTGGGATGCTTCAAACCCGGTGGGTTGACCCTGCTTAATTTGGCCCGTTTTGACCCAACCTGTCGGGTAGACTCGGTTTAAATCGACCCGTTTTTCGACGAGAACGGTTCAACCGGTTGAACCACCCGGGTCGAACCGGGTTTCAAAACATTATGTTTAATCACCAAATCTTCAAACTTTTATTATTCTTTGTTTAGAACCCATAAATTTTTTTTAATACAAAACGATCCGACGCTATATAAATATATTATATACATAAGTTTTTCTTCAAAAACGATTATAATGCTTTACAATTAAGAGAAAATATGTGCCCATTAGTGCACATTTAACTTTTCAATAAGTTAAATACGCCTATTTAAAAAAAAAAAAAAAAAAGATGGGGCTAGCTAAATATGCCCAAATTTTTACAAAATAGCCAAAATTAGCCCATTTTTTGGGCTAATCACATTCACGCTAATTTTGGTCATCATTAATCTCATTCTTATTAGTTTTATGCGACAAGTAACGTTGGTTGTTAGTTTTATCTCATAACGATGTAATGTTTACTTTTATTTTATTAAATGTTTTTATATGTTGTTTGATAGATGTTGTGACAACCCGTACTTTCAGGTCATTTCTCGACACAGTTTATGTCTCATTATTTCAACATTTATAGTAAACTTGGTTTACTTGTTTCAAATTCGCGTAACCTTAAAGGTTTAACGGCGAATTCATGATCATGACATCACGTACATTTCATATGGACTATGATTAGTCTACATTTCATTGACATCATGTGCATCTCATTAGTTCATTCATGACATTTCATTTCACCTTTATCGCGTAATTTTTATATTTAATAAACGTGATCGCGTGAGTTATTATTTTGTATATTTAATCCATTAATTTCAAAAATGATCCCGATGTATTTTTAAACTTACATTTAGTTTATAAAAACTATATTTTTAGTTTTCCTAGTGTTTCAAATTTATTTGGTACATAAATCGTTAAAATTAAATTATTACGTAGTGTTTCTTAAAAATTATACGATAATTATTTTATCACCCAAATTTCACAAGGAAAGTATTTTTACAATTTTTATTATCTCATTACATTCTATTTTGACCTATTAAAAACTTACTTGTACCAAAAATTTCCATTTACCTTTACTTGTACATTTCCTACACATTTACTTACAATATCTTGCAAATTATACAAGTATATACAAATACATTATAAAAGAAAAAAAAAAATAATATCTTGGGATACAAGATCCATAAAAACCGGCCATTATAGGGGGGGATGTATCAAAAATTTGTACAAAAGTCTTACTTATATATGTTTACACACAATCTTCATTATTTCATTCACTTCATTATTTCTTCAAGTGTGAGTAAAATTTGTTCTCTCTTCTTTCTTGGGCTCTTCTAAAACCGGCCACTCATCAAGCTCAAGGGATCCAAAAATTTTTGCAAGATCAAGTGTTATTACAACCTAGTTATACTCTATATAAGGTTTTGAAATAAAAACCAAGGGTAATTAAGTTTAATCCTTGTTACTTTCACCTCATCACTATCACTTGTAAGCTTGTTTTTATCATTTTCATGTTTCCTTTTCATTTTCATATGTTTCTCTTCATTTTTGGAGCTTATATGCATGATATGTGATTTATACCATTTATTTCATGATTTTAGAGTTATTTATACATATTGGTCATCCTATAAATATTCCCATGGTATTCTTTGGTCTTGATGGTGATTAGGAACCCATGACACCCTAAGAAGGTGTATGGTAGGATTAGATTAGCTTTGGAGTTGATTTGAAGGGATTAGAATAGGTTTTGTCCGAGAAAAACTATTTTCGATAACTATATATTTGTGTTCTGTCCTTAATTCGATTTTCTGGAAAAACCTACTGTTGGTACGAGATTTTGGCCTTGATATTTGGAAAATATACTTTAAAACGAATCCGTGGCCGCTTGAACGGAATAAAACGGACTTATAACGAAGAAGTTATGGATTTTTAAAGTTTGACGACGAAATAAAATATTTTCTGAAATTTCAGCATGCAGTTTTTACATTGTTTGAGTCAAAAATGAGCCTTAAGCTTCACAAATTATTTCGACTTCTCAAAAATATATTAGTTTACTTGATACGGAAGCTAAGACGTATATCGTGAAAACGGATTTGAAACGACAAAGATATGCACGCTTTTATAAAGTTGCCGTAACTATTATTTTCGAAAAATTATATTATTTTTACGATTCAAGTATTACATTAGTCAGAACGACCATGTTTGCGGTGTTTTTAACAAGGTTGTGAAACTTTTGGAACAAAATGTCTTCTAGTAAAATCAAGTTCACCGGCCATATTTTTCAAAACAAAAGTCATTTGTCAAGCGGAGTTATAGTAAATTATTTACGGATGTTCAAACTTGGCGAAACTCATTTTCTCGCACACAATTAGCAAAACCACCATCTTTAGCCCTTGATATCTTTATGATCGAGACCTTTTGGACGAAAACTCTGAATCGAAACTTTTAGATATCGATACAAACTTTCCAAAACCGTCGAGTTCGTTCTCTAACGATCGACGTACACCATTTTACGACTAGTTTTCCAAAGTCATTTTGTTAATTTCAAGAAATTTCCGACGACATTGTTTTGCGACGAAAAGTGGTAATTTCACCAAAATCATTATAAAACCATTGTAGGATGACATTTTGACGTAAAAACATGTAAAGTCATTTTGAAGGGTCAAGACGTCAAAGAGTATTTTTCGACGACGAGTAATATTTTCAAAACCGCAAATGGTATAAATAACATATGTAGTGCATGCATAACATTACATTGCAACTCATGACATATCATATCATTCGTAATAGGTCCAGTTGACGATTACATTATACCTCGATGTACTCACTCTTGTCATCACACCGCCTACCAAGTGAGTTCATAGCCCCACTTTTACTATTTTAACTGCTTTACAAACACTGGGGAGATACATGCTACATTTTAATCGAACACATATGCTTTGAACCGTATGCTATATCCGAATGTTTTATTGTCACTAAGTATTTGCCATGTTCAAGTCCCTACATCATGAACCATTAGTCACTTGCAGTGGCGAATATTGTGAATAGGCCTATTGAATTAACACTCCGCTCCTATTGACCCATTTAGGGAAATCGAGCGACTATATTGAATCATTAAGGTAAATTGGCAAATTACCTATTAGGGCGGCGATGAAACGATGATTACCAATTTTTATTGGTGCGATGTTTACGCTTTGGTGTCATGAACTTAGTGAAATAAATACGATTTTGTTGTTAACGATGAGTGTGAAACTGTTTAACTCACACTACGATTATTGTGTTCAAACGAATTACTTAAACCTATGGATTTCACTCAACCTTTGTGTTGACCTTTTTAGCATGTTTATTCTCAGGTATCTAAGGCATTATCATCATGGCATAGTTAAGGAACCACCTTTTGAGTCGCGGCGTCGACTTACATCATTGTACATTGTGGCACTTTCTTTTAAAACCATCGTTTGGACTTGCAATATATTTATATTTCCGCAAACTTTGTAAACTTTTGGGACCTATGTTGTAACTCTGATTATTTTATTAAATCAAACGATGTATTTTCCAAACGACACTTTAGGTCGTTCAATATAACTGTGATTGTGATGCTATGACATTCAATCCCGTGAATTCCATTCCACGCAAAATGTAATTTGGGGTGTGACAGATTGGCATCAGAGCCAGGTTATAGAGAACTAGGTTGCATCATTGACCCTAGACTATAACTACATTATCATAGCATCTCATCATTTCATCATAAGTGAATGTTCACTTTACATGCGGTTTTTACGTACATTTTCGAGTTATTTACTTTCATTTCATATCGATTGTCACATGGATGCCTTTAAATTCCCATTCCATTATTCTTTCTTCATACTCTAATGTGGAGAATTCCTTGTCAGTCCCTATCACAATTTCCACATCAATCGACTCATCACCGATAACGTCGAATGCCGAGATAAACCTTTAAGTTCGGCAAGGTCACTCTCACTCCTTTGTTTCATCACTAACATGTCGAGCTACACGCTATTTACTCAAAGTCACTAAACCATCATACATTTGAAGCACTTACGACATCTCATAACCCATTTCTTAGGAAACCGTCGATTATTTTGAAAGATAACCTCAAACTTATCATTTCTTATCACCTCTCTTTAGAGCGTATATTTTAACACAGGATTTTGCTACGTCTCACATTTTCTCTTGTTTTGAAGAAGATATGGCAATCAAGAAAGCTACGCTTGAAATGACCCAAGCAAGAATTCAAAAGTTGGTGAATGATAGCATAGCTAATGCTCTAAGAGTCGAAAGGAAACAATGGTGCTTCTTCTTTCTTTGAGGCCATTCTTCTTGAAGCTAGACTAGTCTGCATCGGAAATATACTGGAGAATCGGGAGTTAAGAAATGTTCGTACAAAAATTTCAAAAGTGGTGAACCCACCAAGTTTAGAGGGATGAAGGAGCCACAACCATGGTGCGATGGTTTGAAAAGTTGGAATCCGTGTTTTGCTTTGTAACCGTCCGGATGATAGTAAGGTTAAATTTGCTACGAGCACATTACTCGATGGAGCATTGTCTTGGTGGAATTCATATGCTCAACCGATTGGAATGGAGAATGCTTTCAAGCTCACTGGGAGCAATTTAAAGGTTTGGTAACAAAGAAGTTTTGTCCGCACGGAGATTAAGAAGTTGGAGACCGAATTCTATGAGTTGGAAACTATTGGGTACGACATTGATACTTATATTCGGTTCCAAGAATTGGCCGTGTTATGCCCGTCCATGGTTTCGATAATGAGAAGTTGTTAGAGGGTTTCATTGGGGGACTTCCCGAGGTGATTCAAGGAGATGTGACTTCGTTTGATCCACAAACAATCGAGGAAGCTATTAGGGTGACTCAAAAGCTCATGGCCCAGGTAGTGAAGAGAGGTAAGTGCACCAACACCAACCGAAACAACAACAACCCCAACAACCGCTTCAATTACAACAATACCCAAAACAACAACAACAACGATGATAACCAAATCAACAACAACAAAAGGAAATGGGAAAACGACCAAGGAGATTATAACAACAACAACCAAAACCGCAACACTAACCGTCATCAACAACAAAATAGAAGGCAAGAAGCGGAATGGTTTATGTCACGCACCAATGAGAGGTAGAGGTATCTTGGAACACACCCACTATGTAATCGATGTAATTTTCATCACTCGGGTCCTTGCCACGCCAAGTGCCACAAATGCCAAACACCGGACATCTAGCCGTGGATTGTAAAGGTAAAGCCGTAGTCACATGCTTCGGATGTGGGGAGCAAGGACACTATAGAAATCAATGTCCTCAAAACCAAGGTCAACCAGTTGAAGATGCTCATGGGAATGCATATATGTTAGGAGGAGGGAAGCTCGTCATGGTCCTAACAACGGAAGACGAAGAAGTTTGAAGCTAACGGTCTTAATTTTCCTTATGTACTATGTCGTACTAAGTTTATGTTTTCCATCGTGTCCGAATCTTTATAACTTAAGATGTATTTCTATTTGATGAACCACTCGTTGTAAAATATTCTCATCTATCGTACTTTATTTATTTTTTTTTTCTCCGATTTGTTATCATTTACGAGGATTTTAATTCTTTTTACTTTAACTATCATTTTAACGACACTTCTCCATGTCTTCTCTCCTCGATGTTCATCATAATTTTTAACATCAGTTGACTCAACACCAAACAAACATATGAGTCGATTAGTCCAAGCATTGCATAGTTACTCCTAAATTATACATAGCCCGATCACCTATGTCTAATTCGGGAAGAATCATGCGATGAAGGGAGTAGAGGCTTATATGTGTAAGCAATCCGTGTCGAGCCAAATTTTCAAAGTCCTCCTTCAAACCAATTTAGCCTAATCTCATGGCAGTTCTTGTTTGATGAGTTGTGAGATTAAGTGAAAATTGGTTGGTAAAAATCTTTTGAGGATTTTGCTCGGAATGGAAAGTTTGCCACAACCAACCCTAAACCCGATAGACTATCAACGATTGAATTCGGGACTGAATTCCTTTTTGATGGGCGAATGTGACAACCCGTGACTTTCGGTCATTTCTACGCTTTATGTCTCATTATTTCAACATTTATAGTAAACTTGGTTTACTTGTTTCAAATTGCGAACCTTGAAGGTTTAACGGCGAATTCATGATCATGACATCACGTACATTTCATATGGACTATGATTAGTCTACATTTCATTGACATCATGTGCATCTCATTAGTTCATTCATGACATTTCATTTCACCTTTATCGCGTAATTTTTATATTTAATAAACGTGATCGCGTGAGTTATTATTTTGTATATTTAATCCATTAATTTCAAAAATGATCCCGATGTATTTTTAAACTTACATTTAGTTTATAAAAACTATATTTTTAGTTTTCCTAGTGTTTCAAATTTATTTGGTACATAAATCGTTAAAATTAAATTATTACGTCGTGTTTCTTAAAAATTATCGATAATTATTTTATCACCCAAATTTCACAAGGAAAGTATTTTACAATTTTATTATCTCATTACATTCTATTTTGACCTATTAAAACTTACTTGTACCAAAATTTCCATTTACCTTTACTTGTATATTTCCTACATTTACTTACACTATCTTGCAAATTATACAAGTATATACAAATACATTATAAAAGAAAAAAAATAATATCTTGGGATACAAGATCCATAAAACCGCCATTATAGGGGGATGTATCAAAATTTGTACAAAGTCTTACTTATATATGTTTACACAATCTTCATTATTTCATTCACTTCATTATTTCTTCAAGTGTGAGTAAAATTTGTTCTCTCTTCTTTCTTGGGCTCTTCTAAAACCGGCCACTCATCAAGCTCAAGCGATCCAAAAATTTTTGCAAGATCAAGTGTTATTACAACCTAGTTATACTCTATATAAGGTTTTGAAATAAAAACCAAGGGTAATTAAGTTTAATCCTTGTTACTTTCACCTCATCACTATCACTTGTAAGCTTGTTTTTATCATTTTCATGTTTCCTTTTCATTTTCATATGTTTCTCTTCATTTTGGAGCTTATATGCATGATATGTGATTTATACCATTTATTTCATGATTTTAGAGTTATTTATACATATTGGTCATCCTATAAATATTCCCATGGTATTCTTTGGTCTTGATGGTGATTAGGAACCCATGACACCCTAAGAAGGTGTATGGTAGGATTAGATTAGCTTTGGAGTTGATTTGAAGGGATTAGAATAGGTTTTGTCCGAGAAAACTATTTTCGATAACTATATATTTGTGTTCTGTCCTTAATTCGATTTTCGGAAAACCTACTGTTGGTACGAGATTTTGGCCTTGATATTTGGAAAATATACTTTAAAACGAATCCGTGGCAGCTTGAACGGAATAAACGGACTTATAACGAAGAAGTTATGGATTTTTAAAGTTTGACGAAATAAAATATTTTCGAAATTTCAAAGATGCGCTTTTACATTGTTTGAGTCAAAATGAGCCTTAAGCTTCACAAATTATTTCGACTTCTCAAAATATATTAGTTTACTTGATACGGCTAAGGACGTATTATCGTGAAAGCGGATTTGAAACGACAAAGATATGCACGTTTTATAAAGTTGCCGTAACTATTATTTTCGAAAAATTATATTATTTTTACGATTCAAGTATTACATTAGTTTATGACGACCATGTTTGCGTACTGTTTTAACAAGGTTGTGAAACTTTTGGAACAAAATGTCTTCTAGTAAAATCAAGTTCACCGCCATATTTTTCAAAACAAAAAGTCGTTTGTCAAGCGGAGTTATAGTAAATTATTTACGGATGTTCAAACTTGGCGAAACTCATTTTCGCACACAATTAGCAAAACCACCATCTTTAGCCCTTGATATCTTTATGATCGAGACCTTTTGGACGAAAACTCCTGAATCGAAACTTTTAGATATCGATACAAACTTTCCAAAACCGTCGAGTTCGTTCTCTAACGATCGACGACACCATTTTACGACTAGTTTTCCAAAGTCATTTTGTTAATTTCAAGAAATTTCCGACGACATTGTTTTGCGACGAAAAGTGGTAATTTCACCAAAAATCATTATAAAACGATTGTAGGATGACATTTTGACGTAAAAACATGTAAAGTCATTTTTGAAGGGTCAAGACGTCAAAAGAGTATTTTTCGACGACGAGTAATATTTTCAAAACCCGCAAATGGTATAAATAACATATGTAGTGCATGCATAACATTACATTGCAACTCATGACATATCATATCATTCGTAATAGGTCCAGGTTGACGCATTACATTATACCTCAGTGTACTCACTCTTGTCATCACACCAGTCTACCAAGTGAGTTCATAGCCCCACTTTTACTATTTTAACTGTTTTACAAACACTTGGGGGAGATACATGCTACATTTTTAATCGAACACATATGCTTTGAACTGTATGCTATATCCGAATGTTTTATTGTCACTAAGTATTTGCCATGTTCGAAGTCCCTACATCATGAACCATTAGTCACTTGCGGTGGTGCGAATATTGTGAATAGGCCTATTGAATTAACACTCCCGCCCTATTGACCCATTTAGGGAAATCGAGCGCACTATATTGAATCATTAAGGTAAATTGGCAAATTACCTATTAGGGCGGCGATGAAACGATGATTACCAATTTTTATTGGTGCGATGTTTACGCTTTGGTGTCATGAACTTAGTGAAATAAATACGATTTTGTTGTTAACGATGAGTGTGAAACTGCTTAACTCACACTACGATTATTGTGTTCAAACGAATTACTTAAACCTATGGATTTCACTCAACCTTTGTGTTGACCTTTTAGCATGTTTATTCTCGGTATCTAAGGCATTATCATCATGGCATGGTTAAGGAACCACCTTTTGAGTCACAAGGCGCCGACTTACATCATTGTACATTGTGGCACTTTCTTTTAAAACCATCGTTTGGACTTGCAATATATTTATATTTCCGCAAACTTTGTAAACTTTTGGGACCTATGTTGTAACTCGATTATTTTATTAAATCAAACGATGTATTTTCCAAACGACACTTTAGGTCGCTCAATATAACTTGTGATTGTGATGCTATGACAACAATCCCGAAATTCCATTCCACGCAAAATGTAATTTGGGGTGTGACGGATGTTAAGAATTTTTCTAGACTTTAGTTATCGTGTAGTACAACAGTTTGCAATTGCATTTTCATCGGTTCACGTTCTATTTTAAACACTACACAAAACACTCACCATAATATCATAAATCATTAATTATCTGACGCTAGAAACCGCTGCCGCTAGGCGCGGGTACTCGTCTGGTATCAATATATGCAGTTAAGTGTCCCACAAACAATAAAAAAAGATCGAGTTTGAGTTTTGTGTTTTAAAATCAAGAAAGACGAACAATAGGCGATAGGTTCATAAATCAATTGTTTTGGCTATTATAAGGTAAGTATTTTACTTGTTTATTTTAATTTTTTATTGAGATTTTTAATTTGTTAGTGTTTATTTTTCTTGTTTAAGCTACATACGGTCCTTTATTTTAATATTTTTCTTGTCAAAACACTCCCCACTCTCCCCTCTTTCCGATCCACCAGGTCACGCGCCTAAAAACCCTCCCCCACCTCTTGGTATACACTCACGTGCCACCACCACCTCACCACAACGCCACCACCGGTTCTCTTTTTGTGTTGTAAGCCACGACAACAAGCAACGTCAACAACACTAGGCCAAAAACATCATTTTAATCTTTCTTATACATTCGACTAAAAGGAAAAATTAAAATAACAAAATCAATTATTATTTATGTTTAAAGCACAATAAATAACTATCCTTGTGGATGAACCGAACAAGAAAAACTCCAATTAGCACACGAATCCTTTGAATTTGATACAGTTGGAACTCAAATTACGCCTCTAACACCTCAATTAACAAAACCCCTCTCTTAATTTTGAAAACCATTAATCTTTGAAAACCCAATTTTTGGTGATTGTGTGTGAGATGTGAATGAACACAGGTCAAACTCGATTCCATTTATAGATGTACATTAAGGAAGGCTTGTGTTCTTTTATCTTCTTGGTTGTAGTGTGACACCCTTCTTGGCTCACGTCCCTTTTATCACAACTACATCTCATGCCACCTCGTGACGGCTATGGTGGTAGGTTTCCTTAGGGAGATGGTGAAAATGATGGAAGATTGGTTGACCTTCAAAAAGGAGGAAGAAACATCTACTTTGATGTTTCTGTGTGTGATTCAAAGAGAGAGAGGGGGAAAGACAGATAGAAGAAAAGGATGGAACATGTGGGTAAGGTTAGGATGTGTTTAAAATTTTGTTTTTATTAGAGTAAATTACACCGTTCGTCCTTGTTCATAGAATTGCGTAACTGTGTTCCTAGGGAAATGACGAATATACCCCATTAAAAACCTTAGTTAACTGACGTTAGTGGGATTTGGTGGGCCCAGTTGGATGGAGGGACGAACGGTGCATAACGTTTCACACTTAAGGACGAACGGTGCAACTTTTTTGGGTCAAAGGACAAAATTCTGCGGTCAACGCAAACCACAAGGACGAACGGTGTAATTTACTCTTAAAAATATATAGAGTAATATTTATGAACATGCTTTAATAGCACTGCAAACTTCCAGGATTGTGTTTCTAGTCCTTGAACTTATGCCTCTTTCCTGCTTAGCCCTCCAAACTCTTAATCATAGTGATCTTCAAAGTTTCAGCCACTAAAACAACATATAAACACGTAATCAATACAAAACTAACCTAAGAACTGAGACGATTCTTAAACAGTGTAAAGATGAAAATTTCTTGGAAAACTAATTTTCAGATTTTATTACCATCTCTCTTTCACTATATAAAATGTGCACGTTTAAGCATTAAAGTGAACTAAAATGGTAAATAAACGGTCAAAGTCTGTTAAAAACAATTTCTCTTTTAGTCTCTTTAAATTCTTAAGATTATAAAGTCATAAAACACTAATATAACATCGAGATGACCAAATGTGATCATCGTACTTATTTATTTTATTATCAGTGGCCATTTGGCATATACGGAGTATAACGAATTTTAACATCTATTTTGTTTGTTAGTTCATGAATTGTGATCAATATAGATTTTATATTTTTTATAGATCAAATGAACTAGTAACAACCATCAATTTTTTTTATCAAAATTAATAAAAATGATTTTTCATATTTTTTTAAAAAATAAAATATCTTGCAAACGGTAAATCGTTAAGCGACAAAACATATACCATCACGACGAGAATTTCTTTATCTTTCAGTAGAAGGGCATTTCGATATATATACTTTCGACGAATCTTTTTTTTCGAGTTTTGTTTTGGTGTTAAAATTTGCGTTTAAAAAAATCATATGTGATTTGTATGTTAGGAACCAGACGTAAATTTTAACACTTACAAAAAAATGTTGAAAAAAAGTTCCTTGAAAGTATAGAGAAGTGCCCTTCTTTAGATAAATTATTTAATTCTCGTCGTGATGATATGATTCTTTTCGCGTAACGATTAACGGTTTACGAGATATTTAATTTAAAAAAAAATGTGAAAGTTAAAATTTTTTGTTTTGATAAAAAATGAATGACTAAAATTGGTTAATAATGAATTTTTATTAAACTTTTTTACGAAAAATTATACAGAAATGAACCTAACTAGTGCCTCTCACATGCCAACTTAAAATGAAATTTTATATGAGCAATACAATATCCTTTTAAGTTTTCTTCTTAATTCTTTCTCTTAACCACAACGTACATGCCACTTGGATTCCACTATATATCACTTATCATCCCCTTCATCCAATTCTCCAAGTGTCATGATCACATATTTAGGAGGATTTGTAGGCACAACCGCACAAATTATATATATATATATTATTAGGTGTTGGGGAGGGTATAAAAATACATTGTACAACCGGTTGTGTGTCAAAATGAGATTGGCTATAGACGTGTGCACTGTATACATACACCAAATTTGGCAACAGCCTATTGGCTAATGTGTGTTCATGGTTTAACTGTTCACGTATGAATACATAAACTGAAAAAAATACACAAGTATAGAAACTGCACTACATTAAA